>CM076577.1:176576479-176999761 GCA_034641835.2 Pinus albicaulis
TTTGTCGGGCTCCATAGCAAAGAGAGCATCCTTTATTTCTTTTTTAGAGACCTTTGCTTCCAATAACTGATTCATCCTAAAGGTAATCTTTGAAGGAACCACATCTAGGAATTTAGAATTCTGGACCATCACCCCTTCTTCACTGTAAAGATTTTTAAAATGAGAGAAGATTTCCATTTTAATGCTAGTGAAATCATTGTGAGTTATGGTCTCTTCCTTGATTTCTGAGATGGAGTTAAAGCTTCTCTGCGCTTGGGCTTGCTTGTGGAAGAAGGAGGAGTTCCTGTCTCCCTCTTTAAGCCAAAGACTGCGAGATTTGTGTCTCCAATATTCTTCCTCTGACAGGCATGCCTTATGAAACTTCTATTGTAAACCTGCCTCCCTATCTAGAACTTCTTTTGTAATTTCTGCATTTTCCAAATGCAAGTGATGGAGCTCCAGACTGTCTTAGACTTGTTTTCTTTCAGTTGCAGGGTTAGGGACGGATTTGGCCCAAATTTTCAGAACAACTTTCACACTTCTGAGCTTCTCCTCCCAAACAAAGAAGGAGGAGCCCTTGACAGGCAGCCTCCAACATTCCTTAACCTTATTCATGAAGTCCGACCCCTTGACCCATAAAGGACTAAATCTGAATGGAATAGGGTCGTGATCAATTTGGGCCAACAGTTCAAGCTTGATAGGTTTATGATCTGAAACGCTGCAAGGGAGAATATGCATTCTAGCCTCTAATCCTAAAAGGAGAAAAGAACTTTGAACAAGAAATCTATCTAGCCTTGCAGCAATATGCCCTGAACCGACTCTTTTGTTTGACCAGGTGTACTTACCATTAGAGGGCTTGATGTCGAGCAAGTCTCAATCCTGCATGAGGTCCTCCACCCATTCCCTTGCTGGATCCCTCGCAATGTTGCGTCCTCGCTTCTCTGACAAGAGCAAGGTGATATTAAGATCGCCAGCAATGATGGTGTTTTCTAGATTCTCCATTTCTGCCAGATTTCTGATGGAGTCCCAACAGGCCTTTTTCTCCCCTACATTTACTGGGACATACACATTGAAGAGACTAATGACCTCCTTTGTATCAAGATGTTGAAGTTTCAAGAACAGCCAGTGAGTATTTAGGATCTCAATGACCATCGAGAATTTGCTAATATTCCAAAGAGTGCCCAGCCCGCCCGAGGCTCCTCGAGCAGAGACTGCCTGTCCTCCACCTTTACTCCAAAATTTCTTACTTATTTGGAGGAAGTCTTTGTCCTCCATTTTTGTCTCCTAAATAAGAAGTCTATCTGGGGTTTCTATCCTTAGAAGACTTCTTATTGCTTCTTCTTTCACTCTGCTCCCCATACCTCTGCAATTCTAGGAGACAACCTTCATCACTTACTTTTTTGGGTGTGATGAGCTCCCTTGGAGCCCTGTGTCTGGTTTCTTTTCATCTTCGAAGTTTTTTCCAAGGGTTTCTCGAGGGTTGGTTGACTACCCTAGAGCTTATCTTTATAGGTTTCATGTTCTCTCTTTTCTCAGGCACACTTACGACCTCTTCTCGATCTTCTAGCCGAAGTTTGTGAATCCCTTATTTCTCCTTCCTCCTTTGATTCCTCCCGAGACTTGTTCTTCCTCTTCAGCTTCTGCATGTTTCTCTTTAGGTCTATCTGAGGCACTTTCTCCTTGCCTCGAGCCTAAAGGGGTCCCTTTGTCTAGGGTCACTTTCTTTTGCATCTCAACCTCCTGGGTGTCCTCTAAAGCTGAGCTTAAGGGCCCGAATTTGTTTTCTTGACCATTCGAGGGAGGGGTTTGTTGCACAGTAGTCGGCGGAGGGCCTTTACCATTTGGGACCCCAAATTTGGGGGTTTTATGGGAGATCTTTGACCGCTTGATCTGGTTCCAACCCTCCTGCTTCCCTTTCTCCGCCTCTCCATTTCTCGAGCAACCCCTAGCAAAGTGACCGTAAACATGGCATTTCTGGCACTTGAAGGGAAGCTGCTCATCGTCTAGCTTTTGCACATGAGTCCAACTGCCGACATTGATTTTTATTTCCTCCGGAAGGCCCACCTCTAGATCTACCTCAATGCATATTCGGGCACAGTCGTATTGATCCTTGTTATTTGCCTGGTCAATAAATTTACCCAGGGCGTTACCTATGTTCTTTAGAGAATCCCATTTCCAACAATGCACTGGGAGATTCAGCAACCTAACCCACACAGGAACAGCCATTGGTACATCCACTGCTGGGTCAAAATTCGGCGTCCACTTATTGAGATATAGGCCCTCAGGTCCCATGAAGTAGGGGCCATTTCGAAAGATCGGGTCTTTATCCTCTTTTGAGATGAATTCGAACAGAAAATAGCCTCTCCACAAGAAATACGAGGTTACACCATTCTTGATCAACAACGTCCAGTTTTTGACAACCCAATTCACCATTGTTTTTGGGGAGGGCCAAAGACCCATGAACTATCCCACGAGAGCGCGATCCGCCACGGACAAAGCTACCTGGATCAGACCCTCAGGGGGAAGGGATATTTCTAGAATAACAACATTTTTACAAACTTGGCTGCTTCAGTTTTCTTCTTCTTCGGCAGTGTAGCCAGCAACGAGTTGAACGCATCCTCAGTGAACGGACGAGGCGGGGGAGGAGGAGCGTGGGGCGAGCCCAGAACCTCCATGGCAGCGTGGAGAAGCCCTAGCTTCGGGCATGCGTAGGCTCACAGGAAGTTGTAGTAGTAGCGCGGCTCTTGATCAAAATCCCTTCTTCACTTTCATGATTTCCTCATCCCACACCAATTATCAGCCCTAACATTTTCTTTTGCAATTAATCCCAAACTAGTGTTTTCTACTGCACATGTGGAAATAAAGAAAACAATTTTTTCAATGTCCACAAATGACCAAAATAGGTCAATGGGACAACTATCTCAAATCCTACACAAGGTGATAAGCCCAGTGGAAAAGGGAAGTGTCACCACTATTCCTGAGGCAACAACTTTCCTCATTTTAGTGAAACTCTACCTATGCCCTTTCTCCTAGGCCTATGCATCTGTACAATATCCATATCCAACTCCCTTGTTGCCATTCGCATCAATACAACCTCCCTACCCATCACCCTGTATCTCCTACTGTCATTCTCATTCCCCATCACTCTCCCCCAACACATACCCTTGCAAAAAAACTTCAAATATATGGACAATTTACTTGTTGCATTCATTGATTTTAATTTATTTATCACACATATTTAATTATTATTCTCACAAATCAGTCAAAATTTAATGAACATGTTAGTAGATTTATTGCATATTTTTGAAGGATTTAAGACTAGATCCATGCTTCTGATTCACTAATTTGGAAAGTTAAGTGACAGATTTTGGATTTTGGATCAACCAATTATCCTAGATTCATGCCCTAGAACTAGCATTCACTAGCTTTGACGTGAGGATTATTGTCGGCGACAGTTGCAGCTTTCCTAAACTGTCCAATCAAACCCCTTGGGATTTATTCAAGGGGAAAAAGTGATTGACAATACTACCTGTCTGAATTTGGATTAGGAGCAGAGAAAAATTCACTTTGAGAGACCATGGATTCTTATACAAATCAATAAAGAAGAATGCCCACAGAAGATGATGAAGCCCACAACTAAGAAAAAGTAGTGTTCTGAGTTTTGAATTTTACATTAAGGAAAATCCTAGTTTTGATATTTTATAGCTATAAATTGCTAATATCTTTCCATTGAGAAATTATACTTTCAATTATTGCTATCTTTGAATGTATATCTAGCTTAAAGTTGAAAAACAATTTAAATAATTTCTCCAATATGCCTATGATTTACCAACATCACAATGGATCCATAATAACACTCATTCTATGTTTAAGATTCTAAATGATATGCAGTTTTGAAACAAACCTGTGACGTGCATGGGGAAAATTGTTGATGCACTTCACTCACTAGATCTCCCTTTATAACTGACTGTATAACCTGTCCATTCATAAAAGTTGTTAAAAGTCACCACTTGTTAGCAACACTAAAATAAAGATGGGGAGAGCCATGCCTTAAAATTACCCATTTCGAGAGGTAAATTATAGTTCATTTAGTTTTGAAAGCATTTTCAAAGTTCAAGTTGCAACTGCATACATAAAATACACTTCTAGTTGGAACTTAGTTTAGATCATATATGATTGTGAATATTCTATTGTATAAGAAAGAACACACCTAACTCATCCTCCCAGTGCATGTTATCCTAGATGATGCAACATTTCTTCTACTTAAATGTTGTTGATGTACCAATGAAAGGGTCAAATCTCACAGCTCTACTTGCTAGAAGTCCCAATAGGGAATCATCTTGAACTATTAGGACCAAAAAAATAAGCTCCAAAAGCCTGCAAGCAAAGTCATTAAAGTAGATTATAAGGATTGTTTCCCTTATTGGTAGAGAGAAACATTTAAAAAATATAAACACGTAATAATTAAACATATTTGAAAAATGAAACTTCCTTTTATGAATCATTACTCTTAACCAACCATATCCTATTCATCATAAACAAAATATCAAAGAAGGAACTAAATCCTAGCAAGAGCATATAATGTCATTGTAAATTATTTATTAAGTACAACAATCCTAGCCTATATTGCTTTAAGTTTTGATTTTAAAAGTAAATTTTGACAAGATCCTGGTGCATCAGTGTTCAATAATGACTTTGTATTCATATTAGTTCCATATTACCTTGAGTTCTTACATTAGAAGGTAAACATGCAATGCTCAGTGTTCTCATTTTTCTAGTATTTAGAAGACGACCAACATGTGAGAATGAATGGCATACATTACTGAAATGCCTTTTTTATGAGAGTATAGTTGCAATTAGAAGTGTAGCATATGTAACTCAATCCAAGAAGTCTAAAAAAGTTTAAATTCTTCAAAAATAATGCATGTTGGTGAAAAAATTCAAATTCAATATGATTCGAAATACATAACAAAAAACTCTAAAACAAAGATAGGTTTAAAGAGGATATAAGTAAAGCACAAAATCATTCATGAGCCTTACAACACAAACCATCCCTAAGCCTTGAATATATTTTTAACAAAATTTTGGGATCAGCTGGACTTACTATTTACTACTATTTGCTACGTTTTTTACTCATCCAGGCCTCATTAAAGCAATATGTTTGTAGTCTGGTGCTTTCATTTGGTCACATATTGATACCAAATGAAAAGTTGTAAATTGTAGAAATCTATAGGGTTAGGTAAAGTAGACCATTCGGAGGTTGTAGAGCTTGAGTGGGCCTGACAGTAACGAACATGTGTTTCATAAGAGGCCAAAGGATCAAATCTAGAGTGGGGTAGAATATATACACCTTAGTATACTTTTGCAGTCAAATCACGAGGTGGAGGTGGGTCCTTTGTCCCTTGCCTCAAAGAGAAGAAGTAGAATTGATGAAATAAAAAGTTCTCTCAAATTTATAGCTTATCACTCATGCAAAACCTACCCAAATTTGATTTCTCAAGTAGTCTAAGGCAAATTTGGGATTTATCTTGAAAATAAGTTCCAAAACCCTTTCACTGTAGTCACTGTACAATGATCTATGTTTCCAACTGCCTTTTTACAGTACCTTTTATATTTCTCATATAGATAACAAGGGCTTGACTAGTCTGACTGATAGCTTGCACAGAGGTACTTCTTTATTTTACACCATTTTAGTTGTCTTTGATCTTGAAATCCTATGTACTATCCAAAGATTCCTACAATGCAAGAAAACTATGTCATGGCCTAAATCTGGTAAGTATCTCATAGCCGACATCTGCTTTGCCACTGCTGATAAACATTTTATTTTGTTCTGAGCTCAGTTTTTCTTAAGTTTGCAACCTCAACACTACTTCACTTTCATATGATACGATTTGGTATGGGTGTTGTTGTGAGGTTGCTACAACTGATCCTGGATGTATATTTTTGTCCCATTTAATGAAGTATTAGGGAATATATCAAGGATATTCACTAAGCTTACAATTCAAAATTACCAAGTAACAATCCAACTAAGAAATATTATGAATATAGACATTACCCACATTCTGATAAATCATAACAGCCCTCAGAAGCAGAAAATTCTGAATATGAGAAGCACTTTGGATTTTGGACAACAAACCTGAATGCACCGGATTGACAAGATAATAATAATTCATACTAAAATGAATAAACACGGACTGGAAAAGTTTTCGAATCATATTTCCAAATGGACAAGCATACCCACTCTACAGATATGTTCATTTTAGTTAGAGTACAACATTCTGTTTTCGAACTAAAACACATATTTTGACTAGGGGATCCTTGGCAACATGTTCCACACATATGTTGCAAACATATCTAACAAAGAAACAATCCTTGATATCATTTTTTTGGTGCTCTAATGAATTACTTGCTCTCTCCACTTGTAACCATAATTACGATTGCAACAACTGAAAAAAGTCAAAAGTAATGCCTTCGTCTCCTCCGATTGTAGCTTGCAAAATATATTTTGATTAAATGACGTGATCGATGAAATTGCATGCATATGCAAGAAATTAATATTATTTCTACATCCAAGATTTCAATATCAAATTCGATAACCGTTTGAAAAGTCTGGAATATTTCAAAATCAGATGTTGCAAGTCGTATGCTCAACACTTAGGCAGTTAGGCTATATATCGATATCTTGAGCTTCCCTTTCATTCATCTCTGAAAGGGAATTTAGTTCCCCCTGTATTCAGGAAACTAATTAAAACCATTTAGCTTGAACCTGTATTACAAATTGCCTAAGTATTTTGTTGAAGAGCGGTATTTTATAATACAAAAGTTAGGGACTGCAAAAGGCGACAAAATCAAATGCATAATGCTAGAAACCATCAAATTTGACACTTAATGAAGATTCAAATGCTTGGAATAAAGGTGAAGCTTACATTATATAAATACTTTGGGTTTATTTTTGTATGAGCTTGAACTGTCTACATGATTACACAACAATGAATGCCCAAGCCTCATCTTCTTCAGTACAAGATGACTGCAAGTGGAATGGAGCCATAAACTGCAAGAATTACTTTCTTTTTGTTTTAATCATCCTATCAAATCTAGCTTTAGTTCTTAGAAGGAATGCAAAGGTATACCTTTAACGTTTATTTTCAAATAAACATCAGATCACAAGAGGACAGATAGATAGAAGAATACATAGGCATCATTTTGTTCATGCTGAGATGTTAAATTAGAGATTTAAACTCAGATTATTTCAGAGGGAATAGGGTGAATGGATAGCAAAGGATATATACACCTTAGGAAATACTCTACAATTAGACTGATGTTGGAGAAATTGTAACCCATAATTGGGAACTCCCATGTTATATTCAAACTCATACAGAGTCAGAGATAGAGTCAGAGTCAGAGCTTGAACAAAATCCACAAAGCCCGGGAAAGAGCTAGAGTCGGGACCTAAAAAAGAGCCAAAGTTCAATAAAAGAAAATAATTATTTAGAAGTATAAAATAACACCACTTGGGCTTCATATCATGTTAGCAGCACAGTAACCCATAAACTGTTGTACGAAGAAAATTTTGGGGAATTTTATCTCATTAGGGTTTGTTGGGTACGCTAAAAGGTAGATGGATAGTGGGTGCGGAGTGAAGCCAGACAACCATTGATTGCTAGCCCTCTGTTCTCTGGTTTTGCACACACCGGAAGAGTATGCTCAAATGTTGCAAACAGAAAGGCTCTCGATCATCCCAGAAAAGAAAGACATGTACAGCATAGGGTGGCAAGAGAAGCGGCATGAGTTCAACCCCAATATAGGGCATTAGAGCTAAGTTGGCAAGAGACCAGTAAGACCCGGCAAGAGGCCAGTCTCCTCCAAATCACTCACTGATGGCTGCTATCTGTGTTAACATCCTTAGTGCTATTATGGTATGGCTTGGGGGTGGGCCCTTACTTACTAAATCGATTCCAGGTGTGATTGGGTGAATCGGCCGGATGATTTTTGACCCAGGATTTAGGGCTTATTCTCTCAAATACACCATAGAAATGCAAAGCCCCACGTCCAATTTCATGATCTTTTATTAATCACATCGCTCTCTGGTTCATCTAATCCAACCAAAAAATAAATTACACAGCGGATTCTATCACGGCTATTATGTCTGATCATCCATTGCAGCTAGATTATCAGTAAAAAGTTTCTTAAATGCTTGCCTTCTGAAACCGAGTAACTGCTTCATCATCGTTGCTGGAGTTGAAATCTCCAATGCATTCTCAGTATCGATGGATCCCCTCGATCGATCCCCTCTGTAACTCTTCTCTACTGTGTTGGTAACGCTGTTTTAATATCAAACAGCGGTTTTTCTCTCTTCGAAAATAAAACAAAATATTATTTTTGTTCAGTCTTCCCGCCAATCTTCCATGGCATATACCTTCTTAACATTTAAACGAGTGGGAAAATGATATTCAAATGAGTGAAATAAACGAGTGGGAAAATGATATTCAAATGAGTGAAATAATTTTAACTAAAGCCAAAAGCTTTTATCATAAAAAAAATTATTCGAATATAATAAAAAAAAATTTAAGTTATTCCAATATTATAAATATTTTATGTTTTTTAAAAGAAAGGTGGAAATTATGTTGAGTTTGTAATCCATTTTGTCTCTTTATTTTTGTATTTTTTTTATTGTATTTTTTTTATTCTTTTCATTGTATATGACTAATTTAGATCTATTTTAACTTTTTATTTACCAAAATCTAGATCCATTTTAACTTCGAATTTACCAAATTCCCAAAGGGATCAAATCTCTTTTCACTCTAAAAGAGGTTCGCACCTCAATAGATTTGATTCCTCTCTCTCACCTGGACGTAGATCTAGAGTTAAGATAGATCTAGATTGATTTAATTATTAATTATAATAAATTATAGTTATTGATTTTACGTTTTTAAATTTTAGTATTGTTATTTTATTTTGACGGAGTTAAAATGTTAAAGTTGACATTACAACATCTCTACCATGGTAGAGGAATTCAACACTGGAGAAACCCTAAAGGCCCACAGAAAAATTGGAGGTGAAGAAAGGGTCATGGAGTTTCAAACTAGAGAAGGGCATAGTTTTGACGAAGACTAAACGAGCTCTGGACAATGTCAAGCTCTGATATCCTTGTCAAAACACAAATTAAGATTAAATTGTAATCATGACTTTTTTATCCACGTAATATATATTTTTGAAGTACAGAGATGGCCACCATGATAAACCAAGACACAAAACCACGCGTCAAATATTATTTCCGGATGAGATGTCGGTTTCTTACTATTGGAACCACATGGAGGAGGATGAGTTAAGTGGAATATGAACCGAAGGGGGGGAGTGGGGGGAGGTTCAAAAAAATTGAGCTAGTCCCAAGCATTTTATACATTCACATTTGGAAGTCATGTTAGAAGGTTAGCATATTGCGATTTCTAGGCCTATTAGGTCTTTAGAAAGAAAAGTTAAGAATTCAATAGGAGACCATCTTGAAATTCGGAGGCCCTAACCCTTGCTCCGGCCACACACTATTCGGGTCCTTTATTTCTGGTCAACCTAGGGCCCAAGGAAACTTTCCAGGGGCTGGAGAACTCTTCTTGGGGTTCTTTGGCTCTGAGTTTAGTTTCCCTACCATCCTAGAGATCAAAGGAACACATACAATGTGCTATGACTTCCTTAGGATTTTCATAATTTTTTGAACACATTGGGGATTCTTCGCTCTCATAAGCCTCTCTGATTTGTTTAATTGTCTGTCCTTAATCTCTGATTTGTTTTATTGTTTGTCCTTAATCTCATGAAGTATCATTGGCCTCGCTCTCCTTGGGTGAACTAGTGAAGGAGATCCTTGCCTTTGCAACAGAGGAAGGTTGAACTAACGTCGTGAATGGTGCTATGGTTTTTGAGGATAAACACTCTTGTGAATAAAAAGGAATTGTGATTCAGAAGGAATTTTAGAAAGCAAGGAAGAGGAAAATAAATTGTAGTGTCAAGAATAAAAACAAATTCCTTCTTTCTCTGTTGTTGGGAGTCGTCATCGCCAATCAAGAGATTGAGGAAATTTCCCAAAAATCTCTAGTGGGGTGAGTAAGGGGTCGAAAATTCAAGTCCTCGACCCTAAAAGCATGGGTGGATAAGGAAACCTCACCCATTGTTAAATGTCCTCCAAATTTTTCACTACTAGCCCAAGGTTGGATTTATTTGTGCTTCTAAGATGTGGTTGACACCCAAAATGTACATTAGATGGTTTGGAAAATTGATTCATCTCCTATCATTTTTAGTTTTTGGATGCCCCTCTTCGATGCAAAGTAGGAGAGGCTACATATGTCCCCAATATAAGTTCATCTTCCAGGTCTCCCTCCTAACTATTGGGATGCCATAATTTTCAAAGATAGAGGTAACTCAATGGGATCCTATCTGGACCATGAATTTATCTCGACCATGAATTTGCATATTTGGAGATGGGGATGAAGACGTACTCTCGCACTTTCGCTAATATGGACCTTAGGGAAGTGCTTCTAGAAGACATGAATTTCAAGATTGGGGTGGAGTGTATTCAGATACTTGATTATGAAGGAATTTCTTTCATGTGTAGGCATTGCCATAGGTTTCGCACCTAGCTAAAAACTATGAGCTTCCCTTTTCTGCGAAGGACCATATATCCAAAGGCAAGGACTCGGTGCAAGGACATATTGGGTCAAAAAAGGGTTATGGATTGGAGGTTTTGGGTGCCAAGGAAAAGAAAGTTCTAATAGATATTTAAACTTTCCTTTCAATATCTGTGATGAGAGTTGGGTTAGGCACTCACTATTTCAAAATCATTTGTCATAAATTAAATTTCACCTTTCCATCTCCCCCACAAAGCCTTGCATCACACCAAGCATATTGTGCACACTTGAAAAACCAATATGTTGGCTAGATCAATGTAAAATAAATACCATGACCTGGAAACTCGTGCTTCTCTCCTTTATCCTCAATCACAACATTAGGGCCCTTAAAAAAGCAAGACGAGTAAATACCTCCCCACCCATCTATCGTCCATTATCTATTGTTTGACTTTGTTGTTGTCTTTGGAATTTCAGGATGTTCCAGGAATTTATAACAATTTGGATAAGTAATTGTTTGATCTCGATGTTGTTCTTAAGTTTTCAGAATATTCCCTAAATCTACCATTGAAATGAGTTCAACAGCTTTAGGTTGGCCACGAATTGTAACTTCTTCCACCAAATTGTAAATGGATTAATTTTATAGAATTCATGATTTAAGGGTGGCAGCTAAGCCTCTTTATAATTTGTAGAAAATATATCATTAGTGACCTTAATTTGTCCCACATATTATCTGACAAACACCAAAGGCTGAAAGGAGAGAGATTGGTGTTATAATGATCTCTTCATGCACATGGAGGGGTCCCTAGTCAAGTTGGTCCCAAAATGTTTGTAGCAGTACTGTCTAGATCCTATCAATCCATTGTAGCCTCACGCTCTCTGTAGTTTTATACATACACAGCCAAATCAACATGTTACGTAGATGGATGTATTGTGTGAAGTTTACAATCAACTCAAATTGAAATTGCTCATCATCGACAATCTGCGATGGGCCACATAATATTGATATGATCGGTTTGTGGCTAAGATTATAGGGCATGAGAGCTTGCACTGGATTGGATACCTAGATTCCAAAATAATTCTAATCCTCTATTGGTAGAAAACTGTAATGTTTGTTTGTAACCTCAATTCCATTGTGCCATCAATCATTTGTTTGAAGGCCTAAATTTATGCAGGGTTGAAAAACAAATCAATTAAGCTGTGAAATTGTGTTTTGAATTTTCAAATCGTTAGAAATATTAATGCATTATCCAAAACAAACTTGTTTAAAACTAATTGACACTTCCTCTGAAGATGATCAAGTTTTAATGGATAAGAGAATTGAAATTCAATGGCTCTAGCAAGCACCATGGGTAATCACAATGCTACTTCCCTATCGGCACAATTCTTAGATTTTTCAGACACCATCGACGGCACACCTCTTTATATATTTGTGAGACAGTTGATTCGTTTGTTGTGAAAGTAGGGAATTGAGTGGAGGCCCATATGGGGATTTTAAATACAAGGAAAGTTCCATATCAATCATTATCCTCTTCTGATCATTATCCTCTTCTAATCCCTTTAGGGACCCCTTTTTCTCTAAATGTTACACTTCGGTATCAAAATTGCAATTTTCCATTTATGGAGTGGCATAATTAAAAATTACTAACATAAATGACTAATTCATATACTTGTTGTACTTTTTATTTGGTCATATTTTTATTCTTGGACTATAATACTCATTTACATTAATCATTATTAATTTTGTCACTTATTATCTAGTCATATATTTTAATCCTCACTAAATTAGTCATTTAAGTTAGTCACTTTTAGTTTAGTCACTTATTATTTAGTCATATATTTTATCCCTAGATTAAATTAGTCATTTAAGTTAGTCGTTTTGAGTTTAGTCACTTATTATCTAGTCGTATATTTTATTCCAAGACTAAATTAGTCATTTAAGTTAGTCATTTTTAGTTCGGTCACTTAAAATTGTTCAAATTTAGTAGTAATTCACTTGAAATAATTGCGGTGACTAACATTTTTAGTCACCTGGTCATTAATTTCAACATTTTTTACTAGTGCATGGAGCGAATGAGACCAAGAAATTTGGAATTTGTTGGAGGCAATGAAAAAATTTGGATGCCGGCCCTATGCGTTGTGACAGAGGCCCAGTGTGCCGCAACAGTTATGTGCGCCACGCTAGTTCAGAATTGCACAATGAGAAACTGCCCTATGCGCCGCGACCAACACTTCACCACAGTTTCGGCCTTTCAAACCTTGATTTCGCCCTCCATGATTTTCTTCGGCTTCTTTGATGACTTTGGTGTGCAAATGAATTTTTGAATGTGAAAATATCTCATATATACAAAAGGATTTTGATTTTTCATTTAGAAAACCCACTTTCTAATGTTGCAGACTTTGGCACTTTTACATAACTCTGTTTTTGCTTCCACTTTGGTTTTTTAGCTGAATGATGAAACTCTTGTCTATTTTTTGCAGGGATAGCTGGCATGGGATTTGGAAAAGGTGACCAGGGCTGCGCCTGAAGAACTTTACAACTGAAACACTTTTAAAAATTACATTACATTTATTACAAAGGATGAAAATGACGATTTTTCTTCAAAACAGAGTTTTTAAGAAGAATCATTATCAAGCATTATGACGATGAAATTTTTGCAATGAAAACTTATTTCGAACCTCCCTCATTTTCCTGCTGACATTATTAGACTTTTTGAAGGCCAAATTAACAAAACCCTAGACCTGATGAGACCTAAAAATCTTATAATGACTCTTAGCACCTTTAAGACTAAACATGGCTGTAAATGACTGGAAATGATTTTGATGAACAGACATGGACTAGGAGGTACATGACATGAGGGATATGAGAGAAAAGACCCTTCTGTCAGATGATCCATGCTCCTAATGGAATGCAGATGACTGAACTGAATGAGACTCCTAAAATGAAATGCAATAAGAGAGATTTTGATCTCTGACGGAGGGATGAAGATACCGACTCTAACATTGGCTCCAATGGGGATGGTAGCTCCTGGGAGGCGCCAAGAACTACAGATTTCTGGGAGAGTAGGTAGTGCCTTCGTCCATTGGGCTATGGAGTCCATAACTTTGACAAATCAACACAAGACTTTTGACTCATTTATTGACTGAAAATTTGACTCAAACTGACTCAAACTTGAAACTAAAATGACTGAAAAACCTGACTCGACCAACTCAAACCAAAGCTGAAATCAATCTTCAGAATTATAGCCTTCACTTCGGGCCCCAAACTAAAGAAAATATCACAGCACAGACTTGCAATGAAACTGAAATAAATTGGTATGTACAATGACAATGTAAACAACAGAAAACATCTCAGAAACGATACCGCTTGAGCAGCCGACCATTGACCGGCTCTCCTGGACAATCTTCCCCGTTCATCTCTTTCAGAAGAAAAGAATTTTGACCCCGATATGCAGCAATTTTAAAGGGTCCTTTCTAGATATTTTCGAACTTACCATGCTTACCCTTGTCCTCATTTCTTGCATCCCATTTCAGTACCACTTCTTCCAATTGGAATTTGTCTACCTTTTCTTTTCTGTCATAGATTTTCTTAATTCTCTCCTGCAGCTTGAATGTGTTTTGGAAAAATTCTTCTCTCATCTGCTGCAAATGGATCATTTGATTTATTCTTCTTTGCATATGATCATCTTCACTGCCAGCTTCCTGTAGAAGTTTGACCACTGGAACTGCGAGGGAGGTAGGAAACACCGTGTCAACTCCATATACTAACTCAAAGGGGGACATACCAATGGATTTCTTCTGACTCACTCAATCTGCCCAAAGTGCATTGACCAACTTCTTATGCCAAATTTTCTTGTTTATTTCCAGCAACTTTTTAATGATGTTGACCAAATATTTGTTGGAAGACTCCGCCAATCCGTTGCCTTGTGGATGATAAGCGGTTGAGTGTCCCATAGTGATTTTATACTTGTCACAAAACTCAATCATCTTTTTTGATTTGAAAGCTGTCGCGTTATCAATGATTAACTTATTTGGGTAACCAAAACGAGATAAAATAATATTCTCAAGGAAAGAAATGATTACCGAATCCGTAGCTTGCCTGGTGGGAACTGCTTCAATCCATTTTGTGAAATAATCTGTCACTGTGAGGATCCATCTATGTTGGGCTAAAAAGTGGGATGAATTTCGCCAATGAAATCCAAACCCCACTGCTGAAAAGGAGCACTAACCTAAATGGGCTTAAGCGGCAAAGGCCGCAATTTCTGCCTCCCTTCAAAAAATTGACATTAATGACAACTTTTGACAGTCTTATACACATCAGAAAAAGTGTCAGCCAATAATATCCCGCTCTCAAAATCTTGTTGGCCGTTGTTTTCCAAAAAAGGTGACCCCCGCAATATCCCCTTATGAAAATCCTCCATAACTTGCTTTGCTTCTTCTTCCACCAAACAATTCAACAAAACACCACCGGGATCTTTCCAATAGAGTGAATTATTCAAAACACAAAACTTAGCAGCCTTCAATTTCAGAGTTCTACTTTTTTTTCTAGCCATGCCGGGTGGTGGTGACAAGTTTTGAAGCACATATACAATATCTGAATACCAAGGAGAAAGCACAAAGATTTCTGATACCTGAACTGATGAACTTTCCTCATTCTCCTCGAACATAGCAGCAATAAGATTGATGTCCAAGGCATGAAAATTCGACTCAGCCATTAGCTTAGCCAACCCTTGTCCTTTGATAAGCTTTGTAGGCTTTATCTCCACATCATACTCCAACAAGGCAACAATCTATTTGCCTCGTCTCCCTTCTAGATCTGTTTGCACTAAAACATCATTAACAGCACCATTAGGAACATAAGCAAGAATATGAGAATGCAGAATATATACGCGAAAATCCTTCAATGCTTTCACAAGAGCAAGAGCTTGCTTTTCAATGATGTTATATTTCAAGGCTGCATCTCTTATGGTTCGGCTGAAAAAAGCAATTGGTTTTTCATGCCTATCTCTTTTCTGCATTAATACTGCTACCATAGTATGCTCCGAAGCAAATGAAAACTAAATAAAATCCTGAGTATAATCTGGGCTGATCAAAACCGGGGCTGAAGAAAGAATCAAATTCACTAAATTGAAAGACTTTACAGCCTCCTCAGTCCACTTCACTACGCTATCTTTCTTAAGCATGTTTGTAATCTCCCTTAGATGTTCAACAAGATTAGGCACAAAGCGGCGTAAAAAATTCATCTTACCATTGAAAGATTGAATCTCCTTCTTATTCCGGGGAAGATCAATTTGCTGAATAGCTTCAACTTGAGCTGGGTCAATACGGATGCCATCTTTTGAGATAATATGACCAAGAAGTTTTCCCTCATCCATGGCAAACAAACTCTTCTTCGGATTGAGTGACACACCATACTTTCTACATCGCTGAAAAACAATTTTCAAATGGTAAAGGTGCTCTTCATCAGAATTGGAAAACACTGTCAGATCATCAAGATATACAACTAGAAAAACATCTTTCTCATTCGCAAATGTCATATCCATTGCGCGCTGAAATGTCGCACCAGCATTCTTCAAACCGAAAGGCATTTTAGCGTAATGGAAAGTTCCCCACAGAGTGGTGAACGCGGTTTTGTCTCTATCATCCTCATGGACCAGAATTTGGTTATACCTAGAATAACCATCGAGTAGTGACATACAAGATGCTCCAACTACTCGCTGAAGTATGTGATCCATTTTGGGCAATGGATAATTATCTTTCAAAGAGACTTTATTCAAATTTCTAAAATCAATGCACAAACGAATCTCACCTGTTTTCTTGCGTACGGGCACCAGATTAGAAATCCAGTTTGAAAACCTAATAGGAACAATGATACCAGCCTTGTACAATCAATTCACCTCCTTCTCAATTGAGGGCAGCAACTTCGGATTTATTCTTCTCAACTTCTGCCTGAAGGGCTTTTGATTTGGCTTAATTGGAATGGTGTGCTGAATTATGTTTGTATCATACGTCTTCAAATCTGAATAGTCCCAAGAAAATACATCAGCAAAAGAAGACAATAAACTAACATATTTCGCTTTTACCTCCGGTGGCAATGCTTTGGACAATTTCACCATCTTTGGATTTTTAGCTGATCCAATGTTCACATCTTCAACTCCCTTTTCAGTTGGCCGCAAGGTTGGTTTTCTAGCTACGTCATCCTGATAAAAAATCTCTTCTAAAGGTATCAAACCTTTAGGAATGACATTATCTTTTAGCTGCAATACCTCCATCTGATTGATTTGCACATCAGCCTCACCATCATCATGCTCCATGTCGATTGAAGTATCTTTGAATTTTCCTTCATTTTGCAGAAATTCATCAATCTCATCATCATCTTGGAATACTTGCCAATACCTTTGATTGTCCGGGACAGTTGGACGATGTTTCACATGAATTTCAAACTTGTTACTTGAGTTCATCGGAATCTTCAAATTACTTGCTTCCTTTGCAAGTGCATCTGCAATACCATTCTGAATACGAGGGATACAAGTCAAAGTATAGTCTGAAAACAACTTCAAGATATCAAGAACTGCATTTTGGTAAGCCCGCATTCGAGGATGCTTAGCTTGAAATTCACCTTTCACTTGCTTAATTACCAACTCGGAGTCACCATATACTGCAATCCTCTTAGCATTCAACTTTCTAAGAATTTTCAGACCAGCAATCAAAGCTTCATATTCTGCGTCATTATTCGAACAATCAAAAGCTAATTTATAAGAGCAGAGCCTTACATTACTCGGTACCTTGTTTGGGGCAGAAAAAGGGCTGCGTACCCAAATGCCGATTCTAGCACCATCACTTCCTACTGCACCATCGAAATCCATGGTCCACAAACCATCTTCATCTTCTTCCAAGTGCTGAAATTATGTTTGCTCTATTATTTCTGCTTGCTGTCCATCAACTTTTTGCTGCTGTCGGAAGGTTGATTGCTCAGCGGAACTTTCAAGTTCTTGTCTCTCTTTCTTCAAAACTTCTCTGAAATTTTCTGTGATCTCCGGAATGTCCTCTGCTTCAACTAACTGACTATTTACATTGTTGAAACTATCTGAATACAAAACAAAAGACTCTAAATCTGTATGTACATAATTAATCGGATGATTTACCGGCTTCTCCTTGCTGGTGATCATATACTTCATCTTTTGCTCCCGATACAATCTTCTCATCTGACCAAACACAGGAATGGTAGCATAGGATAAATCAAGCTGCAATTTTCCCTTTAGTTTCACTCCCCAAGATCTAGAAAGAAGCATGCCAAATCTAGGAGGAATGTCCGCCACAACCACATCCATCAAAACATTCTTGGTCGGAATTTGATCTAAACTAACCACCAAATCTTTGATAAGCCCAATGCATCTTACTCTACTAGAATCAAAAGAATAAAGATCATGATACTTCCTAGTGATGTCCAATCCCAATTTCTCCATGATTTCCCTCGGCATGAGATTATGAGAAGCTCTAGAATCAAACATGGCATTATGTAACAAAAAATCATGCAATCTAAGGCTGATATAAAAAGGAGGCACATGACTATCGAGAGACTCACCACCCAATGCTGGTCCAAATATCAACTCAGGTTGATCATCTTCCACATTCACCATATCAAACATTGGATCGAGATTCAAAATTTTAGATACTTGACCCTTATAGCTGCTATTTCTCATCAACTCAGTCAAAGGGATGGAAACTTTCAACTTAGCTATTTCACTCTCTAAGTTAAAAACTGAAGTTTTTTCTACCTCTTTGGCTGGAACATCCTTCTTCTCAGCTTTCTCCCTCGATACAATTGGTTGATTATATCTTTCATTTGCTGATAGAGACTTGCTAGTAGAGGGATCAACTACCTCTTTTCCCTTCTTCTGTGCAATAGGTGCATCATTCTTTGGTGCTGAAACTTCCTTTCTTTTTTGGATTGGATTGATAGGCACATCTCTATTTCTAAGTGAATATTGACGCTGCTGGGTAGACAAAGCATTCATATAACCTCTCTGATACTCATCTGACTCTTCTTCAAGAGCTGTCTCATTTGCTAAGATAAAATCCTCATCCTTTTGTACAACTGAGTTTTCTGCATACTCCTCATCTTCAGTGATAAAGGTTGGCATATCATCAGGGGTAAAGAAGTGATTCTCTTCTCCTATTACATTATCTTCATCATCTGATTCCGGACCAACAAAATTCTGTTGTAAAGGAGTTTTTACCTGCTGTTCTGCTGGCGGTTGTTGTGCTCGCTGCTCTCATTGTTTGATCCTGAATTGTCGTTGTTGCTGGCCCCAAAAATTAGGATTTCTAATCTGTGGTTTAGGCTTATCAAGTTTTAATATTTCAATCATATTTTCCACCTTGCGAAGTACCTGATCTGAAGTAGAATCTTATTCCTTTATTGCGACTTTCTTTTCAGCTCTCAATCTAGCTCTCTTGTCATTCAAATTAGCTTCAACACTCACTGCAATTTTCTGCATGTCCTCCAAAGTGGCTGGGTCTCTTTCTCGTAATTGGTAGGCCATGTCTGGATCAAAACGATCCAGAAACTTAAGCAAAGCCAACTTCCTATATGGCCTTAAATCATCAGGAATTGCATTGTAAACCACATTGAATCTAATACAATAATCTTGGACTGACTCACCTACGTTGCGCTTGATCTTGGTATATTTAGAAGTGATCTGAAGAGGATCTTTCTTTACTTCCCATCGATCCAAGAATTGTCTCTGAAGCTCAGCCAACATAGCAATACTTCTAGGCTGCAAAGCTCTGAACTACTTTCTTACTTCTCCTCCAAAAGTTTGCACAAATAATCTCATGGTCACATTTTTTGCATCAATCTCATGAAGATCAAAGAAGTCTGCCATTCTATCAATATTTTTCTGAGTAGTGACACTTTGAGGAGTGCCATCAAACAATGGGATTTTACTTTAATAATTAGCGGGCATGGCATCCAAGTTTTGAGGCAAGACAAGGGGTGCGAATCTGGCAGCCATTGCTCTGGGTGGATTTATAACCGGTCTTAGAGAAACAGGGGGAGTAGGAGCAGTAGATGTATGAGGTGTATGTGGTGTGGATGGAGGCGATACTACCGCAGATTGTTGATCAGGGATAGATGGCTGTACGGGAATGGTAGGAATGAAATGAGGCTCGGTATGAACTTGTGAATCAGATGTAACTACTGATGGCCCAAGAGTTTCGGATGTAGACTCTATGAGTTTGGGAATGTTTGTTGCCACAATGGAATTTTGAATATTCAAGATGTAACTGTCAATGGATCTATTAGCTTGTTCAATTTCAAGATACTTGATAAACTCTGGATTTATGACTGTAAAACCAACAACACTTTCAGACTTAGTCTCAAACAACGACAACTCAAATTGTTCATCAAACTCAATATCTTCAAGGAATTCAAACACAATTGGGCATGAATGAGATTTGAACAGAGGAATCACGGGACTTTCTCGATGAAGGATTCTTGAAATCAGATTGGGATTCTCATACACTGGAGGTGGATTGGGATCCAGATTTTCTCTAGTATGTCTTCTGGAAGCCAATGTGTTGAATTATTTTCAAAATCAAAGGGACAAAACCAACTTGTTCAGCCTATCAAATTCTAGAATCATCACCCAAAAGTCTAGAATGATCTGATGTATAGGGGGCCATTTACAAGTCAAGTGTCATGTTTACAAACTAGACCAGAGATTGATTGAAGCAGCATTTATCTACTTTCGCTAATGCAAAGCAAGAGCGTTTCGAAGGCTACCTGGCATAACTTCAGGCTCCGTCTGTAGCTTATAAAACAAATAACACCAACAAGAAAACTAATTTGTTCCCCAGTATGGTCGCCACTATGTTATTTCCTAAATCTACCTCAGGCTAAAAGAAGGCAGAGTTCAGGGTAACATCAAACCATGCTCAGTCTGGTAGCTAGCCCTACCAGAACAGGAGAGGGCTCTCTCCGAGTCAATCTCAGCAAAGATAATCAATAAGGCTTGAGACGACTTGAAATAAAAGCTAATTTTAGGCTAGGTATATAAGTAAAGGAGTTTGATTTTGATTTTGGGGGTTTTTTGTTGGATCAAAGGGAAAGGCAATTTTGGGTGCGGGGATGAGGCCTAGTTTTTGCAGAGTTCTAATTGGGGCAAGGAAGGAAATTGTTTTGATTATTTAGATTGAATGAATGGATGGTTCAGATCGGTGAGGATCTGAAGAGGGAAAGAGGCTTTCAAGATTCCTCTTCAAATAGATGAAAACATGGAAAATTAAACAAAACTGAAGGCAGAGCAACGCAAAGCTAATGAATTCCACCTTTATCACTCATTTGTTTAATTTAAGAAGAAAAGAGAAGGGAAATGATACACATAAACATCAGTGAACTTGAAATTACATAGAGAAAAACACCATCAAAACAGAGAGCAACATGGATCTCAAAGAGTGCTGCAAACCCTGGTCTATTCCTTTGCCAAAAGTGCAGAGATGAAATATACAATGAAATGCCAAGCAATCCTAAGTGTCCAACCCTGAAAATGACTGAGAAAATATATGATATAGACAAGCCTAACTCATTCCTATGCCTTTAGGGGTCTAGCTTGTCATTCTAGGAGCTGTTTCAACCATATCTAAACTAGGAACTGAAAAATAGGCAATGAAACAACTTGCCTCTATATGATAGGAAACTGATTCATTCACTTACATTTCACTTTTTAGTGAATGAATCTACTAAGATGAGTAAAAATGTGCCAAAATTACATCAAAGTCATGAAATTACATCAAGTTACATCAAGAGTTACATTAAAAAGTCAAACTAGCCAAAACTAGGTGAAATTCTGAGCTGCTGAGTGAAAAATAGGCCAAATTTCTCTATGCACCGCGCCTGAAATCTCTATGCATAGCACAAGTTTGAGGCTGATTTTGAGGCCCTTCCCGAAGTCCAAATTTATCACAGGATAGCTCGTTGGAAATCCCTGCTTGTCTACTTTCCAACCCAAGTAGAATTTCTGGATTTGGTTTCCATTTGCCCCTCCAAAATTCAAATCTCCCAACACTGCTTCCTATGTGTGCAAAAAGTGGCAGAAAGGCCATTTTTAGGGTGTTTTTGACCATTTAGGCAACCCAAAACTTGTAAAAATATTTAGGTAATCCATAGGCATGCATAAATTTTGATGAAAATTCCAGAAATGTAAAGTTTTCCTCCAGAAGAGCTGCCGATTATAAGCGCGCGCCAAGTGGCGCTACGCGTCGGGCAGGAAAATCTGTTTTGAGACCAAAAAATTCAAAATTGACAAAAATTTTCCCAAATTTCTTGAAATTTGGGCTGAATGTCCACCATCAAGCACTATGCTGGGCCAAAGAAGCTTCGGCCAAAATTTGGAGCCTATCATGCCTTTTGCGACGCTTTAGTGCCCTCCTTAGCCTTGCCTTCAGGATTTTGATCCTCGCTTTGCAAACATGATTTCATGCCCAATAGTGGTTCTTCATGTGTCTGAGCATGTTCTTTTCCTTGTTTTCCTTCTCCAACAACTTCTCGAGATGAATATTGACCCTCTCAAGCCAAGTCTTTCTATCAACCTCAATCTCCCGCCCAATGGGTGTCATCTTGGTTGGGCTTCTTCGGGCAGCTTGCCCGTTCTCACGGATGTTTTGCAACTCCATGATTGTCTGTTGATCCTCCAAATGTTTGTTCCAATGATCCAGGTAGTTTATGATCCATTGAGCTCTCTGCAACTTGACGGTCAAGGTATCTATCTCAGCCTTTTGCTCCTGAATGGTCTCTCTCAGCTTTGAGCTTGGAGAGCTCAAATCCTCATCAATCAATATGGAATCAGTATCCTGGCCTCCTGAAGGGCCCTCATCCTGCATAGGCCTCTTACCTCTATCCTGTACCTGTACCTGTTCTGCTGATGATGGAAACGAGACCCCTTGCACCCCAGGTGGAGATAGTACTCATCGGGCTGCTGCAAATAATGCTCTGGTGCCTCTCTGATAAGTAACAAACACTGGCACACTGATAGGCTCTGTCTCGTGACCTTCAGGCTGATGTGAAGGTTCACCTACATCATGGACAATCTCTGGAGGAGGCTGAGGGGCTATGAAGAAGTCATGGGAAATGAAATCCTCCCATGCAATACCTTGCAATCCAAGCTGATGTACAACAACAATCTTGATGAGTGCATAGTGATAAATACTGTTGTACTGCTGCTCGGAAGTCTTCTTCAACACAAGATTGGTCATTCTCTCGATGTTCCGGCACATGAAATAAGGTATGTTAATCATCTTCACTCTCATGAAATGCATCAATAACCTGATGTGGTATGTATAGAGGCGTGAAAACTGTCCCTCACAACTGAAGTATATGATAATAAGTTTCATCAGAGGTGCATAGGATTCCTTTAGGAACCGAAATGGGAACACCCTGCTGAGCTGTCTCACATAGCTAGGCTTGATGTATGGTTCATAATGCACTCTGTCCACATGCTATCTTTTGTTCCACTGTTCACCCACATTCGGTATTCCTGTTGCTTGAGAAATGGTTTCCAGTGTCAAGGTGAAATTTACACCAGCAAGAGTTACCTGACCATCATGCAAATGTAATACAAACAACCAAGCCAACTCTTGATGATGCTGAATCCGAGAAATCATCTCACAGTACTAATAGCATGACTGCTCTCGAAAACATTCCATGGCAAGTGGGCAGGCCTGCAATTGAGTCAATGAGGTGGGCTCTTCTCTCACATGTTTGCCACCTTTACGAGGCCTTCTCGGTGCATGTAGCTGAGTGGTAGAATCACTATCTCTGTCATATGATGTATCAGTGTCTGTCTACATAATTTCCATGCAAGGTGTATGTTTGGCTTGTTAAAAATGAGAATTTGGTGCTTTGTCTTAGTTGCCAAATATGTGCCAAAGGGAAGGGACTGTGGAGAAAAATAGGACAGTGGGGATAATGAACTTCAATCAAGTGATATCAGAGGTGTAGGGACAACCACTGACTGTTTGGGAAACTTGGGGTTTTGGGAATTTTTATAAGTGATATGGGAAAGTGAAAATAATGGGAAATTAAACGATTTTATGGATAGGGAAATGGGAATGAGATGATATGAGTGTTTTGGGATATGAGGGAATAGGGGATAGACTGTAATGATAGGATGAAAGTGAGGGGAGGAATAAACAAGAGGGGGGGAAATGGAGTATTTGGCACCAAAGTTACTTTTAAAACACCAATTATAAAACCCTAAGGGAACAATTTTTTAACAAGAGAATAGGGTTTATAATTTTGGCATTCAAAACTCTCTTATTTAACCTCAATCAACATCAAATGGAAATCATGAACTTAATTGGAACAAGGGAGGCAAAATCGTTTTGAAATTTGAGAGAGATGGCATGAATTTTTATGCTTCAGCCCTATGCGTCGTGCGCACAACCCAGTGCGCCACGCTCTCTGTGTGCGCCGTGACCGTTGTGATTTGCACGGTGGTGAGCGCCCATATGCGCCGCGACCAGCCAGTGCGCCGTGACCTTCACCCAATGCGCCGGGACAGAGGATTTCACACACAGTCCGGCCTTCAAACCCTATTTTCGCCCTTCACGATTTTCTTCGGCTTCTTTGATGACTTTGGTGTGCAAATGAATTGTTGAATGTGAAAATATCTTATATATACAAAAGGATTTTGATTTTTCATTTAGAAAACCCACTTTCTAATGTTGCAGACTTTGGCACTTTTACATAACTCTGTTTTTGCTTCCACTTTGGTTTTTTAGCTGAATGATGAAACTCTTGTCTATTTTTTGCAGGGATAGCTGGCATGGGATTTGGAAAAGGTGACCAGGGCTGCGCCTGAAGAACTTTACAAGTGAAACACTTTTGAAAATTACATTACATTTATTACAAAGGATGAAAATGACGATTTTTCTTCAAAACAGAGTTTTGAAGAAGAATCATTATCAAGCATTATGACGATGAAATTTTTGCAATGAAAACTTATTTCGAACCTCCCTCATGTGCCTGCTGACATTATTGGACCTTTTTAAGGCCAAATTAACAAAACCCTAGACCTAATGAGACCTAAAAATCTTATAATGACTCTTAGCACCTATAAGACTAAACATGGCTGTAAATGACTGAAAATGATTTTGATGAACAGACATGGACCAGCAGGTACATGACATGAGGGATATGAGAGAAAATGCCCTTCCGTCAGATGATCCATGCTCCTAATGGAATGCAGATGACTGAAATGAATGAGACTCCTAAAATGAAATGCAATAAAAGAGATTTTGATCTCTGATGGAGGGATGAAGATACCGACTCTAATAGGATGCATGTGGTATCTTGACAATGGTGCCTTGTTCCACATGACGGGGAATAGATATCTCTTCAGTGAATTGGAGGAGAAAGACCTTAAGAAGAACATAGAGTTTGGAGATGATGGTAGGTCTAATGCAACCGGTATTGGTATTGTTCCCTTTCAGAGGGAGTCTGTCTCCCCTCTCAAACTCACAAATGTTTTTCTTGTTCCAGGACTAAAGAATAATCTTGTTTCTATCACAATATTAGAAGACCGTGGCTATGATGTGATATTTAGAAAAGGAAATGTTTTCCTTAGACACATCGTCACAAGACAGGTGAAATATATCGATGTGCAAGTCAAGAACCTATATTCTCTCAAGGTCGGAGATACATGAAAGTATTTGAGGATCAAGGCAAAGGTTTGAGACTTGGTGGTTGAGAGGGAGCATGAAATACCTCTCAACATTCAGCCTCACAAGAAACTGCATATAGTTGTGGAGTAGCCACAATTGGAGAATTGGAGAGGATACTGAGTGGAGATGTCCACTCAAGAAAATACCTCCAGTAGGGGGAAATTTCAAGCCAAGTAGGAAGAGGGAGCACATGCAACCATACCTCCAAGTGAGAGGTGGGGAGATGTGAATTCATAGTCCCAAGAGTGTAGAAATTTGGGCAGGGTCCATTGAGATGTCTTGTCTCATGGATCATTACCTTACGACGGGGGACCAAAGTACGCAGTAGTAGAATGGATTAGTGGTGGTTTATGTGGTCATATGTTAGAATGAAAAATTCAAATATTAGCAACATTTAGATACTAGGTACCACAGAGAAAAGTTGGCAGCAGTGCAAATGGTAGAAACAACGCGAAATTTACAGTAGATGGTGCAGTAGCTAGTAGCAGTCAGAGACTCTGGTGAAATATGCATCATACTGATTCAATTTGGATGATTTTCAGGTTCAGAAGTTGCATTAGCAATAACACTAGAGAGAAGTTTTGCATGTAGAACATTCCAAAGGTACCATATGAGGATAGAGTTGAATTCCTTTCTTGTTGAGAGGGAGTGTTGAAAATGGCACCAAAAGGGATTCTAATTTAATTTTCCCTTGATTAAATTAGAAGGAAATCGTAATTCCACATCACATGATATCTTGTACGAGTTAACTGAGTTAGGAAGACTTAATTATCTCAGTAAATTTTAGTTGGGGGTCAAACTGGAGGCTTCTAGAGTTCACTCTAAGTTTTAGGGGGTCCAATTATAGTTTATTTTGAGTTGTAGTTGTTTAACTCAATTATTTGAGTTAAAATAAATTTAACTAGTTATAACTGATGATGAGCTAGTGAGAGGTCTAGTGAATTAAAATGATTTAATTCACATGGAGTGATCAATCATATATATGGTAATTCACTATAAATAGTTGTTGCATGTAAGTTCTAAGGAAGACCTAATTGAGATTGGGGTTAAAGGGAAGTATATTAATAGTTGTATAATTATAAAATTGTATAGGTCATGCATGAGGTCAGCAAGATGCCTTGGATGTGTTGCAAAATCACTTATTGGGAATTTCCTGATTAATAGGGGCTCAATTCCCTCGGGAATGCTTAAGCAAGGCTAAGCAACCCATAGGAAAGAAATTGGTTAAGTATTGGACAAAACTTGTTGGGATCAAAGTGAGACAATCAAAGGTAGTGTAGAGATCTCTCGAGCATGAGAGAAGCATTGTATTGTTTCATATTATTGACTTAATGCAATATAAATATAGTGGGATTTTTAGCTGAGGCTTTCCCCAGATAATTTTTTGTGTTGTGTGATTGAAATTATTTCTCTTTCTTGCTCATGTGATTGTGTGATCGTAATTGGTTTCCGCAATTTGTAGAATAGATTTAACTATTTTGTTTTAGCATATTACAATATCAGTTGAATCTATGTGGATTTTCTACATTATTCTCTTTGGGGTATTTCGGACATAATAATATGTATAAATTTTTTTGTCACACCTTTTTTTATATTTGATATGTAGGTTGAATTTCTACAAAAGAATCCATCCACTTATAATGCCTTACCTACTATATTTTTATTTGACTACACATATACTATATTGGTTGGTGATAAGTGTGGGTCATGGTTTCTTTCCTCAAGAAACAATGTTTCCATTTGTTGACCTTATCTACAAGTGAAAATATCTCCTTGTCATAGGCAGGGTAACTCAATAGTTCTCCATGAAATAACTATAAATGGTAGCAAACTATTACTCCTTACGTAAGGAACTTCCTCCATGGCATATACACGTGAATCTATTTTTAAATTCAAAAAGTTATTGTAAATTAGTCATGGAAAACAATGGTGCATGGTTGTTTTTTTTCTTCATATCTTTAAAATGCCTCTATTACTTATTTTACCAATGAAAAATATTCCTTTTGTTGTTAATACATGTGGCACATCTACGTTTGAGAATACTGGAATTAATGTCATCATATATTGAGCTTTTCCCATGAAAATTCGTATCTCTATCACATTGTTAGGTGTATAAAACCACTTATTAATGGATTCAATATTGGATATATTAACCTTTAATTTTCCTCAAGGTGAAAACTCTTCCATTTTTTTGTTATAATATGTGGTGCATCTACTTTTGATAATATTGAAATGAAATTCATCATGTATTGAGTTTCCCCCGTGAAAATTCTTATCTCTGTCACGTTGATAGGTGTATAAAACCACTAGCTAATGGCTTCAACCTTGGCTAGATTAACCTTCGATTCTCCTAAAGGTGCACCAAGGAATATTTTCAAACTCACACTTATTAAGACTAGAAATCAAAAAATCCTTAAGTATTTATCGTATCTATTAGGTGTGATATATTCTCTTGTCAAGTAGCATTGAATATCAATATGTTCTAAAAACATAGGTGGGTTTGTTCTTCATAGAAAAATTTTAGACAACATAGTTTTGGTCCAAGAAGTGATTAAATTTAATCAACGAAAAGGAGACAAGGGAATGATAATCAAGATAGATATATGGAAAATTCATTTGAAAAAGTAAAAAATTAATTTCTCTTTAAAGTATTGGAAAAACTGGGATTTTATGGGCATTTTATCGAGTGGATAAATCTTTGTCTTAGCTCCCCTTGGATAGCCCCATTGGTGAATGGAAGGGTTATGAAGCTTTTCAAAGCGTCCAAAGGGATCCAAAAAGGATGACCCTTATCCCATTTCATGTATATTATAATGGTTGAAACCCTTAGTTATAAGCTAGAACAATAAATACGAATAGAACACTTTCCAGGAATAGGACATGCATGAGGCGTCATAAGTATTAATCACTCACAATTTGCAGATGACATGCTCCTTTTAGGGGGTGCATAGAAAATAATAGCTATAGTATTTAAGGTGGGTCTAGATAGTTTTATTCTGGAATCATGGGGAAATGAACTCAGGAAAATCCCAAATTTATTCCTAGAACATCTCAGTAGGCAAGTAGAGGAAAATCAGTGAGATATTTGGTTTCTAGTTAGTGGAAAACTAGAAAGAATTCAAATATTTGGGAATACCCATCTGTTTCAAAACCTACTCACCAAAATCCTGGGAGGAGTTCTACCCACATTTAACGGAAGATTTGATGTATGGGGGGCTCGATGGCTAAATATGTAGGGTGTATCATTTTAATAAAGGAAATCTTCTCATCCCTCCCACTTTATCAGTTTTCTGCCCTCCTAGAACCATAGAGTGTTTTGAATCATTTGGCTAAATAAATTATGTGGTTTCTATGGGAAGGTGGAAAATCCAACATAAAAAAAATTCACCTGATTAAATAGTCCACGGTTAGAGCACCCAAATTTCATGGAGGTTTAGCAATCAAAGACCCCATTCTTATGAATAAAGAAATAGGAGCAAAGTGGTCTAGAAATTTTTGACATAGAAAGAGGATTGGTGGAAATTAGTCCTAAGAGAAAAATATATCCTACTCGATAGAGAACAAAGCCTTTTTCAAATCCAACCAACTCAAAATGGATCAATAATATAGAAACTAATTACAACAATTCCGCCATCATAAGTAAAAATATTTACTATATCCCTGCGAATGTAGTGAAAATAAATGTTTGAATGGACCGGATAATGGAGAAAAAACCTCTAGAAGGATTTATAGAACTATTTCCTCTTCGATAAATATTTACCACCCAAGGGAGATCCTCATTAGCAGAAATCTTGGTGTGGGATGAATGTGGCCATTGGATTGGTTGGAACTTGAGCAGAATTCTGCACTACCTCAAACATTTGGAGATGGTTCTGAGAGAGAAATTGGTAGGATGTTCCCCTTGGAATCGACAAGAGGAAGATGCATTTAGTTGGAAAATATATTCATACATTTTCAAAGAAGTCTATGAATATTTGTGGTTATTTTCTCAGATTCCTCCAAAGTCTTCTCTATGGAAAAAACTATGCCATTCAAATGGAAACCAAAAATTTAACACCCTTTCTTGGTTATTAGTACACAAAAAAATACTAACAACTGAGAATATCTAGAAGAGAGGAATACAAGGACTAGCACACTGCCCAATGTGCAAACAATAAGTGTAATTTATTCCACACCTTTTTCTGCAGTTCCCATATACTAAGTTGGTCTTGACAAAGGATCTCTTTGCTATGTATAATAGAACCCATTGGCCTAATGAACTCTCGATGTTCTTCTCCTCTTAGTCAAATTTTTACAACAAATCACTTATAGGTAAGCCTCGGCTTAATTAGTTTTGGGAATCCCTCCCAAAAATTTTATGCTGGAAAATTTGGTTACCAAGGAATTATGCCATTTTTTAAAACTCCAACTAATTTCCTAGATCAACAACCATTATAACCCTAATTATGTGTGCATAGTTTGAGGGAAAAAACCTTAGAAAACCAGACCCAAATTGGACTCCCTCGAACAAGAATGGTTGGCTAAGTTAGTGGCTGTAAAGGCATGAGTGACAGTAACTGGAATAAAATCCCAAAAGACAAATGTCCATTGAAAATTATGACTAACATATCAAGCACTACAAGAGTTGAAACTTAAATAAGGTAGTTGGATTCTTCACTTTGATTGAGCTTCAAATAAAAATCCAAGGGTGGCAGGAGGGGGAGGGTTTTGTATAGCCTCGAAGGAAATGTCATAAATAGGTATGCATGGGGGTTGGGAAGAATGACCAACAACCATGTATAAATGCATGGTCTATTGCAAGGCCTAATTTTGGCAAAAATTACACGTGACAAATCTCAACATCTTGGGAGGCTCACTCATTACCATTCAATGCATGCACAAAGGGACTTTTCCAAGAGATGAGAAATTGGGGAATATTATGAAGAGAATCAAGGGGATGCTAGATGAAATCCCTCAAAAAATATTCTTCCATGTTTTGAGAAGCCATAATGATGAGGTTGATAAGTGTGCAAACAGAGTGTCTTAGCACCAGACGAGACAATTAGAAGTAAATGGAGATATGGGGTGGGGAATTTTCCCTGATATGAAGGATCAAACTATTGATTATGGAAGGTATCATGGCCTATAAAAAATAATTATTATATTACCATGAAAATAAGTTTATAAACTATGCAAGTCAAAATAATAAAAAATGGGTAGGGGGCCCGATGGATGTCGTGGAAACCCTGCAAATTTGTTGCATTCACTTGACATAATCTTTAAATCATTATAAGGATTGAGCTTAACTTGATGGCTGAAGTATAATACTGGCATAGTCCATTCACCTTCAACATCGTTTTCATATAGAGACATGGAAATTATGAAGATTAATGTTGAGGTAAGGTTTGTAGCGTGTGCGATTCATGGAAAGGAATATAAGTTATGCCCGCAACATCACTATTGGACTAAATGGATCCTAAATTCAATTCTCGATTTGGATATATGGTGCAAACATAGGTGGATATGGTAGGTTACTTAGTTTAACTTCATGTCCTAGGTTGGTGCACCTTCTCATTCACCACTACCTTCGTCCTCTTTGGATTTAAATCTTTGCTTGAAGTTTAGAAATTATAGGGTGTCAAGCCACCTCTAGCACTGGTTCATGGTTGATGACAAATTTAATTATAGTCAATAGATATGCGAGGGATGGATAATATGTGACTGTGTCTAGACTACGTACTAGTAGGGTAGCCTAAGGTAAATGGTTTAGCGATCTCACAAATTTAACATACAATGATTTTTTCTAGTCTTATAGGGTGTATACTTGTTACACAATAAATTGTCACTCCTCTCACTTCCTGTCCATGATCTTGAAGTTCCCTATGACAGATCCTATGCAGTATATCCACTTGGGAAAAATATATAAAGATATCCTCTAAAGACTCAAAGAAATATTCATTTAAGGATCACTGGAGAAAATTAGTCAAAACCCTAATTTTCTGGGTCAACACTCTTCTCTAGTGGTCTGCCTGTGCTGATGGCAGGTTGACAATTTTGGCCTATTTCTTTCAACACCCTTTTTGGCAGTATTTCCTAAAATGGAGGAGAAGCTTCAACCTCTAGAAGTTCTAAGGCATCGAGCTAGTTGTTAGTTGGTGGTGATAGGGTCGAGCTCTCTGATTTTAGATCTTTGATCTTATCAATGGGGGTTTATCCCTTAGAGAGTGGGCCTTCCTCCTTCTTTCATGGGCTCCCAACCTCTTCTCCCTTCCTATAAATTGATCCCCATCCTTCCACTATTGGTTGGTCATTGTTGGGTTGGTCTAATCATTCATTTTCGTTGCATCCCTATATTTTGATAACACCTAAGCTATCCGGGAGAAGGAGTGATTTAAGAGATTTCGATGAAGGACTCGGGCATCACCAAAAGGAGGCCTCCAACATCAAGACCATGGTTGTAAGCTGTCTCTTTCATATTTATTAATAAAAAATATGGTGTTTTATTTCTATATTTGTCTTATCATTTGCACAAATAGTCTAATGTTTCTTGATCTATTAGATAGCCGATATTCAATGTATGTTTTGTATTAGATTACATTTGTTGTTGTCTCTTGATATCCTGTAGGTAATCGTACGCCACTAGTAGTGAGGAGCGAGCTTGAGGGACTGTGGATTGAGGTCGTCATCAAATGATTCGAGCATAGCATCAGGAAATGATAGGCCTATTCCCTTTCTCATCTTTTTTTTTTATATTAGCTAAGAAAGCTTGCATTAGATAGTCTCTTAAGTTGTTAGACCCACTCTAGGGCTAGAGAGATCACCTTTGTTCGTAGAGGGGATTTATATTCACCAGAATTCGCCACTTTGCTGGGGAGATTTAGCCTCTTTTCCTTCCCTTTGCCGGGTTGATTTAAGATTATTTTAACCAATCATTGAGATCTAAGTCTTCTTGGGTCTCTATAGGTCTGCATAGGATTTGATAGTTATTTCAGTGTGTCAGGTCTAGTTTTGGTGTGAATTTTTTTCCTTGTTTTTAGTGCTCAACGCATTTTTTTCCCTTACAGTAGCTCTAACAATGTTGTTTTATACAAATCAGCCACGCTAATTCACCTTTTAGCACTTTTCTATTCATCACATATGTGCTGATCCTAGGGCTAGGAAAAAGTCAGGGTTTCCCCTATCTTCCTAGTGTGTCTTGACCCCTAAGAAAGTCTGTCAAGTCTGAATGACCTCTTGCCATTGTATTTGGTTTGTTTGGGTTGTTTGAATGGTTGGATTTGTCTCTTTGACTTTCTTGTGGTTAGAGTGAAGTTTAAACATTCCCTTGGTTTTCTAGTCAATTGCCATTCGCTTGTTGTTAGGGTCCTATATTTTATAGGATTTCAAGGTGATTGAGTATTTCAATGTTTGTAATTTTACATTGTAAATTATTTTCAATTTGCAAATGATTTCCAAAAAAAAGTATATATAAAAATAAAATCAAAAGAGGGTATGTCAAAAAGAAAATGAATATGAATAAAAAAAAGTCAAAAAGAATAAAAATTGAAAAAAGAATAAAAGAGAATAAAGCCCCACAAAACAAAAAGAAAAATAATACTGAAAGTGCTGCAAATTTAAATTCCACTACTGTTAAATTAGTTTCCTTTATGTTAAAAATTCAATAAGATTGTGTGTAGCTTGTCTAAAATGCCACAATGAATATATTTTGTTCCAATCATATAGCTTAATCATGATGGAACAACTGTGAATTTCATGTTAAATAGGTTAGTGAATGAAGACTTGTCAAACAATTTAATGTTGGCAAATCAATGGTTAGGTAGAAAATGAGATTGATTCAACAATTTAATCTGAATCAATAGGAGAAATAAGTGATAGAGTATGTTAGATTGTTATAAAATAAGAATATGTGGGTTTGCTAGCTCAAGTGCACCCTTAAGATATGAGATGAAAAAATGTTATCTTAGAAAAAAGAATTGAAAATGAAAGGGTAGGTAGAAATTGCATTATGGCTTTGAAAAGCATGAAAAATGTTTATCCTAAGTGTTTAAACTTACAAAATTAGTTAATGTGCAAGAAGACATAGGAATAAAAGTTTTATCCTAAGTCTAAAAGGTTCGGCATATGAAAATAAAGATTTGGTGCATTACCCCCCTATCCTAAGTTTTTACCTTTTATCTAGCCCCTTGCTACTCGACAAAATGTCCCATCTGTTAGCCTCCTATACCAATAGGTTTCATCTTTCATGATTGTCTTGATTGAATTATGGAATATGTTCAAACCTTCTTTCTTGAGCAAAGGTGTTCCATATTCTGGAAAAACCAAAAAATCAAAAAAGTTAAAAAATGTAAAGAGGGTATACCCTAAAAGAAAGATCAAAGGGTAAAAAGAATAAAATGGTCAAAAAAGTGAAAGAAATGAACCCCAAACAAAAAACAGACCAAGGAAAGTGTGCAAATCCAAATGCCACTACTATTTCATTTTTGTAATAAAGCAATTGTGTGCAGCTTGTCAAAACTTTAATACAATTCATGAATAGTCAAACAAATTAAAACTGACTTATTCATATTTCAATTTCATGTTGTAGAATAGAGAATAAATATCTGACCAAACAATTTAATCTTGGCAGATAAGTAGATAGGTAGAGTTGATAAAAGGTGCTCAACAGTTTAATCTGAGCCCTTGGATGTAATAAGGGTAGAATTAAATAGATTTGCCTTGTAAAAAGAAAAATATTGATAAGGGTTTGCAAGTATAAATGCACCCTAATAAAGAAGAGAAAATGGTAGTGTCAAGTAGATATGGTAGGTAGATGGTGTTGCAAAGTGTTATCTGATGAATGATGCTGCTACATGTTTTTGATCCTTTACTTCATCACAAGTACTAAAGCAGGAAATACACTGGAAAATCACAGCACGCAAAGTCAAACTCATTAACTTCCTCATCACTTTCCCCTCAAAAGTTTTACTAATTTCCCCCAAAGCACTAAGGTATTTGGAGATCAAAGGGGCTCAAGGCATTTCCTTGACTTCTGGAGGGACCGGACCCTCAGCCTAATGATCAAAAAGACCTAAGTACTTGTGATAATCCATCATTATAATCTTCCATCTTTAACTTTGTCCTAAGTAAAATCCTATTTTACTTAAGAAACTCATGCAAAATTCCATAAAAATCCCTCAAGATAACTTGCTATTCTAAGTTTAAGTGTTGAAGATAAGATATGGCAATTTACTTCAGAAGTTATCACTTTCTTAGATGTGCAAAAATATTTTGAGTTTCCTTGTCCTTTACCATATTTACATTTAACTCTATTTTACTAAATCCCTAGTAAAATACCCTATCCTAAGTATATAACTCCCTTTTTATAAATAACCCAAAAAACCCCTATATTATATAGTTTAACCAAAGTAATTATTTTCCCAAATATTCATTAAAAAACCCCGCTTCACAAGCCCTTTGGTTAAATATATCTTTATATTATAATCCCGCCCTTATGGTAATTAAATAATGTTTATTTGTTACCATATATTAAAAACATATATACAAAAACTTTAAACATAGTGTATATGTTTAATACCAAAGAAAAATAAATCTGAAGTTTTATGCCCACGTGGCTTGTCCACTTGGCATTTCCCTGATTATTAAAACCCCACCGCGACCCCCCATTTCCTTCATTCTTTCCGCCAGTTAAATATCCCCCGGAGCGATTAAATAACATTTAAAAAGTGTTTAAAAGTCCGACGGGCCCACATGAAACCCCCGCCTATCTTCCCATCGCCCCAGCCGTTGGATCAGCCTCCCGCAGATCAACGGCCAGCGTTGATCCCGCTGCCCATCCTGTGTAAGTTTTTTAACCAGCGGGGGATGGGTGGTTTTGAATAGTCAGACCATCCACGTGGCAAGAAACCCGTGGAATCGCCGCTCCGATAAAAACCATCTCACCAAAAGCTTATGAATACCACTTACCGCTACCGCTTACCGCCTACTTTTTACGCCACTTCGTACGTCGATGACGCCATCACCTCGAAAAATACAAATACTTTTAACTTGCGAATAAAGCCATTTTTTCGTGTTTTTTCAGCTTATTTTCATTATTCCGAGAATGACAAGCAAGCTCCCGCCGCGATTTTCAAAATTTCCACTCGTAATTGATCATTTCGCCCCAAAATTCTGCTGCGCCCGTGTTGAAGAACAGTCCCGCCATTGCCTGTTACCTGTCAAAGAACCAGTTTCCGTCTAAAAGCAGGTATTTATTCTTTACGCCCCGACTGCAAGTAAAACTCAGTTTCCTTTTTTTTTTCGTTGAAAAAGTGGTTAAAAATCATCACTGAGTCCTCCCTGGAGATTTTAAACCTGTGAAATTGCTCCCCGAACCTGCAAATTCTTCCAATTTCCTTCATTTCAAGAATTCCGCCCGGCCCGTGAAGAAAATCAAAAAACCTCCATTTTGAATCCACAAGAACCAAAATGGAGGCCCCGGCAGCTCTTAATATCACTCCATTGAATGCTCCTCACCGTGAATTAGATTATTTACCTCTGATAGATGACGATTTCCAAATTAAAGACCTGCATTTCGATGAAAGTCCCCTATTGAGCTATTGTCGCTGCAGAGACGAATACTCAAAGGGGCAAGATCTTATAGGGTTGTGGGAATCCAATCTCCCAAGGTATCTCATCCCCTCAGTCCTTATTTTCCCAGAAATTATCCAGTGCTATCATGCCAATTATGATCCAAATCAGAAAGCAGTTTTATCCCCAAGTCAAAGCGTATCAAAATCAAAGAGTATCAATGGATAAAGTGTATCAGACAAAAGTCAGAGTGAAAGGTCAAAACAAAGTTACAGAGCAGTCAAAGGTAAACAGTAAAAATGAAGTTACAGAGGCAGTAAAATGGTAAAAATAAATGAAAGTACTTTCACCAAAATTGAATTTTGTCTAAAGTGAAAGTAAAACAGTCAAAAGAGCAAGAAAGTAAAAAGATGAAAAAACATAACAAGAAGGAACATTTTTGCAGAAATTGCATGTTTTAGTCATTATTTTGCAGAAAATATTGTGACCAATACAAGATGAATTTTTCAAAACTGAAGGAGGTTTATGTTCTTAAGAGTACCATCTACAAAAACCTCTCTCACTTTCCTAACCGCTATTATGGTTTTGGAAATATTAAACAATGTTGAAAAGCACTTTTTGCAGAAAATTACAGTCAAGTCATCATTTTGCAGAGAATATTGTGGCCAATTAGAAATACATTTCACAAAACTGAAGGAGGTTTTTGTTCCTAAGAGACCCATCTACAAAAACATATCTCCATTTTTGCACAGTGGTTTTATAATGAGAGATACATGCGCATCTTTATAGGCCATTTTTCAGACTCTGTAAAACTCTGTTTTACACATATTTTTTATAGAGACTATTATGCATAGCTGGAGAGGAATTTTGGGAAATTGAAAGAGGTTTATCTCACCAACATATTTATCTACAATAACCTCTTTCACTTTTTACATATCTATTATGGATTGAGAAATAAAAAGATATCATTGGACCCCAAGTTTGCAGAATTGTTGGAGCAGATTGCACAAAGAAAGGAAGCAGTTAGTGACTGGGATGCCTCATCATCAACTAAGAGTTGGATCAAATTCGAATTCTCCTCTTTGTCATCACCTATCCATAAAAAATAGTTCCAAATAGATGCATTAGTTTGAGTGTCCTTTAATTAAATTCTATTTATGTAAATAGTTGGAGAGATTTGTGAACCAATTTTGATATTTGTTTCAAGATATTTTAGTTTAGAATTTGTATAAATACTCCACTCTTGGAAGCATTTGAGGGTGGATTCTATTACTCTGCTGTAACATTGAGATTTTCGGAATAAAATCTTTTGGAGAAATTTACTTGTGGCTTACTGGATGACGATTTGAAGCACTGGACTTGTTGCAGGATTCATGTGTTGGACTACAGTTCAATAAGTGTTTCTACCCTTTGTCTGAAATTTTATATTAGTTTATAATACCATCATATCAATTTCTGAATAATTTACATAAAGGATTGAAACAGAATTTGCTTAATTGTACTCTGTTTTCAAATGTGATTGTTCTTAATGTTTTCTTCTAAATTAGCTATAAGCATGAATTCTTAAATTCTCCTGCTTTGCTAATTTAAACACTGTTGATTACTATAATAAAGAATTCTTCATTGCTCTTTGTTTGTAGTCATCTCATTTCTTTCTTTTGAACATGGTGAAAGATTCTTAGCTGCCTTTCATCCCTTCAAAATCATCCCATCCACTTTAAATTTTAAGGATTGTTCTCTGCCTAGCTATCTTGCCCTGTAAAGCCATCTTGTGCGTAGAATAGAAATCCAGTAAAGCCATCCTTTGACTCCATAGCCCAATGGACTGAAAACTTTCAACCTTGCCCTTAGTTTGTGGATTCCACCATTTCTCAAAACAAACTCTTGGATCTATAACTAGCCTAAAAACTTCTAAGAACAAAGATAAATTATAAAGAGAGAGCCCTCTCTGGATGCAGATTGGCTAGATTCTGCATCTGAAGGTTGGTTTGTGGTTACCTCGGGTATACTTTCCTTTTCCACAACTTCAAGGAAAACCTAAGTGATAACATAGTGGCGACCATACTGGGGAATCTGAATCATTTTAATTGTTAATATTGTTCACTTATAAGCTATAGACAGAGTCTGAAGATCAGCCAGGTAGCCTTTGAAATTGCTTTTGCTCTGCAATTGCAAAAGTAAATAAAAGCTGCTTCAGTCTATCTCTGATTTAGCTTATACATTGAACCTTAGTTTCAAATGTTTAATCAGACTCTCTAGTTTAATAAATCTTTGAGAAAATTTTAATTAAAAATCTTAAATTTCTTAAAGAGTTTGTAGAAGTTGTTTTGAAAATTCACAAAAATTTAGTTTCCTGAAGAACTAACTTTCTCTTCAGAATTGTTTTACAGGTTTAGATCTGATCTATGATGGTGGATAGGGATCAGACACACAAAGGTTAAAATCATCCACCTGGCGACTCCAAATCCATTTCACAATCAAGACTCCACTGGAGGAATGAACCTGGAAGAACAATATGGAAAGATCAGGCTTTCAACTTGGATCTTAATCCAAGACATTATGTTCTTTCTCGTTAAGATTCAATATGTATTGTATTTTATTTAAAGATCTAACTTGGTTGTACAGATAAAGTGGCTTTTCGTTATGGCTGATTTTCAAGATGATCCAAGAATAAAACGAAGATATGCTCCCATGAGCAGAAATCACATACCCGGATTTCCACACAAATTACCAAAGGTAGATTGGGGTAGCAATTTGCCCATATTTCAAGATGGAAATAATGATAATCCTTTGTTGCATCTCATTAAATTTCATGTACACTCATCAAGATTGAAAGGTGATTGGCATGAGGATTTCCTCATGAAGATATTCATGGGAACCTTAGAAGGAAAAGCAAGGGAATGGTACGAAGCTCTCAAACCTGCAAGTTTGTTTTCTCTAAAAGATTTTCATAAGGTATTTTATGAGCATTACAAAGAAGATTTTTCATCTTTATCATTAGCTAAAAATTGTTGTGATCAAGCTGAAGATCTTATACATTACCTTAAAAATATTGATGAAGATTTTGCAAATTGGTCTCCTGAAGATTTATTAGAAGAAGTCCAAAACTTTCATTCTCAAGTTAAATATCATAATAATCAAGAGGAGTTAAACAAAGATGAAATAAGTCAGGAGATAAATCAAGATCCACAAAACCCCTCTGTATTAACAAATGATGTTTCATTTAATGTTTTGAATGGAGTTAAATACAATAATCAACCTCATGATCAACTTTTAGATAAGGGAAAAAACAATTGTCATTTCAATCTAAGAATTCAGAGATTCCCACCCCCCCTCACCGAAGAAGAAATCAATTTGCTTCTAAACATGCAACCATCCTCAAAGTATTTACATAATGAAGAAATTGTTTCTACTTCTTCTAATGATGATGAATGTACAAAGGTTTTTATCCATGAAGGGATAGAAGAACAAGTTGATGCTCATGTTATTCTACCTTCGCAAAAAGGCCCATTACTTGATAGTACTCCTATTGAGAAAAATAATGACTTTCGAATAGAATGCTACCAATCTAATCAAGATGTATTGGGATTGTTGGAAGAGAAATATGTTGATCCAATGTTTATAATTGATGACATTCCTTATTCTGAAGATTTGCCTAAATATGATCAGTATGATGATAATTTTGATAATTTCACAAGACAATCACTAGCTATTTTGAGGGATGAGATATTAGAACTTCAGTTTGATGAGGATTTTCTAAGAGCTTTCTTTCTTATTTTGGAATCAAGAAAATATTCTCCTAAACTGAAAATATGTGTTCTCAAGATCATCTCTGAAAATTATGAAAATGAAATCAAACTTTTGCATTCTCAAATTCAGTCATACAATTTCCGAAATCCTAAAGAATTCTTTGAAAATCTTCCTTCTCCAAAGCAAGAGGAAATTGTATTATCTTTTGACTTGCATATTGAAGATGATTATTCTTTCAAACACAAGACCGAAGAAATAAGTTCATGGTCTAATATTCATAATTCAATTGAACAATTAGTCATTGAAGGCCTAGAAGTAAATAACATACATCATGCTTTTATTGATCCTATAGCAAATTATATGGAGAATATTTTTACCTCAAATCTGCAAACATGTTTTATCTATGAGGATCAAATATATCAACAATTGCCATTTCACATCTTATCGTTGATTATAAAGGCACATGATCATAATATACTTCCAATTTTGATCATAAGCAATCAAGTTAACCATTTATTGTTACATCTACTTGATTGGCTTCATTGGCGTTTTTGTATTACCTGATTCAATAATATTTTTAGTAGATTAGAGTAGGTAAATGAGTGCTAATAAGCTCAGAATTTTGAGCATTTTTTTTGTTTTCAATTTTCAGTTAGTTTTTCATTAAGTTGGTTTGAAAATTTTTGTGTGTTGTTTCAGTTTCAGATCAAATTTCAGGTTGCAGAAAAAGGACTATATTCAATTCAAGATTTTCAACCACAGCAAATGCATGTGTGGGATTGGAACAAGGCAGAAAATTCCTAACTAGGCAACAAAGTTTTAAGTTTTGAGTGGATGGTGACTTCTTGGAATTGAAGCCCGAAGTGAAGGCCCTAAGTTCCAAAAGTTTCACTATCATATGTAAAATAAAGCTACCAGAAGAAGGAAGATTTCATACTTTCAGTTTGAAGACATTTTGAGGCATCTGACCTGCTGTTCTTGACTTTCCACAAGAAAAAGCCATCCCCAAGTGGAGCCAGTGTTAGCCTCCTATACCAATAGGTTTCATCTTTCATGATTGTCTTGATTGAATTATGGAATATGTTCAAACCTTCTTACTTGAGCAAAGGTGTTCCATATTCTTAAAAAAACCAAAAAATCAAAAAAGTTAAAAAATGTAAAGAGGGTATACCCTAAAAGAAAGATCAAAGGGTAAAAAGAATAAAATGGTAAAAAAAGAGAAAGAAATGAACCCCAAGCAAAAATAGACCAAGGAAAGTGTGCAAATCCAAATGCCACTACTATTTCATTTTTGTAATAAAGCAATTGTGTGCAGCTTGTCAAACTTTTGCCACAATTCATGAATAGTCAAACAGTTTAAACTTGACTTATTCATATTTCAATTTCATGTTATAGAATAGAGAATAAATATCTGACCAAACAGTTTAATCTTGGCAGATAAGTAGATAGGTAGAGTTGATAAAATGTGCTCACCAGTTTAATCTGAGCCCTTAGATGTAATAAGGGTAGAAATAGATAGATTTATCATGTAAAAAGAAAAGATTGATCAGGGTTTGCAAGTCTAAATGCACCCTAATAAAGAAGAGAAAATGGTAGTGTCAAGTAGATAGGGTAGGTAGATGGTGCTGCAAAGTGTTATCTGATGAATGATGTTGCTACATGTTTTTGATCCTTTACTTTCATCACAAATACTAAAGCAGGAAATACACTGGAAAATCACAGCAAGCAAAGTCAAACTCATTAACTTCCCTCATCACTTTCCCCTCAAAAGTTTTACTAATTTCCCCCAAAAGTACTAAGGTATTTGGAGATCAAAAGGGCTCAAGGAATTTCCTTGACTTCTGGAGGGACCGGACCCTCGGCCTAATGATCAAAAAGACCTAAGTACTTGAGATGATCCATCATTATAATCATCCATCTTTTACCTTGTCCTAAGTAAAATCCTATTTTGCTTAGGAAAATCATGCAAAATTCCATAAAAATTCCTCAAAATAACTTGTTATTATAAGTTTAAGTGTTGAAGATAAAATGTTGCAATTTACTTCACAAGTTATCACTTTCTTAGATGTACAAAAATGTTTTGATTTTCCTTGTCCTTTGCCATATTAACATTTAACTCTATTATATTAAATCCCTAGTGAAATACCCTTTCCTAAGTATATAACTCCCTTTTTTATAAATATCCCAAAAACCCATTTATTATAATGTTTACCAAAGTATTATATTCCCACACATTGAAAATAAAAACCCCGCTTTATAAGCCCTTTGGTTAAAAATAACGTTATACATTAATCCTGCCCCTATGGTGAATTAGTTGTATTAATTAATTTACCATATAATAAAAATATATATGAAAAAATAAAACTTTGAATATACAATATGTATGTTTAAAACGAAATAAAACTTCGGAGAAGTCTTGCGCCACCGTGGATTGCTCACCTGGCCTTACACCTAACCAACCCCGCCGCAACCCATTTCTTACACATTCGGGATTAATTAGTCATAAGGACTAGTTAATAACCTCTTATCCGCTTGTTAAATATCCCCCGGAGCGATTAAATAACATTTAAAAAGTGTTTAAAAGTCCGACGGGCCCACATGAAACCCCCGCCTATCTCCCCATCGCCCCAGCCGTTGGATCAGCCTCCCGTAGATCAACGGCCAGCGTTGATCCCGCTGCCCATCCCGTGTAAGTTTTTTAACCAGCGGGGGATGGGTGGTTTTGAATAGTCAAACCATCCACGTGGCAAGAAACCTGTGGAATCGCTGCCCCTCCGATAAAAACCATCCTCGACCAAAAGCGGTGCGGGAATACCACTTACCGCTTACCGCTTACTGCCGGCTTACGTCACCCCGTACGTCGATGATGTCATCACCTCGAAAAAATAAAAAATACTTTTAACTTGCGAATAAAGCCATTTTTCGTGTTTTTTCAGTTATTTTCATTATTCTGAGAATGACAGTGCTCCCGCTGCGATTTTCAAAATTTCCACTGTGATTGATCATTTCGCCCCAAAATTCTACTGCGCCCGTGTTGAAGAACAGTCCCGCCATTACCTGTTACCTGTTAAAGATCCAGCTTCCTTCTAAAAACAGGTATTTATCCTTTACGCCCCGACTGCAAGTAAAACTCAGTTTCCTTTGTTTTTTTCGCTGAAAAAGTGGTTAAAAATCATCACTGAGTCCTCCCTGGAGATTTTAAACTTGTGAAATTGCTCCCCGAACCTGCAAATTGTTCCAATTTCCTTCATTTCAAGAATCCCGCCCGGCCCATGAAGAAAACCAAAAACCTCCATTTTGAATCCACAAGAACCAAAATGGAGGCCCCGACAGCTCTTAATATCACTCCATTGAATGCTCCTCACCGTGAATTAGACTATTTACCTCTGATAGATGAAGATTTCCAAATTAAAGACCTGCATTTTGATGAAAGTCCCCTATTGAGCTATTGTCGTTGCAGAGACGAATACTCAAAGGGGCAAGATCTTATAGGGTTGTGGGAATCCAATTTCCCGAGATATCTCATCCCCTCAGTCCTTATTTTCCCAGAAATTATCCACTGCTATCATGCCAATTATGATCCAAATCAGAAAGCAGTTTTATCCCCAAGTCAAAGCGTATCAAAATCAAAGAGTATCATTGGATAAAGTGTATCAGGTAAAAGTCAGAGTGAAAGGTCAAAACAAAGTTACAGAGCAGTCAAAGGTAAACAGTAAAAATGAAGTTACAGAGCAGTCAAAGGTAAACAGTAAAAATGAAGTTACAGAGCAGTCAAAGGTAAACAGTAAAAATGAAGTTACAGAGGCAGTAAAATGGTAAAAATAAATGAAAGTAATTTCACCAAAATTGAATTTTGTCTAAAGTGAAAGTAAAACAGTCAAAAGAGCAAGAAAGTAAAAAGATGAAAAAACATAACAAGAAGGAACATTTTTGCAGAAATTGCATGTTTTAGTCATTATTGTGCAGAAAATATTGTGACCAATACAAGATGAATTTTGCAAAACTGAAGGAGGTTTATGTTCTTAAGAGTACCATCTACAAAAACCTCTCTCACTTTCCTAACAGCTATTATGGTTTTGGAAATATTAAACAATGTTGAAAAGCACTTTTTGCAGAAAATTACAGTCAAGTCATCATTTTTCAGAGAATATTGTGGCCAATTAGAAATACATTTCACAAAACTGAAGGAGGTTTTTGTTCCTAAGAGAACCATCTACAAAAACCTATCTCAGTTTTTTCACAGTGGTTTTATAATGAGAGATACATGCGCATCTTTACAGGCCATTTTTCAGACTCTGTAAAACTCTGTTTTACACATATTTTTTACAGAGGATATTATGCACAGCTGGAGAGGAATTTTAGGAAAGTGAAAGAGGTTTATCTCACCAACATATTTATCCACAATAACCTCTTTCACTTTTTACATATCTATTACGGATTGAGAAATACGAAGATATCATTGGACCCCAAGTTTGCAGAATTGTTGGAGCAGATTACACAAAGAAAGGAAGCAGTTAGTGACTTGGATGCCTCATCATCAAATAAGAGTTGGATCAAATTAGAATTCTCCTCTTTGTCATCACTTATCCATAAAAAATAGTGCCAAATAGTTTGAGTGTCCTTTACTTTAGTTCTATTTATGTAAATAGTTGGAGAGATTTGTGAACCAATTTTGATATTTGTTTCAAGATATTTTAGTTTAGAATTTGTATAAATACTCCACTCTTGGAAGCATTTGAGGTGGATTCTATTACTCTGCTGTAACATTGAGATTTTCGGAATAAAAGCTTTTGGAGAAATTTACTTGTGGCTTACTGGATGACGATTTAAAGCACTGGACTTGTTGCAGGATTCATGTGTTGGACTACAGTTCAATAAGTGTTTCTACTCTTTGTCTGAAATTTTATATTAGTTTATAATACCATCATATCCATTTCTGAATAATTTACATAAAGGATTGAAACAGAATTTGCTTAATTGTACTCTGTTTTCAAATGTGATTGTTCCTAAATTTTTTCTTCTAAATTAGCTATAAGCATGAATTCTTAAATGCTCCTGCTTCGCTAATTTAAGCACTGTTGATTGCTATAATAAAGAATCCTTTATTGCTCTTTGTTTGTAGTCAATTCACTTCTTTCCTTTGAACATGGTGAAAGATTCTTAGTTGCCTTTCATCCCTTCAAGATCATCCCATCCACTTTAAATTTTAAGGATTGTTCTCTGTCTAGCTATCTTGCCCTGTAATACCATCTTGTGCTTAGAATAGAAATCCAGTAAAGCCATCCTTTGACTCCATAGCCCAATGGACCGAAAGCTCTCAACCTTGCCCTTAGTTTGTGGATTCCACCATTTTCCCAAAACAAACTCTTGAATCTATAACTAGCCTAAAACCTTCCAAGAACAAAGATAAATCATAAAGAGAGAGCCCTCTCTGGATGCAGATTGGCTAGATTCTGTATCTAAAAGGTTGGTTTGTGGTTACCTCGGGTATACTTTCCTCTTACACAACTTCTAGGAAAACCTGAGTGATAACATAGTGGCGACCATACTGGGGATCTGAATCATTTTATTGATACTATTGTTTGATTTATAATCTATGGACAGAGTCTGAAGATCAGCCAGGTAGCCTTTGAAATTGCTTGTGCTCTGCAATTGCAAAAGTAAATAAGAGCTGCTTCAGTCTATCTCCGATTTAGCTTATACATTGAACCTTAGTTTCAAATGTTTAATCAGACTCTCTAGTTTAATAAATCTTTGAGAAAATTTTAATTAAAAATCTTAAATTTCTTGAAGAGTTTGTAGAAGTTGTTTTGAAAATTCACAAAATTTAGTTTCCTGAAGAACTAACTTTCTCTTCAGAATTGTTTTACAGGTTTAGATCTGATCTATGATGGTGGACAGGGATCAGACACACAAAGGTTAAAATCATCCACCTGGCGACTCCAAATCCATTTCACAATTAAGACTCCACTGGAGGAATGAACCTGGAAGAACAATATGGAAAGATCAGGCTTTCAACTTGGATCTTAATCCAAGACATTATGTTCTTTCTCGTTAAGATTCAATATGTATTGTATTTTATATAAGGATTTAACTTGGTTGTATAGATAAAGTGGCTTTTTATTATGGTTGATTTTCAAGATGATCCAAGAATAAAACGAAGATATGCTCCCATGAGCAGAGATCACATACCTGGATTTCCACACAAACTACCGAAGGTAAATTGGGGTGAAAATCTGCCCATGTTTCAAGATGAGAATATTGATGATCCTTTATTACATCTCATTAAATTTCATATACACTCATCAAGATTGAAGGGTGATTGGCATGAGGATTGCCTCATGAAGATATTCATGGGAACCTTAGAAGGAAAAGCAAGGGAATGGTACGAAGCTCTCAAACCTGCAAGTTTGTTTTCTCTAAAAGATTTTCATAAGGTATTTTATGAGCATTACAAAGAAGATTTTCCATCTTTATCATTAGTTGAAAATTGTTGTGATCAAGCTGAAGATCTTATACATTACCTTAAAAATATTGATGAAGATTTTGGAAATTGGTTTCCTGAAGATTTATTAGAAGAAGTCCAAAACTTTCATTCTCAAGTTAAATATCATAATAATCAAGAGGAGTTAAACAAAGATGAAATAAGTCAGGAGATAAATCAAGATCCACAAAACCCCTCTGTATTAACAAATGATGTTTCATTTAATGTTTTGAATGGAGTTAAAGACAATAATCAACCTCATGATCAACTTTTAGATAAGGAAAAAAACAATTGTCATTTCAATCTAAGAATTCAGAGATTCCCACCCCCCCTCACCGAAGAAGAAATCAATTTGCTTCTAAACATGCAACCATCCTCAAAATATTTACATAATGAAGAAATTGTTTCTACTTCTTCGAATGTTGATGAATGTACAAAGGTTTTTATCCATGAAGGGACAGAAGAACAAGTTGATGCTCATGTTATTCTACTTTCGCAAAAAGGCCCATTACTTGATAGTACTCCTATTGAGAAAAATAATGACTTTCAAATAGAATGCTACCAATCTAATCAAGATGTATTGGGATTGTTGGAAGAGAAATATGCTGATCCAATGTTTATAATTGATGACATTCCTTATTCTGAAGATTTGCCTAAATATGATCAGTATGACGATAATTTTGATAATTTCACAAGACAATCACTAGCTATTTTGAGGGATGAGATATTAGAACTTCAGTTTGATGAGGATTTTCTAAGAGCTTTCTTTCTTATTTTGAAATCAAGAAAATATTCTCCTAAACTGAAAATATGTGTTCTCAAGATCATTTCTGAAAATTATGAAAATGAATTCAAACTTTTGCATTCTCAAATTGAGTCATACAATTTCCGAAATCCTAAAGAATTCTTTGAAAATCTTCCTTCTCCTAAGCAAGAGGAAATTGTACTATCTTTTGACTTGCATATTGAGGATGATTATTCTTTCGAACACAAGACTCAAGAAATAGTTTCAAGGATTAATATTCAGAATACAATTGAGCAACTAGTCATTGAAGGCCTAGAAACACAAATCATACATTATGCTTTTAATGATCCTATAGCAAATTATATGGAGAATATTTTTACCTCAAATCTGCAAACATGTTTTCTCTATAAGGATCAAATACATCAAAAGTGGCCTTTACACATCATATCATTTATTATAAAGGCACATGATCATAACATACTTCCAATTTTGATCACAAGCAATCAAGTTATCCATTTATTTTTACATCTACTTGATTGGCTTCATTGGCATTTTTGTATTACCTGATTCAATAATATTTTTAGTAGATTAAAGTAGGTAAATGAGTGCTAATAAGCTCAGAATTTTGAGCATTTTTTTTTTAGTTTTCAATTTTCAGTTAGTTTTTCATTAAGTTGGTTTGAAAATTTTTTGTGTGTTGTTTTAGTTTCAAATCAGATTTCAGGTTGCAGAAAAAGGACTATATTCAATTCAAGATTTTCAACCACAACAAATGCATGTTTGGGATTGGAACAAGGCAGAAAATTCCTAACTGGGCAACAAAGTTTTAAGTTTTGAGTGGATAGTAACTTACTGGAGTTGAAGCCCGAAGTGAAGGCCCTAAGCTTCAGAATTTTTACTATCATATATACAATAAAGCTACCAGAAGAAGGAGATTACATGGTTTATTTTGAAGACATTTTGAGGCAACTGACCTGTTGTTCTTGACTTTTCACAAGGAAAAGCCATCCCCAAGTGGAGCCAGTGTTAGACTCCTATACCAATAGGTGTCATTTTTCATGATTGTCTTGATTGAACTACGGAATATGTTCAAACCTTCTTTCTTGAGCAAAGGTGTTCCATATTCTTGGAAAAAACCAAAAAATCAAAAAGTTAAAAAATGTAAAGAGGGTATACCCTAAAAGAAAGATCAAAGGGTAAAAAGAATAAAATGGTCAAAAAAGAGAAAGAAATGAACCCCAAGCAAAAATAGACCAAGGAAAGTGTGCAAATCCAAATGCCACTACTATTTCATTTTGTAATAAAGCAATTGTGTGCAGCTTGTCAAAATTTTGCCACAATTCATGAATAGTCAAACTGTTTAAACTTGACTTATTCATATTTCAATTTCATGTTATAGAATAGAGAATAAATATCTGACCAAACAATTTAATCTTGGCAGATAAGTAGATAGGTAGTTGATAAAAGGTGCTCAACAGTTTAATCTGAGCCCTTGGATGTAATAAGGGTAGAATTAGATAGATTTTCCTTGTAAAAAGAAAAAGATTGATAAGGGTTTGCAAGTCTAAATGCACCCTAATAAAGAAGAGAAAATGGTAGTGTTAAGTAGATAGGGTAGGTAGATGGTGCTGCAAAGTGTTATCTGATGAATGGTGCTGCTACATGTTGGTTAATCATTTACTTTCATCACAAGTACTAAAGTAGGAAATACACTGGAAAATCACAGCAAGCAAAGTCAAATTCATTAACCTCCCTCATCATTTTTCCCCCTCAAGAGTTTTACTAATTTCCCCAAAAGTACTAAGGTAATTTGAGATCAAAGGGGCTCAAGGCATTTCCTTGACTTCTGGAGGGACCGGACCCTCGGCCCAATGATCAAAAAAGACCTAAGCACTTGAAATAATTCATCATTGTTATCTTCCATCTTTAACTTTTTCCTAAGTAAAATCCTATTTTACTTAGGAAACTTATGCAAAATTCCATAAAAATTCCTCAAAATAACTTGTTATTCTAAGTTTAAGTGTTGAAGATAAAATGTTGCAATTTACTTCATAAGTTATCACTTTCTTAGATGTACAAAAATGTTTTGATTTTCCTTGTCCTTTGCCATATTAACATTTAACCCTATTATATTAAATCCCTAGTGAAATACCCTTTTCCTAAGTATATAATTCCCTTTTTTATAAATATCCCAAAAACCCCATTTATTATAATGTTTACCAAAGTATTATATCCCCGCACATTGAAAACAAAAACCCCGCTTTATAAGCCCTTTGGTTAAATATATCTTTATAATATAAATCCGCCCCTATGGTAAGTTAATTGCATATGATTAGTTTACCATATAATAAAATTATGTATCCAAAAAGCGTTAAACATATGGTGTATATGTTTAATACCAAAGAAAAATAAATTCGAAGTTTTATGCCCACGTGGCTTGTCCACTTGGCATTTCCCTGATGATTAAAACCCCACCGCGACCCCCCATTTCCTTCATTCTTTCCGCCAGATAAATATCCCCCGGAGCGATTAAATAACATTTAAAAAGTGTTTAAAAGTCCGACGGGCCCACATGAAACCCCGCCTATCTCCCCATCGCCCCAGCCGTTGGATCAGCCTCCCGCAGATCAACGGCCAGCGTTGATCCCGCTGCCCATCCCGTGTAAGTTTTTTAACCAGCGGGGGATGGGTGGTTTTGAATAGTCAAACCATCCATGTGGCAAGAAACCTGTGGAATCGCTGCCCCTCCGATAAAAACCATCCTCGACCAAAAGCGGTGCGGGAATACCACTTACCGCTTACCGCTTACTGCCGGCTTACGTCACCCCGTACGTCGATGACGTCATCACCTCGAAAAAATAAAAAATACTTTTAACTTTCGAATAAAGCCATTTTTCGTGTTTTTCCTGTTCTTTTCGTTATTCTGAAAACGACAGAGCTCCCGCTGCGATTTTCAAATTTTCACTGTAATTGATCATTTCGCCGCAAAATTCTGCTGCGCCCGTGTTGAAGAACAGTCCCGCCATTGCCTGTTACCTGTTAAAGAACCAGTTTCCGTCTAAAAGCAGGTATTTATCCTTTACGCCCCGAATGCAAGTAAAACTCAGTTTCCTTTGTTTTTTTCGTTGAAAAAGTGGTTAAAAATCATCACTGAGTCCTCCCTGGAGATTTTAAAACCTGTGAAATTGCTCCCCGAACCTGCAAATTTTTCCAATTTCCTTCATTTCAAGAATTCCGCCCGGCCCGTGAAGAAAACCAAAAACCTCCATTTTGAATCCACAAGAACCAAAATGGAGGCCCCGGCAGCTCTTAATATCACTCCATTGAATGCTCCTCACCGGGAATTAGACTATTTACCTTTGATAGATGAAGATTTCCAAATTAAAGACCTGCATTTTGATGAAAGTCCCCTATTGAGCTATTGTCGCTGCAGAGACGAATACTCAAAGGGGCAAGATCTTATAGGGTTGTGGGAATCCAATCTCCCAAGGTATCTCATCCCCTCAGTCCTTATTTTCCCAGAAATTATCCACTGCTATCATGCCAATTATGATCCAAATCAGAAAGCAGTTTTATCCCCAAGTCAAAGCGTATCAAAATCAAAGAGTATCAATGGATAAAGTGTATCAGGTAAAAGTCAGAGTGAAAGGTCAAAACAAAGTTACAGAGCAGTCAAAGGTAAACAGTAAAAATGAAGTTACAGAGCAGTCAAAGGTAAACAGTAAAAATGAAGTTACAGAGGCAGTAAAATGGTAAAAATAAATGAAATTACTTTCACCAAAATTGAAGTTTGTCTAAAGTGAAAGTAAAACAGTCAAAAGAGCAAGAAAGTAAAAAGATGAAAAAACATAACAAGAAGGAACATTTTTGCAGAAATTGCATGTTTTAGTCATTATTGTGCAGAAAATATTGTGACCAATACAAGATGAATTTTGCAAAACTGAAGGAGGTTTGTGTTCTTAAGAGTACCATCTACAAAAACCTCTCTCACTTTCCTAACAGCTATTATGATTTTGGAAATATTAAACAATGTTGAAAAGCACTTTTTGCAGAAAATTACAGTCAAGTCATCATTTTGCAGAGAATATTGTGGCCAATTAGAAATACATTTCACAAAACTGAAGGAGGTTTTTGTTCCTAAGAGACCCATCTACAGAAACCTATCTCAGTTTTTTCACAGTGGTTTTATAATGAGAGATACATGCGCATCTTTACAGGCCATTTTTCAGACTCTGTAAAACTCTGTTTTACACATATTGTTTACAGAGACTATTATGCATAGCTGGAGAGGCATTTTGGGAAATTGAAAGAGGTTTATCTCACCAACATATTTATCTACAATAACCTCTTTCACTTTTTACATATCTATTACGGATTGAGAAATAAAAAGATATCATTGGACCCCAAGTTTGCAGAATTGTTGGAGCAGATTGCACAAAGAAAGGAAGCAGTTAGTGACTGGGATGCCTCATCATCAACTAAGAGTTGGATCAAATTCGAATTATCCTCTTTGTCATCACCTATCCATAAAAAATAGTGCCAAATAGATGCATTAGTTTGAGTGTCCTTTAATTAAGTTCTATTTATGTAAATAGTTGGAGAGATTTGTGAACCAATTTTGACATTTGTTTCAAGATATTTTAGTTTAGAATTTGTATAAATACTCCACTCTTGGAAGCAATTGAGGTGGATTCTATTACTCTGCTGTAACATTGAGATTTTCGGAATAAAAGCTTTTGGAGAAATTTACTTGTGGCTTACTGGATGACGATTTAAAGCATTGGACTTGTTGCAGGATTCATGTGTTGGACTACAGTTCAATAAGTGTTTCTACCCTTTGTTTGAAATTTTATATTAGTTTATAATACCATCATATCCATGTCTGAATAATTTACATAAAGGTTTAAAACATAATTTGCTTAATTGTACTCTGTTTTCAAATGTGATTGTTCTTAATGTTTTCTTCTAAATTAGCTATAAGCATGAATTCTTAAATGCTCCTGCTTTGCTAATTTAAACACCGTTGATTACTATAATAAAGAATTCTTCATTGCTCTTTGTTTGTAGTCATCTCATTTCTTTCTTTTGAACATGGTGAAAGATTCTTAGCTGCCTTTCATCCCTTCAAGATCATCCCATCCACTTTAAATTTTAAGGATTGTTCTCTGTCTAGCTATCTTGCCCTGTAATACCATCTTGTGCTTAGAATAGAAATCCAATAAAGCCATCCTTTGACTCCATAGCCCAATGGACTGAAAGCTCTCAACCTTGCCCTTAGTTTGTGGATTCCACCATTTTCCCAAAACAAACTTTGAATCTATAACTAGCCTAAAACCTTCTAAGAACAAAGATAAATTATAAAGAGAGAGCCCTCTCTGGATGCAGATTGGCTAGATTCTGCATCTAAAAGGTTGGTTTGTGGTTACCTCGGGTATACTTTCCTCTTACACAACTTCTAGGAAAACCTGAGTGATAACACCATCCAACTCCACCGCTACACGATTAACCCCCATCCATCTGTCCAATCATTCATTTCCCCGTACATCCATTCGATGACCCCTATCATTTTTCGGACCCCCCTCTCCATCCGAACTTTACCGTCGGTGGGGGGTCCAAAATGGGTGGTTTTGTGTTTCAAGCCCACGCTAACATGGTGCCATCTTATAATTTCACAACACCCCCAGCCGAAACCGCTTACTGCTTCATACCCCCTCTGAAAATCAGTTTTCCCCACTATGTGAAAACCATTAATCTGCCCATTGAGCGCCAATTACGTCACACCACCTGGACCCAGCCATTGCCAATTAAATGTCTTCTCACGGTAATACAACTGTTGATAAATTTAATTCACCCCTAGCGGATCCATGCCACCATCAACGAGAAAGAGACCTATCTATGTATAAATTCATCACAGATTAACCTTTAATCCTTTACCTTTTCATTTTCATTATTTTGTACAGGTTTGCTGCAGGTTGACAGAGCACTAGTAAACCAATTCGATCACTGTCAAAGAGCCCTCTGCAACTATCGCCATTCCTTCCTCATTGCAGATATTTTACTTTGTCCCGACCTCCATTTGTCTTAACAGAAACCCTCATTCACCATCAAGCTAGAGTTCATCATGCCTCCCAAGAAGCAAAGCCAGGGGGAGTCTGTGAATCCACCACTCCATCCCTTGATTGACCTTGATCATATACCTCTGGCATATAGGGATTACAAAATCCATGAAACCCTATGCGAGTTAGAATTATTCAAAATGTATTACTGGCTTGAAGATAAATTCATTGACAAAATTGATGACATTGGACTGTGGGAATCCAATTTTCCCCATTACTATCTTTCCCCACACCCACAGTGCCCCTGAATTCATTAGGAAATGTCAACTTGATATGTACCCAATCAGAGAGCTATTATTGCACCTTCAGGAGAGATTATAATCACCATAACTACCCAAACCATAGACCAAATAATGCAGGCCCCTATTATAGAGAATTCCACTCCTTTTTCTCAAGAAGAACTCATTGAATTATATGAGAAGCTACAATTTGAGAAAAGGGCTAAAAACCTTGAGCTTTTTCTGGCTAAATATTCCCAGTTACCTAAGAAGAACCCTCCCTATGCATCTTCCTGTTCCCTGAGAGAAATAAGAATATCAATACTGTCATCTCCTACCTCCTTGGTTATTATTCAAATCAGTGGGCAGATGAGGCCATTATAGGTTTCCTTTCCATTTTCTCCATAGATGCCAAGACTTATATATTATTCAACTTCAGCCAATTCCTTGCAGATTCCATTCATGAATAATTTGTCAAGTTCTACACTAAGGAGGTATTTAAATATGCCTCTATTTTATTATTATTATTATTATTATTTTATATTTTCAGGGAGACAAGTTCAATTTTTCATTGCAGAAGTTGGATGAAGAGGGAAATCAACAATCTGTCATATTCTAGACTACAATGGTGATGAAGGAGCAGAAAGAATACTCATACAAACAATTCATAGAAATGTTTGTACATCCAGCACTCAGTCTTCTCAGCAACAATTCAAAGCCAAGAATCAGTGAAGAAATAAAAAAATATTGTAGTTGTCATACCAAACTAAAACAAGGGACTGGTACCTTTACCATAATTATATAGAGCTAAGGATTTATGGATGTGAGCTTGCCCCATATAAGATCCTAAAATTCCTCCCAATGAGTATTTTTCCCCTAGAATACATCAGGAAAATGCTCAATGCCGATGAGGTCCATTTTGTATCCGCAAAGAAGAAATCTCAGTTCAGAATCAAAACACAAATAGGACCCTTCATTTGTAACAGCAGAGCAGAAAGGGAGGAAGTAGATAGATTACTGAAAGAAATGCAATTCAGCATCAATTTTAAATGGTCATATGATCCATCAGGTACCATCTCCAAACTAAGGGTAGATTGAAAGGTACATGAATCAGCTAGAATGGACTGAGAATACTTTACAAGAAGCTGAAGAAAAATTAGTTTCAACTTCAACATCACAGACTCCTCTCCCATAGGAGAAAGTAGGAAAAAGGATTAGAGAAGAGGAGCCACCTTAAGTTACTGACACTTCCAACAAAGAATTCAAAATCATGTACAGGGAGAGGACTAAAGTCAATCCCAAGGTGAACCCAAGCAAGGATTCAGAGTAGGAAGTTATTATCATCACCAAGGAAACACCTAATTCCTCACAAATAGGTGGTCAAACCACACTCCCTCCTACCACCTCTACTACTTCTCAGGATCAGCAACAAGCTATTCAAACCAGTGGAGTTGTTATAGGGGAGAAAGAGAAGACAATTTTTGATAAATTCAGGGAGATTAAATTGAAAATTAAGCTTTGAAGACCAGTACATATAATCAGTTCTGGAAGTAGAATTCCAAATCTTAGAGTAGGCTACTATCAGCCTTTGATTCAGAGAAAGGAAAAATGCAGATGGACTTTCTCCAAGCACAGATTCCTCAGCAGAAGACATCATCCAATTATAAAAATACTGCATTTTATTTTGATGTTAAATATATACATCCCATTGATCAAATGAAGATGCATAAGCATATAGGTGAAATCATTTCATCTACACTCACTAACACTGCTATGAGTTTGTCCAAATTGCAGGTTTATTTAGCTAATATTGAGTCACAGCTCAAGATGGAAAAAATATCCTCTATTGCCAAAGATTCAAGGATTAAGTTTTTGGAAGACTTATTAATCATGATTGGATATGATCCCTCCAATATTAGAGCTGCAGAAGAAGTGATTAAAAAGAAAAATGATGACATAGCAGCATTAAGGAAGTAGATAAAGTTGTCAGCTACAGAGGACCCTTTGGACAAAGACATTGAAGAGACAAAGTCACATAAATCAGACATGATGAATCTCATCATGGATTAGAATGATCAACTGAGGCAGATGGAAGAAAAGATGGAAAATATGATAAAGGAAAAAGAGCAGGCTGCCAAGCTATAATTTGTCCCTTTGGAAGCTGTACCCCTTACAGCTATTCCCACTGCCACAAATTCTACAAAAAGTACAACAGATGGAGCTAAGCAACTCACTAAAGCAGTGTAGAATCTTTCAATTCAGAAAAAAGAGATAAATAAGATTCAGGACCAAGTGAAAATGTTAGAGGAACAAAAGTCCATGAGTGATAGTCACATGCAACTAAAACTCAAAGAGTACAAAAGTTGATAGAAATGTTGTAGAAGTCAGAGAAGGAGTCATCTGTTGGAAATACCTTGGGGCAAGTCAAAGAGATAATTTGGATAGATATCATTGAGTCCATCAATGAAATCTGGCCTTGCATACAGATCTTATTTGAACATAAGGAACTGATAGAGAAAGCCAATGATGCCATTACAAACATCAAAGAGGAGTTTGGAGACATGCCAACTATTACTAACCACATTATCAAGTTCCCAAATTCCAAGAAGAAGTATGAGATGGATGAGTTAGGAGTTGAGGAAAAAACAGAGACAGTTTTGGAGGTAAAAAAGGTTCTTACAAAGAGAAACCTTATTGTACAGCTAGAGGAAAAATGTCACATCTTGGAGATAACTATAAACATATTTTTCAGTAGGATAGAACCTTTAACTCAGAAAGGTATTCCTTCCTTGTTTGTAATAAATGAAAAAATAATTACCATAGAGGATTATGTAAAGAAATTGAATGAAATTTCCAAGGATACAACCAAATTTTGAAATATTAGGGGCACTATGATAGGGAAAGCATTTTTGGAAGCATTGGCTCATGACCTTTTCATCCAACATGAGATAAACCATGTTTTTGTGGTAAAACCAACTTTTGTTAAGTATACCGAGGTGGATGAAATTTACAGGAGGGTCATCAAGTTAACTATCCTAGATGAAGAGCGATGGGATAAGTTAACCGAGTTCCAGGATTAAAAGGTAAGAAAGGACAATCATCTATCGCCAGCTCATAAGACAACACATCAGATAGATTTACATCCAGCTTTTGGGTCGGAATTAAGGTATGTTTTCACCCTATGATTACTTCAAATTATGATACATTTTTAGGGATTCTTCCTCATCTTAACATAAAGAGAAAGAAGATTTATGAAAATCAGGAAAATTGGGCTAATGATAAAAGGAACATTTTATAATAGGAACTTGACTTATTATATCTCTGTGTAACAGGAAAGCAGAGAAACCAAACCGACGATTACCGAAAGACGACTGAAAAACAGAGACTCACGGAATCTCATTAACTCCCAGAAACCGACAGAAGGCATAAAGACAGATCCAAGCTCGAGAACCCAAATGACAGCCACACGCAATGGGCTGTTGTTTGGAAAATACCATCCCACTCCATGAAAACGCCTTTAAAAAGGACCAAGGATGGACTAGATAGGGAGTCAAATAGGATTTTCCTTCTGTAATCAACGTATCAGGACATAACTGTTCAATTGTATCCCCGTATTATCCTTCAATTTAATAAAGAATTTTGATGTTTTGAACAATCATCTTTTGAGTTTTTTATTGCGTTAGAACTTCTGGTGGTTTTAGCCCAGCCCCTGGGAGTTTCTCCACCAATTTCTGTGCTGTGCATTAGTTATAGAATTGATTTCCATTTATCTGATGCAGTTTGTGAATTACCTTTCCACTCGATAAAATAGAAATGCATGAGGTTACAATTTCTCTTTCATCATAATAGTTTGGTATTCATGCTTTCGAGTTTATAGCAATTCTTTCTCGCTATTAGAAGATTTCATTTCGCTTTATGAATCTTAGATCAATTGTTGTTCAATGTTATCTATTTCTAATAATTAGATCGCTCCCTCAGTATAATAAGGCGTCCTATTATTGATTAATTGCAGAAAGATGTCAATTAGTTAGTTTGCAGAAGAGAATTCCATTACAAAAATTATATAAGTAATTGTTTTTCAATTCATTCAGATTGTTGTTCAATTCATTATTATGTTGTTCAATCCTAGGTTTCTCCCATTCTGAGCTAGACAGAGTAGTTAGCGGAATTATACCATTTCACTTTTCTTTGAGATGGTTGAACTTCGAGAATTAGATAATCCTTTTCATAAGCACTATAGAGTAACTATCGTTCAATATTACTTGCATATATTGTGCCTAGAATCTTGAAATAAGATGACTTGCCCTGGGTTGACAAATGACTAAGGATCTTAGAGGTTTCCTATAATAGGCCACATTTGTGAACCGAAATATTTGGCGTTGTTTCTGGGGAGAGTGTTAAGAGTGATATCCTTTATTCATCTTTCTCCATTGCTGTGAAGAATTGGGTATTAAAAATGAGAGGTAAGAACCCGCGTACCGAAAAACAAAACACTTGCTCCCTAGCTCGCTTCTCAGCAAATTGTGCAAAGAATGGTAGAATAGGTGCTCTTGTTTTATGAATAGGAAGAAAAATATAGAAACAAATCGAAATCATTGGCAAAAATCCCAAAAACCCAAGGGACCGGTGATCCTTGTAAGAACAACCTATATAGATGAAATCATTAAGAAAGCTGAATCCCAGGCATCTGTGGGACCTAAAATAATTCCCATTCAAAGTCCTAATAATCTCCCTTAGGCAGCAACCTCACCATCTGTAGCCTATGTCGAGATTCACAGTGAGACAGAAGGATCTGAACTAAGCCTTCAAACTGCTGATCATATAGGTACTGACCATTTGAGAGAGGGACGCTCTTGTAACTTACAGGAAGGGGAAGGAGAAACTAGCGATGCAATACAAACATAATCTTCAGAGCCCAAATCCCCTAAAGGAGTAATCGAGACAAAGATACTCGGTATCCCAGATTAGGGAAGTGTTGTAAAGTTTCCTCCACACTCACCTCCCAATCCCCCAAGATTACTCCTCCAGAACAAGAAATTCTTGAATATTACTGGCACATCTTTAATCAAATGGTAAACAATCAAAACTAGAATCAAAGGAAGACATCAACACTGGAGTACCCCATTGTTGATCATGCTGCAAATGCCCCTATGAAATCCATTCCCTTATAAAACATCCCCACCTTCCATGGGATGACCATGGAAGATCCTGATGCATTCTTATTTGAATTCGATGTCCTATGTAGAGGGTATGACTACACCACCGACCCTTAGAAAATGAAACTATTTCCCTCTATTTTAAAAGGAACAACATTACACTGGTTCATAGGACTAGGTGGGGGAACCATCAATAACTGGGACCAAATTAAGAACAATTTTCTTAATAAATATCAAGACTATTTCCGGAATCGAGAACTAAAAAATGAAATATTCAATATGTCTGCAAGGGACAATGAGACATTGGAAGAACATATAGAGAGATTTCAATACAATTTACAAAGGTCTCCATATACCATGCTATCCAAAGAAATCTTAAAAGCTACAATAATTAAGGGAATGAAAGAAGAGTGGGTTGAAACACTTAACATAATGGGAAAAGGGGACATTTCCCAGGAAGAGTATGATGAGATTATTTCCCTGTGTATTAGATGCTCTCAGAATAGTATGCTTAATAATCCAAGTGAATGTGATGCAATAAAAAAATACCTTAAGCAGTCTGGTGGCAATGTAACTAGAGCAGAGTTTGTTAATCTCTTGGAAAATTTTAAAACTAATATTTTGGGTACTTTGACAACACAAATTGATGTCTTACAAGCCAAGCAGAAGCAAGCTATAGCAAAGCAGAACTTGGCCAAATTTTTCCCACATTGTAGGAAGAAACACAACCAAAGGGAATGCCCCTTAGACATGGTTCAAACGTGTTCCATCTGCACTAAGGACCATACCATGGACCAGTGCCCCTCACTCCCGGGACTGAAAGAGGTTTACAAGGAAGCAAAGGAAGAGTCGGAACCATTCTACCTAATGAATCAACGTCGACAATGGTAGACACGACCAGGTATGCTTCAAGACCTTCCTCAGTTCTTTCCTTCTCCGCAGTTTAACCAGAAAAACCCTGCAGCAGCTTGGCAGAACCAAAACCCCTTTTCTTCTTGGCCGAACCAGTCATTTCCTATACCACCCTGGCCAACACAACTCTCATCAGGGAATAATTGGCCAAGTTTTCCTTGTTCTCCTCCTTATTGGAAAAACACTCTATATCAAGCCTAGTGGCCAACATCCCCTTCTCAAACCACTAATTGGCCTCAGAATTGGCAGCGACCCTTGGGAATGACCAACCTACCAATGGGAGCAGGATTCCATAATCAACCTACACTTTTAGCACTGTACCCGGTCCAGCATAACCCTTAGCCTATCATACGTCCTTAATTACTAGCTCAACCAAACCCTAATCCCAATAACAGATCATTTCAGCTAATTTAGATTATAGAAGATCCAAAACTCGACACTATGTAGAGATAATGCAATGAACTAAGGCTGATATATGGATGTACTATCTCACCAGCAGTAGTCACAACCTCAACTCAAGCCAAACCTGGAACTTCGATAGAACCTAGCCTAGCAAAAATAACGGAAACAAAGATAAGAAAAGAAAAGGAAACAATTGACCAAGGGAGGCCTGAAGAGCTTAGGGTGTCTCCACCTCCATTCCCTGAAAGGTCAAATCTGCCTAAACCAATAATCTCTCTAGATTTTGACATCCTGGGGGAGCTAAGAAACCCTTGCATCGAAATTCCTCTTCTCTAGACCATACAAGACATTCCCATCTATGCAAAAATAATTAAAGTGTTGTGTGGGAAAAAGCAAGTAAAAAAAACAAAGGCTGTGCCCACCGTTCATGTGGTAGGGATGCTAAAGTGTTACTGGGTAAAGAACCACCTGTAATATACGAAGACCCAGGAAATCCCATAGTAACTGTGCATATATCTGGACACTCCTTTCCAAACACATTGGTTGACTTAAGGGCATCCATTAACATCCTAACTATGGGAACCTGTGAAAATCTAGGCATATCAGCTTTAGAACCCAAGGCTACACTGTTGGAGCTTGCTGACAGATCTTTTATCAGACCAGAAGGAATAGTGCAGGACATCCTGGTCTCCGTAGACTCATGGGAGTATCCAGCCAATTTCTTATTTATTAATCCAAAGAACAGGGTGGATGGGCACCCATTGATTCTTGGGTGACCTTGGCTGGCGATAAATGATGCTTACATAGGCTACTGAACAGGAAGCATGACCATCACTGGAAGAGATTCCATAAAAAACATCATTATTTATCCGCCTACCAAACCAAGCTTACCCACAGTAAAAATTCACAAACATCCATATGAATATTGGGAGCAAAACATTCTTCCACCTCTGACATTAGTGGAAGCTCTTGAATCTAAAGATAAGACCGAAGACGATGTAATCAATAATTTTATGATTCAGCCCCCCACATCTGAAAATCTAAAATGCCAAATGTTGAAACAGTCCTTGAAGATGAAATTCAAGAAGACCCCTTGACAGACCTTGAGGGTCAATATATTCCCAAAATTGTTGTATGTAAGAACATACCCATTGATATTGAGCCAAGGAAGATCCTAAATATCAATGGCAATTTGGATAGTAACCAAAAGAAAAGGCTCATAAAATTTCTACAGAAGCATAAAGGAGAATTTGCTTGGGACTACCCAGACATGAAAGGATTAGACCCCCAGCTTTGCACCCATCACATTTATACTGATAAGGAAGCTCGACCCATTAGACAACCTCAGCGAAGGATGAACCCGCACTTAAAAGATATTGTGAAAGACGAGCTGCAAAAACTACTGGATGTAAATTTCATTTATCCTATTTCGGACAGCAAGGGGTCTCCCATCTGGTAGTCATCCATGAGAAGAATGAGAGATGGAGAATCTGTGTGGATTACAGAGAACTGAATAAAGCAACACAAAAATACCACTTCCCCCTCCCTTTCATTGACCATGTCCTTGAAACATTGGCAGGGAAATGGTTCTTCTCCTTTCTTGACAGGTCAGTGGTTACAATCAAATCCAGATAGCCCCCGAAGACCAGGATAAGACAACCTTTACCTACCCATGTGTAATATTCTGGAATAGAAATCAACAACTTTTACACCATTGAATCAATACTTTTGTCAGAAATATGAACAAGGCTATTTTAGAGATGGACTGAGAGGGCTTTTACCAGTTATTTCACCTCTAAAGAGAGGATGAGAACCAGAGGCTTCCTGACCCTTACTTAGACTCTTCCTATAGCTATGTAAATATTTCTTCCTTCAGGAAGATCTTTCTCAAAGAATGAGCTACAACAACATATGAACTTTAACAATGAACAATAGTGAAATAATACATCATAGTGCATAAGAAGAGTACATGGCTGATATATAAAATAGCAACAGCAAATAATATACAAATCTTGAGGAAGGAACCTCTCAAGATAGTCTCAATCAAGAATATGCATTAAAGCTCAAGATTGCACTACTACAAGTTGCTGCCCTAGCCATGACTTCGCAGTTACATGAGGAGACTGCAACTCATAATATGAAAATATGATGATATGTCATTATATGCTCAAGAAATGAGGGGGAGAAAGCTCTCAACCCTTGAAAACAACTAACTAACAATCCTTAAAAGGATTGGCTGCAATACATGTACAAAATGATAAAATACAAAAATGCCGGAGTTGCCGTGTAGCTGCTGCAACTCAATAATAATGTATGAATGGAGAAGGGGAAAGATGCTACAAAAAATATGATAACCTCCTCCAATGATATTCTAAGCGAAAGGCTGCCCCTTTCACTGAATATTACACTCTCCAATCCCCATGGTGAATCCTCTTGCAAATGCCCTCTGAAAATAATGTTGTAAGAAGGAGTGACTGCGCTGGGGCTAAGATGAAACACTTGGCCCTATGCCAAAATCTGCAATAAAGCTCCAGAAATGTCCTTTGCTGATTTCTTAGAGAAATAAGGACTCCTCCTCTTCAAAACTAGCTCAGTAAATGGTGGGATGATGATCCCTCACTGCTACCTCCAACAACTCCAATGAATCTGCCCAACAGAAACGCTGTAGCTGAAAGAGATGGCTTTGGCCTCAAGCCTGGATGTGAGGAAGATGAAGATCAGCTCCTCCAAGGCTTCCCAATGAAGGAGGGAAGAATTCTAAGCAGAAATCTCCCTTGTGCTAAGGAGCACAAGCTATCTCAGTTGAACAACTGAAGAGAGCTGCAATTCGAAATTCTCAAGCATTAATGAACAATGGCTCTCCTTCATCTTTTATGCAAGGCATGTTTCCTTGCCATGGACCCCACTCACATTAGGGTTTCTCTCTCATTTCAATTTTCCCTCCATCCAACTACGCAATCTTCTTGTGCAAGCTTCCCCTCTTGGGTACGTTGTTGACTTGGGTCAACCATGGTTTAGCTCACTTGCTTTTGGTCCTTTTCACACTTGGGGCTGCTAACTTAAGCCACTTATGTGACTTTTTTTCACTTAGGAGTGTTTATTATGTTGCTACATGGGCTCCCTCACCCATTTTATTCACTTTATTAAAAATAAAAAAATCTAATGTTCCAATTACCTTATTGCAAAATTTGGAACATTGCAGTCCTCCCCTCCCAAAACTTGCTTGTCCTCAAGCAAGAGCAAGGATGAACTGAAAAATTCCTCCACTCAAGGCATGGAGTCTGAAATGTCCTCATGTAGATCCTCCATCCTCAAACAATCAACCAACAAAATGAGTCACCCTCCAACTAGGCAACTCCTGAAAGTACTCCTCCACCTTGTGCTCATGAGAAATAGGTGGGCTGAATTTCTGAACTTGGCAAGCCTCATAGCCTACCCCACGCTGTCCTCTTCTCCACCTATGATGAATGTGGAGTGAAAGCTGAACTTGGGCTGCAATAGTGTTGCCTTCAAGAGGCAAGATGAAGTTTACATCCCAAAGGACCTCTCCTCCAACGCTGCAAATCAAGCTAGCCCAAATCATCTCATATGTGATGATTTGGAATTCATCAACATATGGCATCCAAAAATCATATGGTTCACCTCATGGAAGAACACATGGATGAACATGGTGACCATATCATCTCTCATACTCCCCTTGGAGCATGTGCTACAAAAAGAATGGAGGTCTTCTCTCCCAAAGAGCACACCCACCCAATGAGTCTCTCCCTCCTCAAGATACATATGGGGCCGCTGCTGATATATGGCTGAAATGAAATGGTCTTCAAAAGAGACCCAAGCCACCCCATCAAACATAAAACCATGAAGTGCCTCCTCCAAAAGTTCAACTCTCCAAATAGCTCCCCCCACATGAAGGAAAGAGATGAAGTTTGGCAATCATGGGCTGCCCATTGCTTCTCCTGAAACATACAACATGCAAGGAGGGGAGAATCACACTCCCAATGGGCATCTTCAATTTATTTCCCTCCTCCAAAACAATGCTTCCTCTAAATAGCGTTCCACCAGCAATCATATGGAAGCATAAAATTATGAGAGAAAGGAGGTGAAATATGGTCCCATGCATGGAACCAGTGCAGGGCATCATTTTCCTGGCTCAATATATGATGTAACAAATGTCTTTGCAGCCACTTGTTTTCTGCCACATCCATCCTGCAAGGTGTGATCATGGAAACACATTTTGGTGCCAAAGGTGCACACAAAAATCCATGTGGCTTTCCCCCACAACCCACTGCTGAAATAGCCATCATTTTGCTGCAATGAACCATAAGTACAACAAAACACAATGTGCAAGAAGGAATAATTCCTCTTGATATGATTAGCTGCTCATAAAGATAAGAGATTGCAAAGCATGTCACAAATAGTTTCCTCCCTCATCATGTATTTTGGCCTTTGAGCTGAAATGGCTCAAGTGAAGAGTCCCCCTTACTGCAACATAGTAGGGGAGTGGTTGTGCCAACCATCACATCATCCTTGGGCTATGCATCTAGCCACACGCTAATATACATCTATTAGAAAGCCCTTCCAAGTGGACTCCTCCCTCAATGAAGAATATGCATGGAAATGCATGAAAGAAGAACCCCATAAACACTGCATGTAGATTCCTCTTCTTGTGCTTGTGCAACCAAGCCAAGAAATTAAAAATGTAATAGGAGTGCTCTCCTCCATTACTCCATGCTCATCACCTACATGCCTCCAAAGTACATCACTTGTGAAGTGGCTTTGAGAACACTCCAACAAGTAATCCAAGCCTTTAAGTGACAGCGTTGCTAGCCTTTGGAGTAGGGCCACTGTCATCTCAAAGCTCCCCTCTTTGACATGAATCTTGCCAAAGACTCCTCCCATCATGTTGCTGCAAATGTAGAGCTCCTCCCATGAAGAAGGTGCTACTTGGCCATCCAAGATCAAAGAGAAATTATCTTGCACCATGCTAGTGCCTCCTTTTTCTCCCGCAACATTCAAACAAAACCTGAGCAACAAGAATATTTGCTGCTCCTCCATACTTCCACCATGCCCAATCTGAAATTGGAACATAATGAGTAGTAAGAGAAATGCCACCCCATCATGATGCACCCATGCTCTCCCCTTGTCCATCAAGTGCAATAATTGTGAAATGATCCTGGGACCTATGGGTTATGGATCCTCCACATTTCCGCTAGGCACATATAATCCACAAAGCTCTGCTCTTTGGTGTAAGTATCCTGCCACTTGGTACCTCTTTCACAAGAGAAACCTTTGTCCCAAAATAGATTTCTCCATTTGCATTTCATGGGACATTGAAATGAAATCTCCTTCATAACAAAATTCCTAAACCCCACCCTCACATGTGATGCATGGTTCATCAATAGTGCATGAGGATGATGAGGGTTTATTTCCTCCAAAATGGCACAGTGCAGTGAAAGTTCCCTCCTCAAGACAATCAGCATGCAATAAAGTACAATCCTCCATGATAGATGCAAACTCATGCATACCTTGGAGAGATTTGGAAGATTCTTGTGTTGCTGCAAGAGTCTCTTCCTCAAGTGTGCTGGTTGCCTCAATAGCTGAAGGTGGAGGCTGCTCCTCCATGAATGTAACAGCACTAGCATGTGCCTCTAGTGGTGAGGGCTCCTCTTTCCTTGGGCCAAATATTCTGATCAAGATCTGAGAAAAATCAGCAAGAGTAGAAACCCTTTCATGCCTCCCATGGCTGAACCACCAAGCTCTTTCCTCTTCCTGTTGAACAAGTGTGAAAAGATAGAGTCTCTTGGAAGAATATAGGGTTTTCTCCATATTCAGCAAGGTACTCACTTAGAATTTTGAATTCCAAGTGCTCTCCATGCTTCTGCTCTGCTTCTCTGTGAGAATAGGAAGTGCATGGTCCTTCCTCTTCTCCTTTTTCTGTCTCCTAAACCTCCTTGGAGAGGTTGTTGCTGGATCTGAAAATTGATGAGATTAATCTCATCCTCTACATCATTCTAGCCTCTTCTTCTCTGAAATTTGAACTTCACAGGTTGAGCCAAGTTCGAAGCTTTGATACCACTGTAATATTCCGGAATGGAAATCAACAGCTTTTACACCATTGAATCAATCATTTTGTCAGAAATATGAACAAGGCTATTTCAGAGATGGACCGAGAGGGCTTTTACCAGTTATTTCACCTCTAAAGAGAGGATGAGAACCAGAGTATTCCTGGCCCTTACTCAGACTCTGCCTCTAGCTATGTAAATATTTCTTCCTTTAGGAAGATCCTGCTCAAAGAATGAGCTACAACAACATCTGAAATTTAACAATGAACAAAAGTGAAATAATACATCATAGTGCATAAGAAGAGTACATGGCTGATATATAAAGTAGAAAAAACAAATAATATACAAATCTTGAGGAAGGAACCTCTCAAGAGAGCCTCAATCAAGAATATGCATTAAAGCTCAAGACTGCACTGCTACAAGTTGCTGCCCTAGCCATGACTGCGCAATTACATGAGGATACTGCAACACATAATATGGAAATATGATGATATGTCATTATATGCTCAATAAATGAGGGGGAGAAGCTCTCAACCCCTGAAAACAACTAACTAACAATCCTTAAAAAGACTGGCTGCAATACATGTACAGAATGATAAAATACAAAAATGCTGGAGTTGTCGTGTAGCTGCTGCAACTCAATAATAATACATGAATGGAGAAGGGGAAAGATGCTGCAAACAATATGGTAACCTCCTCCAATGATATTCTAAGTGAAAGACTGCCCCTTTCACTGAATATTACACTCTCCAATCCCCATGGTGAATCCTCCTGCAAATTCCATCTGAAAATAACGCTGTAAGAGGGAGTGACTGCGCTGGGGCTAAGATGAAACACTTGGCCCTATTCCAAAATCTGTAATAAAGCTCCAGAAATTTCCTTTGCTGATTTCTTAGAGAAATAAGGACTCTTCCTCTTAAAAACTAGCTCAGGAAATGGTGGGATGATGATCCCTCACTGCTACCTCCAGCAACTCCAATGAATCTGCCCAACAGAAACGTTGTAGCTGAAAGAGATGGCTTTGGCCTCAAGCCTGGATGTGAGGAAAGTGAAGATCAGCTCCTCCAAGGCTTCCCAATAAAGGAGGTAAGAATTCTAAACAGAAATCTCCCTTGTTCTAAGTAGCACAAGCTATCTCAGTTGAACAACTGAAGAGAGCTGCAATTCGAAATTCTCAAGCATGAATGAACAATGGCTCTCCTTCATCTTTTATGCAAGGCATGTTTCCTTGCCATGGACCCCACTCACATTAGGGTTTCTCTCTCATTTCAATTTTCCCTCCATCCAACTACGCAATCTTCTTGTGCAAGCTTCCCCTCTTGGGTACGTTGTTGACTTGGGTCAACCATGGTTTAGCTCACTTGCTTTTGGCCCTTTTCACACTTGGGGCTGCTAACTTAAGCCACTTGAGTGAATTTTTGTACTTAGGAGTTTTTATTATGTTGCTACATGGGCTCCCTCACCCATTTTATTCACTTTATTAAAAATAAAGCAAATATAATGTTCCAATTACCTTATTGCAAAATTTGGAACATTACACCATGGGGTACTTTTGCTTACAGAGTTTTACCATTTGGGCTATGTAATGCCCCGACAACATTTCAAAGATCCATAATCAACATTTTTTCTGACTTAATAAATGAGGGACTTGAAATCTATATGGACGACTTCACACCATATGGTGAGGACTTTGATCAAACATTAGAAACACTAGAAAAGGTGTTGGAGCGATGCATTACTACTAGGTTATGTTTAACCAATGAAAAATGTCACATGATGATGACCGAGGGAGTAATCCTAGGTCACTACATCTCTGCAGCTGGAATACCGGTGGGCCTAGAAAAAATAGAGGTAATCCTTCTATTAGCCACACCTTGTACACAGACATAGGTACGCATTTTTTTGGGATATGCAGGATATTATCGTAGATTTATAAATAATTTCTCACAAATAGCTACACCATTGTATGAATTAACTGGAAATGTTGAATTCCACTGGACTGATAAATGTGACACCGCTTTTGCAGATTTAAATAAACTGGTCTTGACAACACCAATTCTACGAGGGCCTATCTGGAAACTTCCTTTTCACATCTCTTGAGATGCATCTGACACAACAATAGGGGCAATTCTTGGCCAAGAAGAAGACAAAAAGCCCTATTCTATTTTTTATATCGGAAAAAACCTCACTACTGCCAAATTAAATTATACAGTGACTGAAAAGGAGTTCTTGGCAGTCATTTATGCTATTAATAAATTTAGACATTATATAACTGGCTATCAAGTATTCCTATATACTGATCACTCTACCATTAGATATTTAGCTAATAAACCAATCACGAATGGGAGAATAACTTGTTGGTTGCTACTACTACAGGAATTCGACATAACTATCAAGAACCATCGAGGAAAGGAAAAAGCGGTCACAAAATTTCTGTCCAGGGTTCCAAATACAGACGATACGCTAGCAGTTGATGATCAGTTTCTTGACGAACATTTCTTTGCGGTAGTGGTAAAAACGCCATGGTATGCAGACGTGGAAAATTACTTGGCAGTGGGAAATCTGCCCAGAAACTTAATATCAAGAGAATGGAAACTGGTTGTAGAACGCAACGCAAGGTTCTCCTGGATCAGTGGATACCTCTTCCATATAGGGGCCGACATGTGCATACACAGATGCAACAAGGAGGACGAGATATATGAAATCCTACGAGCCTGTCACGATGAACCTTGTGGTGGCCATTTCACAGATCGTAGAACGGGGCACAAGGTGTTACAATTAGGCTATTATTGGCCTATGATTTTCAAAGACGCAAATAAATATGTCCAAGCCTGCGATAGCTGCTAAATAACAGGTCACCCAAGCCAAGTAGATGAAATGCCACTACAACCACAATTGGTGACAGAACTGTTCGAACGATGGGCACTAAACTTCATTGGACCATTCAACCCACCATCAAACTATAAAATCTACATATTGGTTGCCACAAATTACGTAACGAAATTGGTAGAAGCAGTGGACTTATCAAGAGCCACGGAAAAATCTGTGATTAATTTCCTTTTTGAGCTATTCGTGTGATATGGTTTGCCATGGGAAGTGATAACTGATGGGGGGGCACAGTTCGTGGGTAGTAAAATTACAGCCACCCTAAAAATTTACCATATCATCCATAGAGTTACGTCTCCTTACCACCCTTCGGCAAACGGGCAGGTCGAAAGCACCAAAAACGTTTTGGAGGCAATTCTTACCAAAACAATATCAACACATCGGCAGGACTGGGCCACTAGATTTCCAGAAGCCTTATGGGCTTATCGCACAACCTGGCGAAGCACCATGGGATATTCCCCATATCATCTAGTATTTGGGAGAGAGCCTATTTTCCCTATTGAGTTTGAAATCAAGACTCTAAGGACAACCCAGGAGGTAGGGTTGGACTTAACAGAAGCCCAGGTTAATAGACTCCAAAAAATAAATGAGCTAGATGAAATGTGGCTACTAGCTCTGCAGCGCACAGCGATCATCCAACAACAACGAGCTAAGTGGCATGACAACCTTATCAAGAAAAAGATATTTCAAAAAGGATATTGGGCACTCCTCTATGACTCCAGATTCCAATATTTTCCGGGAAAATTACAAACAAGGTGGCTCGGTCCATACGAAATTCAAGAAGTACACAACAACGACACACTCACCTTGATCACCATAGATGGGTCTGGTTCTACATTTCGAGTGAATGGGAACTAGGTGTGCCTATATTGCAAACCTCTCACAAAGGAATCCTTTTGCCAATAGGTACGAGACGATCCCACCATCCAAGTTGTGACAACAGGGGGTGATAACCCCACAACCTCAAGTACATGAGAGTTTGCTACCGTCATTTGTAAATAATGTATATAGTTTATAATTCTTAGCCTTATCTTGTTGTACATTCCTCATGCTCGAAGGTGTATTCTTTGTCTCATCCTCTTTCATTTGTTTCCTTTTTGTTGTTCAAATCCTTTGAACGACTACTGTTCAATCCAATTGAATAGTTGTTGTTCAATTGGATTGAACAACCGTGTTTTTTGTGTTTTTATCTTTTGCTGTTTAATTTTTTTGAACGACTACTATTCAATCCAATTGAACAACTACTATTCAATCGGACTGAAAAACCGTGTTTTTTGTGTTTTTATCTTTTGCTGTTCAATTTTTTTTTTTGAACAGTTGCTGGTCAATCCAATTGAACAGCTGTTGTTCAATTGGATTGAAAAACCGCGTTTTTTTGTGTTTTTATCTTTTGTTCAATTTTTTGAATGACTGCTGTTCAATCCAATTGAACAGCTGCTGTTCAGTCAGATTGAATAGTTGCTGTTCAGTCAGATTGAACAGCTATGTTTTTTGTTTTTATCTTTTTCTTGTTCAAATTCTTTGAGTGATTGTTGTTCAATCCAATTGAACAACTGCTGTTCAATTGTTTTGAACAACCGTGTTTTTTGTTTTTATATTTTTCTTGTTCAAATTCTTTGAACGACTGATGTTCAATCCAATTTAACAACTGCTATTCAATTGGATTGAACAACCTCTTTTGTTTTTCCTTGTTGTTCAATCATGTGGAACAACCTTATTTTTTCATTTTATTCCTTCCTTTGTCGATATCCCTCCCTCAATCCACACCCTAGCTATAAAAGGCATCTCAGAAGGGGAAGTGGCAGTTGAGCAAAGGAGGGAAGCAGTAAAAATTATCAATATGATGATTCTTTGACACTATGATCACTAAACTGGAAGAAGACACTGTACATATATCAAATGAAAGGCTAAGTCATTCCAAACTCAATTATGTTATCATACAATAACATGACCTTATGATGGTATATATTTCTACACTTTCGAGTAGTATTTCCCTCCAATATGAAGAAATAGGAATAAGGAAAATTAATTGTATCGACATTCTTCTTACTTCTCTCACCATCCCTAACTTTTAAGGAGTTAATGAGCCTCCCTTCATGTATAAAGAATAACTATTATATGTTCATGCAAATTTTTAAGAGAGGATAGGGGGTCTCATCACGAGCCAGCCTACCATGATCATAAGGATTTAACAAGTGACATGCCCACAATGGCCATCACCCCAGGGTAATGACCTTCTCATCTGGTTGAAGGATAGGAGGTCTCATCACGACCCGACCTGATCACTCTATTACAATCCTAGTGAATGGCACTGTGACTATCTGGCCATCACACCAGCACAATGACCTACTTATAAATCGAAATGCTTATGTTTCAGAAAGAAGTACTATTCTTATATGCGAATTTTCAAAAGAGGATAGGGGATCTCATCACGAGCCAGCCTACCATGTTCATAAGAGCTTAGCAAGTGACATGCCCACAATGGCCACCACACTAGGGGTAATGATATTCTTAATTGCTTGAAGGACATGAGGTCTCATCACAAGTCGGCATGATCACTTTTCTACAACTCTAATGAGTGGCACTATGGTTATATGGCTATCATACCAGCATGGTGATCTCTCCACAAAATTGACAGAATAACTATTTTTTACATAAGGATCCTGGCTCATTTTTCGAGTTAAAATAACAACCCTGTCGAGGCTATGAATGCCTGTTGGCTGTAATGGCTCTGATTATGACATGAGAGTATGTTTTAACAATAGCCAATTACTCTTACATATATAGTTATCTTCTATTCTTCTTCCATAAGCCACTACTCGAATTAGTGATGATTCTAATTTACCACATAAATAACTGTAAGGGAGATATGCTTACATGTTTGAACCTCGGGATGACAATGGAAATCATTACCTATCTTAGTCTTGCTTCCGTCACACTTATTATTAAAGAAGGACATCATATCATCATAATAGTTATACTATTTTCTCTCCCTCTCCAGTCACTTCCACACGAGATGCATTTATGTCAGAACTTCCAAATCCGACCTTTACACTGTGTATGCTCCTAATTACCCATTACTCCTCATCCCATGAAACTTGAAAGCCACAACCTCCTCTCTCACGTACATGCCATGATTATCAAATACTGAAATTCCCCCATTTGAATTCATAATTGGCCAAATCCCTCTTTTACTTGAGGATGTGGGCACCCTTACTTCGATGGAGGGGGTGTAATTAGCCAATAAATTAGCAAGCATGCGAAATTCCCGCACAAATCCCATTAGATATGCTGATAAGACCAGAGGAGCATCACAATTAAGGCATGAAGTTACTTGCAAAAGACTACAATCTCTCTTTCTCTTGCATACAGTATCCATTCGAAACATTAGAGCTGAAAGGGAATACAATAAGAATAAAAAGCACAAGAAAGCACACCAGCCATGGGAGGAAATTATCTCCGGAACAAACCTTCAAACTTTCCAATTTCAGATGCAGTTAGCGCTATCCTCCAACAGGCCAGCTGGCTGGCATATTTACATCGATTACAGGGATTTGATACAGAAGTAGCAATTGATTTTCTGCAAAACCTGCAAGAGTGACATACCAGTATTAAGGGAATAATTATACCAGTCATAGAAGAAATTATTGCTGAAGTCTCTGGAATACCAGCAGAAGGAGAGAGATGGAAAAAGAAACATCTTCTCTTACGAGAGGCATTTGCAAAATATTAGGATATGAAAGAACCATTGGAGCAAAAAGGGAAAGGGATTAACCCTACTTCTCTACATCAACCATGGCAAGAACTGACAACATTCATCCAAATATTCATTACATGCGACGGATGCCAAGACGTGGTAAAACCTTGCCAACTTAAACTTTTAGCTATGCTTAAGAAAAATATTTTAGTGAACCTGCCTGCTTTCTTAAATTCTATATTTCATGACACTGTTGTTCGAATAAGAAGAGCTAAAAACCCCCAAGCAGTTTTCAGTCACCATGGGTTGATCAAACTAATCACCATACATGAGTTGGACAAGCAACAATTATCCTTGGGCAACTTTGTTAACCCTGCCACACAGGCACCTGAGGCAAACCCTGACGAAGCCGAAATCGAGCTTCCCAGGGTAAACATACCTAGAAGGAAAAGGACCCACAACTCAATTTTAGAACCAAGCAGGCAAAAGCAGCCCAAAAGACTTCAAGGAACCTCAGACTTCATAGATGAGGCAGGGCCATCTCGTTCACTACCCTCAAACCCTAAAAATGCACCCTTGCAAGACTATGAGGAAGAGATGGCTCGATTCCTGGAGAAAATGAGGGCAGGCCATGAATCTAGAAGCCTATCAGAAGCCAAAGAGAAAGAGGAACCTATAGACAAGTCTGCCACTGCCAACAGTTCTGGCCACACTGAGGTGCTACCCCACCAAGAGGAATCACAGGCCTTTGGGTCTCTGTCCCCTCTCAAGGATTATGAGGTAAATAGTGAAGAACAGGCAGAAGGGAGAGCGGAATCAGAAAATAAGTCAGGAGACACTATCCCTTTGGAGAAAAACACAAGCATAGAAACGGTCCCTTTGACACCTAAAGGTAGCATTGTCCCACCCAGTCAGGACCTTCATACAGAATTAAACTCAGAAGCTCAAGTAGAAAACACCATCACAGGAAACCCTGAGGTTGGCAACACCGTTCCTGAAAATGAGAATGTTGCTCCTCCACCACCTACTGAAATTAGGTCAGATGAGAATTTAGTTGAAAAGAAGATTAAGAAACTGAGCATGACCTACAAAAGATTGAGGAAAATGGTGAAACATTTAAGAAAACAATTGAAGGAGGTAAATAAGGCCCAAAAGCCTAAGAAGGAATTGACCAAAACCAAAATTCAAACAGAATTGAACACAAATTTGTTAGATACTGTTGAGGCTGGGATACAAACAGACCTAGCAGATACTACTGAGGCTAGAATGCAAACGGACCAAGTAGATACTGCCGAGGCTGAGATACAAACTGACTTGGAAAGCACTGTTGAGATCAAGGTATAAACATACATGGTGGACACTCTTGAAGCCTCTGACCGAATTAGGAAAGAATTCACCAACGAAAAGGGAATCCAAATGGAGGAAACCCTTGCCTATGCCCCTCTAGTTGAAAGAGATGCCAAGCAAAAATGGTATAACAAATTAATTTGAATTTTGAACACATCATGAGTTGGCACAGTGCAAAAAGGAAGTAGTACCAACACAAGAATATTAGGCACTACTAAAGAAATTCACAAACCTTTCCACCACAGAAGATGAAACATTTTACCAGCTTGAAGAGGGGTAGGCAAAGGTAAAAAGGGCACAAGTCTAGGTGGATCAAGCTAAGAAAAAAATCACGACGATTTGTTCTCTGTATTCTGATGCACTATCATGTAGGGCACTAGCCACCAACTATGCCCTATTCTTAACATAAAAATATTTGCTGCTGAAAATCAAGGCCATTAGGGCAGGGAAGCCCACAAATTTCAAAGCCATTGAAGAGTTCGTCCACTACTGCAATGATCAAGATGAACAGGTCCAACACCTTTTATGTGAACTTTACATGCATAACTTATTTCTAGAAGAGGACAGGGGCAACAATCCTAGTACCTTTTTAGGAGATGTTCAGTTTCAGGCCTTCCTCTCGTTCGCTAAGAACTAGATTAGGTGGGCCAAAGCCTATAACATATTCCAAAAGAGAGAACATGGCCTAGACCTATGGGTCAGAGGAGAGCCCACCAAACCCCTGCAGCTGTTCATTCAACACAAGAATTTCATGTGAAGAAAGGGTGTAAGGACCAAGCTGGGTCCCATCCATAAATACATTATAGAAAATGGGAGGGAATATTTTGGAGACATTCAGGAAGCAGCCCTGGCAGCAACTAAACAAAGATGGATGGCCTCCACAAACAATGTAACGAATAGGGAGCCATTTGGCTACCGAAACTTCAAGGAAACCACCTCTAGATTTCTATCATATAGTAACCTGGTCTTCAGCATGGGTCCTGCATGGTTAGGATGTAGATATAGATGCCCTCTTATCTAGCACCTCCCTGAGGGCTATGATCATGACTATGAATTACCAGAAGGACACACAAATGTTGCTTTTGCAAGAATTAGACAAAAACATGCATACAAGGAAGAAGTCCACCCTGTCTACTCCTTAACACATTTGCATCTCAACCATTTTCTTGCACGAGGACCTGCAAATAGGTAATAAGGGGAGTATGTTGGGCTGGAATTAAGGTATGTTTTCACCCTATGATTACTTCGAATATGATACATTTTTGGGGATTCTTCCTCATCTTAACAATAAAGAGAAAGAAGATTTATGAAAATCAGGACAATTGGGCTAATGACACAAGGAAAATTTTATAACAAGAACTTGACTTGTAGCAGGAAAGTAGAGAAACCGAACTGAAAATTAACAAAAGAAGGCTAACAAACAGAGACTCATAGAATCTCAGTAACTCCCAGAAATAGAAAGAAGGAAGAAAGATAGATCCAAGCTCAAGAACCCAAATGACAGCCACGTGTAGCGAGCTATCATTTGGAAAATATCGTCCCACTGTGTGAAAACGCCTTTAAAAAGGACCAAGGATGGACTAGATAGGGAGTCGAATCGGATTTTCATTCTATAATCAATGTATCGGGACATAACTTTTCAATTGTATCCCCGTATTATCCTTCAATTTAATAAAGGATTTTGATGTTTTGAACAATCATCTTTTGAGTTTTTTATTGCAGTAGAACTTCTGGTGGTTCGGGCCCATCCCTTGGGAGTTTCTCTGCCAATTTATGTGTTGTGCGTTAGTTACAAAATTGATGTCCAGTTATTTGATGCAGTTTGTGAATTATCTTTCCACTTGATAAAATAGAAATGCATGAGGTTACAGTTTCTCTTTCATCAGCATAGTTTGGTATTCGTGCTTTCTGGTTTATAGTAATGCTTTCTCGCTGTTAGAAGCTTTCATTTCGCTTTATGAATATTAGAGTAATTTATGTTCAATGTTATCTATTTCTAAGAATTAGATCTCTCCCTCAGTACAATAAGGCGTCTGATTATTGATTAATTGCAGAAAGATGTCAATTAGTTAGTTTGCAGAAGAGAATTCCATTGCAAAAATTATATAAGTGATTGTTGTTCAATTCATTCGGGCTATTGTTCAATTCATTCAGATTGCTGGTCAATTCATTATTATGTTGTTCAATCCTAGGTTTCTCCCCTTCTGAGCTAGACAGAGTAGTTAGCGGCATTATACCATTTCACTTCTCTTTGAGATTACTGAACTTCGAGAATTAGATAATCCTTTTCATAAGAACAATAGAGTAACTATCGTTCAATCTCACTTGAATATATCGTGCCTACACTCTTGAAATAAGACGACTTGCCCTAGGTTGACAAATGAATGAGGAGCTTAGAGGTTTCCTATAATAAGCCACCTTTGTGAACCGACACCAGCATAGCCTACCAATTGGCTTACTCATCAACTGATTCCTCGAAAATAGTGCCAGAAAGCCAGATCACCCACATCGAGCCTATTTTTTGTAGCAAATAGAGTTTATTGTTAGATTTTGGCTAATAATACACTGTCTGTTGAGACAACATTTATTGTAAATTTTTTTGTAAATTTCAGTATAAATAATTTGTTGTTTGAAGTATTAGAGGTTGATTTCTGAACATATTTTGCCTACTGTGCAATTTTAAATTCCAAGGTTTTGCTAGAGCATCAATAATAAAAAGACTTCTTTCAGGATTCATGTGGTGTAATTACTGGTGAAGTGTTTCTATTGTTTCTGTGATTTCCACTATTATTTTTTTTCTCCGTTTATCATAATTCTTAATTGTAAAACAAAAAGTGTGATGAATAGGACATGTTATTTAAAACACCTTATTCTAGATGCTTTTACAATTTAAATGATTTCTACTTGAAGTCAGATTGAAAAATAATTAAATGATTTTCAGTCTCAATTGATATTCACTCTTCTGCCATATTCATTATTCATTTAAAATCTTAAAATAATCCAGTAAATACAACCTAGCTTGCCTGTTACAACTCTTTTAAAAAATGATGCAAAAATCTAGTTTTATGTTTTGACTCCATTGCCCAATGGGAAAATAAAGATTTAATCAACCAAATAAATCAAAATCAAACAATCACCAAGTACAGTCATAGCTATCCTAATATTTATCCGAAGCAAAGTTAAATATTAAAGAGATATCCCTCTCTGAAGTTGGAAGGGCTAGATCCCAGCTTCCAAAGTGGTTTTAATGCTTTCTTCTGTGATTTATTCTCCCAATCTTAGAAATTACAGATCGATAACATAGTGGCGACTCCACTGGGGAAAAGAATTGAAAAATTTGTAATTTCTTTCGAATTCATAACCCTGGTAAATAATTGTATGATAGGAATAATTTAAGATTGGTTTTCTTTTCAAAGTTTAAATAATAAGTGTGTGTCTGTATTTAGATTATAACTATGGCTCCTAAAAGAACCTATACTAGAGCTTATCCTGATCCAAAGCCCGCAGAAATTGTAGATGACCCTAAGAAATACTAAAAAGAAAGAGCTTAGCTAAAATCCAAGGAAGTTATAGTCCTCCTCATAGAGAAGATTCACTCCCAAAAGATTTTGTAACCTTGCAAGACATTGAGTTTGATTTACCCTTTGAACAAAGCCTATTTAGAACTAAATCAGCCGATTGGGCAGACCAGATAGTAGTATATCAAGCTACATTAAGAAGAAATTCATCTGAAGCCCAATCTTCTCCTGCTAATATAGAACTTCAAATCCTTCAAGACTTTGAAAAATTGTAGGGTTTAGTCTCAAGATTAGACCTTTATGTTCATGAAGCTTATGTCCAACAATCTGTTGAAATTTCTGCTTTGACTTCTTAAGCTGAATCATTCACCTCATCACAATTTTTGCATCCTAGATCAACAAGTCCTACCCCTTCTGTAGTATCCACAACTACTCTGGTACTTTCCCATAAATCAATAATCTCCACTCCTTCTGTAGTTTCCAAAACCACCCCAGTACTATCCCACCAAGAAACTCAAAATACTTCTTCTCCCCAATCTTCAACTACAATCCAACCTTCATCTCCACCAAAATCCAAATATTCAACTTAACCTTTACCTTTCATCTATACTCCACCTTTCATCCAACAACCACATCATATTGTTCATCCTCATTTCCCCATAATTACAGCTAGATATGCTTCATTTGTCCTTCAATCTCATTTGGAAAACATGCCACGAGATTATCACACAATAATCCCTCAAATTGATGGAACTGGACCTATCACTGCCCAACAACATGTAGACAAGATGAATGATAATTTTGACCTTCAGGAGGAAGATGAGGAGAGTGTAAAACTAAGGTTGTTTACACAGAGTCTCACAAGAGAGGTGATGAAATGGTTTAAAGCATTACCTACTGCTAGTATTCATGATTTAAGTGAATTTCATCAAACATTCCTTAATAGGTGGGATATTAAGAAAAACCCTCTTCATATTTTATCTGAATATGAAAGAATTAGGAGAGGAATAGCAGAAAGTGTTCAAGACTATTGCACTAGATTCAACAGTGTATATAACACAATCCCTGCTAATATCAAATCACCACAAGGCTTAGCCCTAATCAAATCTCCGGATGGTTTTGATGTGGACATGGATTACCAACTTAGGGAAAGAAATTCATCCACATTAGAAGATATGAAAAAGGATGTATTTAGTGTAGAAGCAAATCTGTTGGCCAAGAGAGCTAGACTTAGGAGCGAGAGAAGAGTAACCATAAAATATGAACCCTCTACTTCTTCTGCTGATGCTAAAATTGATTCCTTAGTTAGAACAATAGAAAGAATGATGGAGAATATTAATTTGAATGAGAGATCTGCACCTAGGGAAAATCAAAATCCTAGGAGAAATCCTCCCCAAATCAAACAAAGAGAGAAGAGGGGTCCTAATCAGAAAATAAGACCTCCTTTTTAGGAAAACTATGCTGATGAGAATGGAGAGGTAGTGGAAGAAGTAGAAGACAATCATATAAATCTAATGGGTATCAACGATGATGAAACTCTGTTTATTACTCAGGAATAACAAGAGTTGTTTCAGTTATCCCAAATTGAACTTGATTATGAGGAATCAGATGACCATAAACATGGATCTCAAAAAAGGCTATCATGAAAGTCCATAGATAGTACAATCTTAGGATTAAGAAAACATTAGATACTCCCAAAAAAAAGATCAATGAAAACCCTATCAAGAAAATTTTTGACACCACTTCAAAGAAAACTCCAGAAACCGTTGCTAAGAAAACTTCTGATAGTTCTAGCAAAAAGACAATTGACATTCATGCTAAAAATATTGTTGAGAGTTCTTCCAAAAATACTCAAACATGCATTCCTACCACCAGTCACCAAAAATAACACATGTAAAAATAAATTGTTGATAAATCTGATTTTCTGAACTTAAATAAATTTCAAACATCATTCAATATTGAAAATGAACTAGCAAAGTTGAAAATTCCTATTCCTTTGAATGATTTAATGAATAAAAATCTATACAGAAATCAAGTTATGAAGGCTTTGAACATAGGAGAAAACAATGATACTATCAATTTGAATGATGATCAGCCTAAATTATTGTTTGGTCCAGAAGTATATGGTAAACCACAAGAAGGAGGAGTTCCTCCATTTTATGTTAGTCTTAATGTTCATGATAAAATTATCCACAATGCTATGCTAGATTCAAGTGCCTCACACAATTTGATGGCAAAAGATGTTATGGAGAAACTTTGTCTTCGCATTACTAGGCCTTAAAAATACTTGTATTCATTTGATTCAAGAAAAGTAAGATGTTTAGGTCTCATTAAGGATCTATGTGTCACTTTAGCCCAAATCCTAGCTAAGAGTCTAGTAATGGACATAGTAGTGGCGGATAAATCATTACCTATTGTTAGAAAACAAGAATACATATATTTCTTCAAATAATTTTTGGATGTCTTTTCTTGGAGCTATGAGGATCTTAAAGCATATGATACTAGTATCATACAACACAAAATCCTAGTCAACGAAGATCAAAAACCATTTGAACAAAAGCTCCGTTGATCCAGGTGGATATCGGTGGCCACCCACCTATTCCATTTGGACCAACATCATCAATTCTTGCAACTTTTCACATTCAACACAACTTACTATTTTTAGCAGGTTTTCGGGTCCTCCACTCTCGGAGCCGTTTTGGGGGCTTAATGATCCAAGTGGATATTGGTGGCCACCCACCAATTCCATTTGAACCCCCATCTTCAGTTCTTTCAATTTTCAAGTTGCAACAAAACTTACTATTTTTAGCAGTTTTTCGGGTCTTGAACTTCCGGAGCCGTTTTGAGGCCCTAAACGACATTTTTTTGGAAAACGGAGAGCAACATGGGTCCATGGATTGATGTTGCTCGTTCAAAAATTGAAGTCCTCGGATAGATATTTCTAATGAGCTATTGAGCGCATCAAACGGAGATCAGGTGCCAAAGTTATGCCCCCGGGAAGTTGAACCACCAATTTACCCAAACGGGCGCCCACATTTTTGGCGCCTCATCTCCTACGGTTAGGTTTTTGGACGTTTCAGATTCTACATTGTTTCTCAACAATAAATAGGCCCTCGAGCCTCATTGTAACACATTTCATAGGTCTGTAGCCATCACATCCCTTCTCAGAGATTCGCTACCAACACCCTAGCTATTTTATTTCCATGATGCCTGTACGCATATTTCTGTTATTTGATATTAATGAAATGAAGCATTATTTCTGCTGCATCTCTATGTTCATGGTTATTTCTATATTTTGTTGCATTCCTGCATAAAATCCAGATCAGTGGTATCAGAGCGGGTCTGCTCTTTCTTTGTTTTTCTTTGCATGTCCCCAACGCGGTCAGGGTATAAGGAGCTAGGGCTCGATCTGGTTGAACCCTTGCAAGATCAGCATCGCAAACCCCGACGACCTCCCATGGCGGAAGAAAAGAAAGACGAGGGAGCAGGAGATCCTATCAAAATGCTGCTCGAGGAGGCCCTCGAGAAACAAAGGAACGCGATGATGGATAACTTTGCTCAAATCCTTCAACGACTGCCCACATATGGTGCATCTGCATCCAACAGCCACTCTGGAGGCGCCACTCCCTTCAAGGTACAAGTAAACTTTGACATTCCTATATTTGAAGGAAAAATAGATGCAGACGCTGTAGACAGATGGTTAAATTTGTTGAAAGGGTATTTCTCGGTCCATGACTTCTCTGACCGAGAAAAGATTATTTTTGCACTCCTCAAAGCCGCCCCCCATGTCAAAGACTGGTGGGAAACCTACCGAGAGCAAGAGGGCGAAGGGGAACCCTCTCTGTTCTCGACCACACCCACTTGGAATTCGTTCCGAGACGGCATCAAGGAACAATATTACCCTGTGGGGAGCTATGAGGACAAATACATCCAATGGACCACGCTGCGGCAACAAAAGGATCAAGATGTGCACGAACTAACGAATCTGTTCCATACCCTGCGCACAAAGTTGGGTATTAAAGATTCAGAGAGACATTTGGTGCTCAAGTACCGTGGCTGTCTGCACAAACACATTCAGGAGGAAATGGAGTTCCTCGACATTACATCGCTTGGCATGGCATATCGCTATGCCGCCAAGATCGAGCAAAAATTTAAGCAGAAGAAGCGAGACTTTGGATCTGCGAATCCGAAAGGTGCCCCCGAATCGAAGAACAAGGGGCAAGGCCAAAGCAATGTGACTCAGAACAACACCACAAATCCAAAGAAGGACACAGGGAAGTGGTGTGAATTTCATAACAGCCCCACTCACAGCACAAATGAGTGTCGGGCCAAACAGTCTTTGGTGGCTGAACTAAAGGCACCCAAATCAGATGCATTTTCTGATCCTAAGTTAGAACCAGATAAAGGCAATGACAAAGGGAAGTAGATCATTGATGCGGATCCTAGTGCCATTGTTGCCACCACCAAGATCCAGAAGGAGGGTCCAGAGGATCCAGAGGAGGGGGAGCGCCTCTTCCAGTCGCAGATGTGGGTGAAGGGTTCTCCGCTGCAGTTTCTCGTCGATAGCGGAAGCCAAAAGAACCTCATTTCAGCAGACATCATGAAGCGGCTCGGCCTACCAACCATAGCACACCTGCAGTCGTATAGCATCGGGTGGCTCCACCCAGGGAGAGATCTCCGCATCCGCCAGTAGTGCCGACTTCCATACAGTATCAAGCCATTCACGGATGAGGTATTGTGTGATGTTGCTCCTCTTGATGTAGCTGATGTATTATTGGGCCAACCATAATTGTGGAGGCGACATGCTGTGTATGAGTCTAGGCCTCGTGCTGTTATTATTACTTTGGGAAATAACTTGTACAGGATACCGGAGGTAGTACCGCCTCCTGCCATCTCTTTGACTACTGCAAAAAAACGCAGTAAGATTGTTTCCCAAACCAGGAAATTCATTTTCCTTATGACTCACTCACAGGGAAAGAATAATATTGTGGCCACAACCTCGAAACAGGGCTCCCTTTCACGGCTGCAGCAGATGGACAAAGTCATGGAGGAATACGATGACAATTTCTCCTCACTCATAGGGGTTCCTCTACACTGTCAGGACAAGTACTCCATTGATCTGACTCCCAATGCACCGCCACCTGATGTTGCCATACATCCTACAACTACACATACAGAATCCAAACATGTACTGTATGAGGCTGATAAAGAAACCAAATTTACTAAACGCATCCAGCATGTCCACTCGCAGGTCCATGACATCTTCAACACAGCTAATACTCAATTCAACAGAATTTGCCTCATCTCATGGAGGATCTCAACGCAATGGGGACCATTGCTTCCTAAGGAGGGAGGAATGATCCAGGTGGATATCGGTGGCCACCCACCTATTCCATTTGGACCAACATCATCAATTCTTGCAACTTTTCACATTCAGCACAACTTACTATTTTTAGCAGGTTTTCGGGTCCTCCACTCTAGGAGCCGTTTTGGGGGCTTAATGATCCAGGTGGATATTGGTGGCCGCCCACCAATTACATTTGAACCCCCATCTTCAGTTCTTTCAATTTTCAAGTTGCAACAAAACTTGCTATTTTTAGCAGTTTTTCGGGTCTTGAACTTCCGGAGCCGTTTTGAGGCCCTAAACGACATTTTTTGGGAAAACGGAGAGCAACATGGGTCCATGGACCGATGCTGCTCATTCAAAAATTGAATTCCTCGGATAGATCTTTCTAACGAGCTATTGAGCGTGTCAAACGGAGATCGGGTGCCAAAGCTATGCCCCCGGGAAGTTGAACCACCAATTTACCCAAACGGGCAGCCACAGTTTTGGCGCCTCATCTCCTACGGTTAGGTTTTTGGACGTTTTAGATTCTACATTGTTTCTCAACAATAAATAGGCCCTCGAGCCTCATTTTAACACAGTTCAGAGGTCTGTAGCCATCACATCTCTTCTCAGAGATTCGCTACCAGCACCCTAGCTATTTTATTTCCATGATGCCTGTACGCATATTTCTGTTATTTGATATTAATGAAATGAAGCATTATTTCCGCTGCATCTCTATGTTCATGGTTATTTCTATATTTTGTTGCATTCTTGCATAAAATCTGGATCATCCGTAGAATAAATCCTATTCTGATGCCTTTGATTGAGAAAGAGGTCAAAAAGATCTACGATGCTAAAATTATTGTACCTCTCAAATAATGGGTGTCTAATATAGTACCTACAAGGAAGAAAACTGGAGAAATCTGGTTATGTATTTATTTTAGAAATCACATCTAAGAGTTAGCCATATTCATTATAATCATGTTTATTGAATATCTTACCTTTTCTTGAGAGAGCCCTCTCTGGTTGGAAGGGCTAACTTCCAACCCCAAGTGGTTTGAAATAGTTACATATAAATTGACTGTTGAACAACCCAATTAGTCCCAGTTTGGTGATAACACATAAGATAGTGATTGTTTGATTCACAAGTTTGGAAGGGCGTGTCTTATTTAGTTCCCAAATTCAAAAGAGTAAATTGAAAGTGATTTTCATCTTGAAGTTTGGATTTGGTTTGTTCGTTTTGAAAAAGAGTGAAAGTGATTTTCATTCGTACATTGTTTGAAGTGATCTTGTTTTCCATTTGATAGAAAGAAAAGTGAAAAATATTCTTTTGCATTTCTTTGTTCGTGTGCTTAATTTTACTTTAGTTCACTAATTTGATTTGCATTTTGATATTTCGAAGTAAAAGAAGGACAAAAATTGGTATGCATCTTAGTGAAAAGAGAAGCAATTTCATTTTTCAATAAGTTTGCATTTTGGGGAATAGTGAAAGTGAATTTGATCTTTAAAAGTATCATTTCAGTAGATTTGAACTAGTTGGAGAGGCATCATTGTTTATTGCATTACTTTCACTCTTGTTTTTGTTTCTTCCCTCATCAGTTTAGAATTCATCGAAATGGAAAGGACCTCTTTTAGCATTTAGTTGCATTATAGGGTTCAGGTGACATTGATATTGAGCCTTAAATTGAGACTTAACTGAAGATCAACTTTGAAATTTATCCAATTAACCTTAAGGATCATTTAAAATTAATGAAAAAATTTAGAGGTATAGACTATAGATGTGTTCCAACGTCATTAAACATAGGAGCTGTCGCCATGCTGTCGCTAATAGTCAGTGTTACATTCCAGAGGTGAAACCCCGTCCCACGTATGGAAGTATATAGGACTATGATCCACGTAAGAAAAGTATAAGGGGATGCTCTCATCATACGGTTACACATTAGACAACACTACTACAGACTGGACTCCCACATATCGTCAAGTATATATGAGGATACACCACTAGATTGAAAGCCTGCCATAGGTAACCGAGTTGGCTGCCTTGTAGATGTGATACACCGAACACAACATTCGAGGAGATTGGTTGTAGTACATTAAGTCCTTGTTAATTTTTTCTATCATTTATCACCAAGGTGTATATTGCAGTTCATGGATACCTGGTAATCCTTTATGCCTAGTTCACCCTTTTTTATTTATTTTTTGTTTAATTTCTAAAAATCAACTTCCCGCGATAACATCTCACCTATGCAGTTCTCTAACCTCATCTTTTCCTGGTTAATTGTAAATTTTAAATTACTCAAAATTGATTCACCTTTTCTCTCTTTGATCTTGAATTAAAGGTCATTGTGGTTGAATCGTCGGATTCACCTACTTCCTCTTCTGAAGGATCTCAAGACCCTCCTCCTTTAGGTCCCCCAATTTCCAGTTGGACCCCTTGAAGCTCAAGGCATTGAACTTGGAATTGTCATAAGTGTACAACCTATTTTGTCGCATCCACCACTTGACGATTTTCGTTCATCATCATCTGAGGATCCTGAGCCGAAAAGTCCCGAACCATCTACACATTTTACAGTCTTTCCTCCAAATAAACTCTTTGATCCGATAGTGGTCTCACCTCAACATGGTTATAGTCATTTTAATGACCACGACATTCCCCTTGTTGCTTCTCCAGTAGCATCTCACACTACTTCTCATCAGTTGTTTCCTTCTGAAATGGCATCTAACGTTGATGAAATTCCATTCGTGAGAGCCCCTTAGAGAAATTTACAGGAAACCAATGAAAATCACATTCCAAAAGACATCTCATCCATGTTTCCTCTTGAAGGCTATCCTCATATCACCACTCCTCAGGATACCGGAAGTGGGACGGGAATACCCTCTAGTCAAGTCATATCTTCTCTTCTGCATGGGTATATCTGTCTTGAAAGCCTTGTTTTAGAATATTCCAGAGCTACATATTTATTTCCAGATCTTGTTTGGTCAACAAGAATTCCCCCATTTTCCGATCCATTCGTTTTGAAAATTTCTGAATTTACTAAACATAAACCCTACTGCAGTAATCTGATTTGCCTCTTCTACTTGTTTGATTTAATTAACAAGTTACTTTTTCTGAATGATTCAGTAAAACATCAAAGTAAATACACTATAGCCTACATAAATATACATATCAATTATTGAAGAATTAAGCACATTCGACAAAGGACACATAATATTTTTAGGACAAATGTCCCCGAAAAACCCAATGTGGGAAAACTGGTGCAACGACTCTTGAGGGGTTTTATTATTATCCATATTTCTGAATACAAACTAGGGTACTGGTAGTGGTTTACCCAACAGAGAAAATCCTAAAAAAAGTATCTCTATCTCCAGAGACAGATATTATGGCTCATTTAGCTGAGAATGAAGAACCTCACAGGTGCTTACATAGTCGCTGTGTCACCCTTCAATGTGGCTGCATCACTCTGTATGATCTGCTAAATACGAGCCCAATCTAGCCCACTGAAACCCCAACACTACTCTCTGAGTCACTGCATCACCCTCTTCTAGCTCTGCATCACTCTATTTGAGCCCTTCTAGCTTCGTGTCACCCCTGCTGGGCCTACGTTGCCTCTGCATCAGCTCTGCATGAGCATGGATGGCTCTGCATCACCCCTCCTTTCCTGCACTATCTCTCTGATACATATATTCCTCTATGATATTATATTCTCACCCTCAGATCTGAAATCCCACTGCTGAATTGCCCCTTGTTGCACTACAATCTCACTCGAAAATTCTCAGCAAAACACACCCCAGAATTTTGACATAGCTAAAGTACTGCCACTCTGTGTGTGTTCTACAACTGACCCCAAGCCTTCCTTTAATACTTTTCATTTTGAAAATTCAACGACTGTGATCTAATCTATAATAAATGACTAAGATTAGAAAATTATTGAAACCCGTCACTTAGAACATTCTCACCACATGTCTAAATTAATTCACTTTAATTATTTAATTTCCCTAAGTTAGACTTAGGGCCTCCATTAAAATAATTAATTATTTGAATAACTTAATCTCTGGGTGGAATTTCTCCAAACGATTTCTGGGTCTTAGAGATCTCATGTGATCTATCCCCTCCACAAAGTTTCAAGGCTAGATCACATCTGATGCTACCAAAAAATAAACAGTCCCTCTTAGTGAGGAATGTGCTCTAGCAACACTTCAATCCAAAAGCGTTACTATGATCCATGGCATCGGTCCCCTGTGTTGTTGATGCCCCTCATCCACTACGTTGCTACCTTATATAATGCTACCCATGTCACTATGACTAACATTGCCTCATATATATTGCAACTCCCTCTCAAATGCTGCATCATGCTACCCATGACACTAACACTGCTAATTGTTGCAATACAACTCAGTTGCTAAGATTTAAGAAACTGAAGGACATCACCAAAAACCATGACATACAAGTCATTGTGGTTGCATCTCAATACTAAACACCCTCTGGTGCCTCTGCACTACTGCTATTGCTTTGTACTACTTAAGCACTGCCTCTGTGTTGTTGAAATCTCATCAGCCTCTGCGCTACTTCTTCTACGCTGTTGTTGCCTCTGCCCTGCACTGCTCCAGTCTTAAATCATCGTAGCACTGCCAATGTGCCTCCATAATCCTCTGCACCAACTGAATGTAGTCATCTTGCTACTATCATTAAGGGCTCCCGTAGCTCTTATGTGATCCAAGAGTTTTGGCACCTTAAGGATCCTGCCCCACGCCGCTATTCGTAGATCAATATACAAATCTATGTCACCCCACCTCTTATCTCGAGGCACATGAGCACTCATAGCCACATTGTCATCACTCCCATCATCACCCTTAGCTACTGCAGCCTTTGAATCAAAGTCTTCCTTTCCCTTCTTTTGAGGACAAATAGTGGCGAAATGTCCCAGTTCACCACATCTGAAGCACCTGACCTTTGAAAGGTCTCTCTTCATTTTTCCTCGCTACCCCTGTTGTACCTTAGATGCGAGAGCCACATCTTCCTCCTCCTCCTTCTTGATCTTGATTCCACTGCTGGTGCTTCCTGCCTTGGTCAACCTTCTAATCTCTTCTTGGCAAAGAGCTGCCCACATTTCTTCCTAATTTGGAGGTGTCTCTCTACCAAAAATGTATTGTACAAAGGTCTCCCACTCTTTAGACGCTGCATTCAGGGTAGTCCTGACTAATGGAGAATACACTCCCTCTGACAAGTGATTTCCCTCCCAGAAATCCTCCACCTGCTCTTGTCGAATCAACCCTATCCAATCACTCCGTTGATCAAATTTTAGAATTTGTGGTCAGAGAGTCTACCGAGGAAATGATTCCCCTTACTTTTCCAACCATGCTAGACATTGTTCTACACCAACAAAATAATGCCCCACTAGTAAATTATGAAGAAAAAAACTACACTTCCAGCCATGAAAACAAGCACAAAGTTACCTCCTCTCATTCTACGTCTCCCTTCTAGGCCTGTGTGAGCCTCTATGTTAGCTCTTCTTGAGCTAGACTGGCTCTGCGTGAGCCTCTGCATTAGATTTGCATGAGCTAGACAGTCTCTGTGCACCCCTCCTGGGCCTGCGATGTCCCTCTGGTGTTGCGCTGCCTCTTCTTGGATGTGTGCTGTGACAACTGTCTTCCTGTAGCAAAAAATTTTGCCTCTTCGTTGATGGCTTCATCTATCCCTGATTTGCAGTACCTTTGATACCATGTGAAAATTTCTGAATTTACTAAATAGAAACCATACTATAGTAATCTGATTTACTTAGCAATTTATTTTTCTAAATTATTCATTAAACATCAAATTAAATACACTGCATCCTACACAAATATACAGATCAAGTACTGAAGAATTAAGAACATTCGACAAAGGACACACGAGATTTTTCGGAAAAATGTCACCAAAAAATCCCAATGCAGGAAAATCGGTGCAATAGTTCTTGAGGGCTTTTATTATTATGTATATTTTTGAATACAAAGTAGGGTACCAATAGTGGTTTACCCAACAGAGAAAATACCGGGAGAAGTACCTCTATCTCCAGAGACAGATATTATGGCTGATTTAGCAGAGAATGAAGAACCCCACAAGTTTTTACGGAGTCACTGCATCACCATTTAGTGTGGTTGCATCAATCTGTACGATATGTTGAATACGAGCCTGATATGGCCCATTGAAACCCCATCATAGCTCTCTGAGTGACTTCCTCACCCTCTTCCGGCTCTGCATCCCTCTACGTGAGCCCTTCTCGCTCTGCATCACTCGTGTTGGTCCTACATTGCCTCTGCATTAGCCTGGCTGGCTCTGCGTCACCCCTCCTTTCCCACTCTATCTATCTAATACATATCTCAGTCTCTGCTATTGTATTCTCAGCCTCAGATATGAAATCACACTACCAAACTGCCCATCGCTGCACTACAAGCTCACTCGAAAATTCTCAGCAAACCGCGACCTAGAATTTCGACTTAGATCAAGTGTCGCAACTTTGTGTGTGTTCTCCAACTGACTCAAAGCCTTCCTTTAATAATTTTCCTATTGAACATTCAATGACCATGATCTAATCTCTAATTGATGGCTAAGATTAGAAAATTCTTGAACCTCGTCACTTCGAACATTCACACCATATGTCTAAATTAATTCACTTTAATTATTTAATTTCCCTAAGTTAGACTTATGGTCTCCAATAAAATAATTAATTATTTGAACTACTTAATCTCCGGGTGGAATTTCTCCAAATGATCTATGGGTCTTGGAGATCTCATGTGTTCTAGCCCCTCCAAAATTTTTCTAAGCTAGAGCACATTCGATGCTACCCAAAAATAAACATTCGTTTTGAATATGGCTGTCATAACTCAACCTGTTGTTCAACCTTTACTGGCTATAGGTCAAATAACCATTTCAATAGGATCTACTACCCCCTGTCATTATCTACGATTACTGCAGTTCCATCATTGGGTGGAAAATATGCAGTTTCATCTGTGCTTGGGGTGCAATCCAATCCTCTTTACACACCTCCCCTTTCGAGTGGGGGGCATCTGAACTCTGGACCCATTTCAGGGGCAGGACAACTTAATTCTAGTCTCAGTGGAACATTGCTTTCACAACCGATGAACACTATCATAGGAATTTCTCCATTGAGTGGTCAACCTACTTTAGTTGTAGTTGTCTATCAACAACCCCATGTTCAATACTCTCAGGTTCAACAACCCCATATCCAAGAACCAAACGTACAATATCTGTATGTTCAACAACACAACATCCCTCATCAATATGTTCAATAGCCGAATATGCAGTATCAGTGTGTTGCTCGACCAAATGTCTCGCAACAATATGTCCAACAACCCCAACATCCAATGGGTACCGTTGTGACTAATGCTCAATTTTTTTGTTATATCCAAACTGGTCCAAATATCCCTTGGGTTCAACTTGGTGCTCACCCCAATCAGCCTGGTTTCCAATACCAGCAAATTCCTCAGGTTCAGTACCAGCAATCCTAGCCAGGGCCTCACCCTGGTACTCAATATCAGCAGATCCCTCTGTACCAGCCAACCCAACCGAGACCCTAAGCTAGAAATCATGTTCAACAAGGACCTCATGTAGGACCATTTGTCTAGCAAGGAAAAAAAATTAACGCCCAACAGGGGCCTCATCAACTGCCCTAGTAGGGTCCCTACGTTCAACAACAGTTGCAACAAGGTCCTTACCAACCATGTGGTAGTATGCATATCCAGGTCAAAATCTGCCCTATTGGGGGCATAATCTATATCAACCAAGTTGGAACCCTCAGATGGGTAACTTCAAATGACCATTTTCTCCTGACCATCATCCCTTGCCATTTTTGGCTATGTTGGAACTACCAGATGTGTCTAAGCTCACAAATGAACTCGTCCAACATATTTTGCATGATTCCGAGATATTTCCCACAGTTTGAAGGTAAGTCTAGGGAAGATCCCCAAGAAAATTTCATGATGTACCACTTATGGTTCTCTTCCAATTCTTGGGTTGACGATTCAATTCATCTATGTCTTTTCCAGTGCACTCTTACAGGTGCCACAACTGAGTGGTATATTGAACTCCCTCAAGGTTTCTTATTTGATTTTAACACCTTGTCCATGGCCTTCCTCACTCACTTCCAGTTACCTATTCGGTATGAAACTGACACCCACCTTCTCACATCATTAAAATAATCAACTTCAACCCATATTTTGGATCACATCCACGAATGGAGGCACAGACGTCGCCTCATCAAATTCGAGATCCTCGATCAGTTGTTGACTGAATGGTTAACAGAATATTTTTCTCCCCAAATTGAAAAATATATCACCATGGGTGGTTGCGTGACCGAAGACGAAGTCATTTCCCGTTCTCAATATCTAGATTTCGTTTATTCCTAATCTGGAACATTGTATAAGATCCTACCTGATGCACTGCAACCTGCAACTGATCCGACATCATATCAAACTCCTACTATGACTCTTGTTGATGGAATTATTTGATCAGTAGCCCATGCTGATAGTAGTGAACCCAAGGCGTCTTCAAATTCTAAGTCCACCACTGCCACTACACCCTCCAAATCTTTGAATAAGTAGAAGAGTCCTGGTAAAACCTCTGAGGTAAATGTTGTCCAATATACCACAACAGATAAATCCTCAAAAGGTAAGAAAAAGGGGAAAGAAAAATCCAAATATGATAACCCTAAACAGGATTCGAATAAATCATATGCTGACGATGCTTCCAAATGCAAGCCTAAATATACTTGTTTGATATGTGATGATGACCATTACACCAATGACTATCCTTAGCTTGCCAAAGTTTCTCATCTCTTCAAGGGTGCGCCCAAGACTTCCTCTGTATTGAAAGAAATGTTCCCATCCCAACAGATGCAAATGGTAAATCAACCCTAATCATCCGAAAGCTCCCAAGTTTCTATGGTTGGCACAAAACCTATTTCTGTTGCCATGCGATCGAAAGATTACCTGAATCCATCGAAATCTTCTATAGAACAAGATGCCACAGATAATCCTTCCTCTTCCATACCTCCTAGTTCTGGTCCTCTCCAGATTGAGTGATCTAGTAGTGATTCCATAATTTGACCACCTCCAAAAGGTGTTCTTTGAAAATCATCTTACAATCTGAACGCACGAGTTGCTCAACACTATAAAATTTTAGAGGATTTAGCTCAAGCGCCTTTTACGATGTCGATCTTGTAAGTCCTTCAGTCGTGTCCATCACAACATAAGGCACTATTATATGCCATTAGAGGCAATGATCTTATGGATTCCAGCCTTATTACTTTCGATCTTGAGAAATTTTTTCCTCGCCTCCCATCTTAGGTTTCTTTCCTGATTCAAGTTACCGTGATGGGAAAACATTCATAAGACTATTGTTGATGAAGGAACTTTGACCTGCATCATGTTTATCTCTTGCTGGAAAGCCATTGGCTCTCCTCCGTTGAGTAAGTCCCCAAACACTTTGGAAGCTTTCGACGACAAAGGTTATCGGCCATACGATATTCTCAAAGATTTTACTATACTCTTGGAGGGAAAGATAGTGAACCTGGAAGTGGAGGTGGTGGATGCCAACCTAAATTATAACCTCATTCTTGGACGTAATTGGACCCATGCAATGGTTTGTGTAGTCTCCCGTGTTATCCGCTTTCCTCATCAAGGGAAGATTGTGACCGTTGATCAGCTCGCTTTCTTCTCCTCTAATTCTTCAACATGAAACATTTCATATGTTGGGAATACCTCTACCCCCTATGAGAACGTTGGGCCTATCCTTTTCAAGGACTCATCCCTTATGGGAATTTTTCCACTCCCACCTCCTAATGTTGCCACTATCAGCATGATATCATCTGGTAATGATCCATGGATTGTTCCTAGTCCCAACCAAATTGAAATTTTTGGTGACATTATGCCTCTCAGTCTTGCAGAACAAATGTATCAGAGTATTGTTCTAGCTTCTAGGTTTGTTTCTGAAACCAATGACAAATTGGTTTTATATCTCGACACTTATGCATAGTCTCCCTGGTTTGGTTCTTGGGATTTAGATGATCCCTTGAAAGAGACATTCCCCACTGATGAGAGTATCGTGGAGGTTACGTCTCTCGAAGAAAATCCATGGTACGATAGTCATCATCGTTCCTTATTTCTCCCAAGCCTCGACAAGATCTCCACCTATCTTGAATCTTGTGTTTCGTTTGAATCAACTGGACCGCTTCAGAATCCCATCTTGATTCATGAAGTGTTATATGAAGGAAACATGGGGAATATTTCCACCACAATTCCCATCGACATCTCTATTAAACCAAGGATTGTCAATAATGTTCATATCGGTGCCTCTTGTTCTCCTGATGAGGTCAAGATTTACACCAAGATTTTTAAGGAATTTTGCGATGTATTCACATGGTCTTACAAAGAAATTCCTAACATTGACCCTATTATTGTAGTGCACGAAATCCCTACATATATGGACTCGAAGCCCATTCATCAACAAATTTGTCCTGTGCACCCAAGAAAGGTTGCTTCCATAAAAGGGGAAGTTGAAAAACTTCTTAAGGCTAGTTTCATCTATCCCATACCATTGACAGATTGGGTCTCCAATATTGTTCCCCTTACTAAGAAACAAGGGACCATTCAGGTTTGTGTTGACTACTGTGATATCAATCGAGCATGCCACTAAACATAATTACCCCACACCCTTTATCGATCAAATAATTGACGAATGTGCTGGGAGTGAGATGTTTTCTTTTATGGACGACTTTTCTGGTTATAACCAGATCAAAATCACTCCTGTTGATCCACATAAAACCACTTTTATCTATCCATGGGGAGCCTTTGCATGCAATAAACTCCATTTTGGTTTGAAAAATATCGATGCCACTTTCCAAAGAGCTATGTCATATGACTTTCATGATAAAAAACACATAGTTCAACCATATCTTGACAACCTTTGATCCCATTCCGCGAAACATCGAGATCACCCCAAACATCTTAGAGAAATATTTCTTCGTTGTAGTCACTATAATATCCGGTTAAATACTTATAAATGTGTCTTCTACATAGAATCAGGTCGCCTCTTAGGTTTCATGGTGTCTAAAGAAGGCATCCAGAAAGGTCTTCTTAAAGTTGAGGGAATCATAAATTTCCCTTGTCCCTCTTCCGTGCATCAACTGAAAAGCTTATAGGGGAAGGCCAATTTTCTCCGTCGGTTCGTCTCGAACTATGCTGAGCTTGCCAAAGGATTCACTCACTTATTGAAAAAGGGAATCCCATTGATTTGGATGAAATTTTCCAAAACTCTTTCGATGCTTTAAAGAAAGCCCTGACCAGTGCTCCTTTATTGCATCCTCCCAACTATAATCGCGACTATTTCCTATATTTGGCCGCCGCATAAAGCACTATTGGCATGGTGTTAGTTCAGAACGATGATGATGGGCAAGAACATGTAGTTTACCACTTGAGCCGTAATCTCTTTGATGCTGAGACCCACGATGCTCATGTTGAGAAACTTGCATTGGACAATGTTCATGTTGTTCAGCATTTTCATCATTACATTCTCCTACGTAAAACTATAGTGATTTCCAACTGCAACCACATGATTTAAATTCTTACATGTTAGTTTCTTGGGGGAAAAAATTGAAATGGATTGTTATTATCAAAGATTTTGACTTAGAGTTTGATGTAGCCAAATCAAAGAAATCACTTGTCTTTGCTAATCTTATCTGCAATCTTCCCACTACGATTGATCCCACTCCCTTTGAAGAATCAATTCCAGATGAATCACTCTTTCTCATCAATACTCTTAACCCTTGGTATGGAGATCTCATTATTTATCTCCAAACCCAAACCTTTTGACTAGAGCTATCTCACTCTGAGATACGACGGATTCGTCACCAGTCCCAACCCTACCACATTATTAGAGATACTTTGTATCGCACTGGTATTGATTCCATCCTCCATCGATGTTTGACTAGAGGATGCTGAGAAAGTTCTTAACAACTGAGACTTCGAGGCTTGTGGTGGTCACATGTCCAGTTATGCTACCGCATAGAAAATCCTTTGAGCAGGATAATTTTGGACATCTATTTCTAAATATTACATTCTCGCCATTTGAAAATGTCATGATTTCCAAATCTATTTTCGTAAAGAACACTCCCCACCCTCACCCTTGCACCCAGTTGTGATCGTCGGGCCATTTTCAAAATGAAGCATGATTTCATGAATTGTAACCCTCACTCATCTGGGGGGCATGGTTATATTACCTTCACCATCGATTATTTCACAAAGTGGGCCGTGGCGTTGCCTACATATGATAATGAAGGTAAAACTGCAGCGAAATTCCTATTTAATCATGTCATAGATCGGTTCGGTGACCCGAAAGCTATTGTCATTGACCATGGATCTCATTTTCGAAATCATATGATGACAAAGCTTACTGCTTAGCTGGGGTTACGCCACGATAGCTCCACTCCATACTATCCATAGGTCAATGGCCAAGTCGAGGCTGTTAACAAGGTCTTGGTAACAATGCTTTAGCGAACCATTGAGAGACACAAACAAGATTGGCATCTCATGCTTTTCTTAGCTCTGTGTGCTTACTAAACTTCCACTAAGACCACTACCATATTTACTCCTTTTCAACTGGTGTATGGTTTGAAAGAAACACTCCCGATCCAGTGTGAAATCCCTTCTCTAAAGCTAGCCATCATGCTACTTCCTGGTACTTCGCCAGAAGAGGAATGCTTTATTCACCTCGAGCATCTCGATGAGACCAAAAGACTTGTTGCTTTAGTCATTGAAGCACAAAAAAAATGAGTTAAGGCTAAATACAAGAAATTTTTCAACCCTCACATTTTATTTATAGGTGACTTGGTCCTCCTCTATGATCAATCCCACGATAAATTGGGAGTCGGGAATCTCAAGCCAATGTAGCATGGACCCTATATTTTTTGACGTGTATTGGAAAGAGGTGCTTATGAGCTAGTAGATTATGAAGGAAATCAGTTGGCTGACCCTGAAATGGGATCTATTTGAAAAAGTATTATGCTTGATTGCAAGTATGGTACCTTGTACATTAGTGTGCTTTTTAGATTTTTTGTGTGATTGTTTGCTTCGCAGACATGTTTCCTTTGCATACCCAGTGTTCCACTTATTTTTCAGATGTCATCAAACCATTTACTAGTTTAAATGATGGTGCTTGTCGTAGCACACAGAGCTTATCTTCTGCAACATGTGCACTTTTTTCCCTCGATGGAGAGTTGGTCAATCTACAAGGTATTTGTTTCGGTTGAATGACTAATAATATCGCCGAATATAGTGTAGTCATCAAACTATTATCAGATGCAATCGATCTCGAATAAGAGATTTGGTTGTCAATTTAGACTCACAACTTGTTGTGTTGCAATTAAATGGTAATTATTCAGTTAGAAACCCCAATGTTTTACCAATGTATTTACGTGTTCAATTATTGGAAAGAAATTTTGATTACATTACATATCAACACATTCCAAGAAATTTGAATACATTGATGGATACATTAGCAAATTATGTATTAGATAGACATCTGTGTAACATATATAAAACCAATACATCATCATGATACTTGAACACTTAGTAGTCAAGTGTGTTACATCCAAATATCAAAAAATATGTGTTCAATGACACAAATGGCTCTGTGAGCCTACATCAGTACAAAAATGTGAACTAAAAAGCTACTATCCGCCCACATGGTGCTCATTATAACATGTGAATAATTGAATAACTCTCCAGAGTAAATGGCGCATTCGGCCTGGGAATCCAACGATATGCCTCTAGTTAAGCCTGATAGGTTACACTCCACTTCTACTAGTGGGTCTACCCCCTCCTCGATTTGGCGAGCTACTCTCCTCGCAATCAGGGACATACCAGGTGGTCTCTCGTGCTCAACATCTTTAAAAACATCATAAGTTTATGTCTCATAATACATAAAAAAAACATTAAAAAGTAAACAAATTCCAAAAAACACTTTTTACCCGCATTGGACCACTATTCGCCTGGCGGAAGAGGTAGATCTGGGTCTCCCCTGAATTCAGTGCTCGCATACACATAGTCTTCAACCATGATAAGTTGACAATGCCACCAGCTGAAAAATGTTGTGGGAAAATGCATTTGATGGCCCCCATTAAGGATATTTTGAGGTCTAAAATGAGCCTCCTAAGAAAAATGTACAACCAAATAAACTTTATAAGAACCAATAGAGTTTAATATGATGGTGTCAACCATGGGGGATGATTCACCATTTTTGGAGTAAAAAAGTAAAAATAATAAAAAATAATAAAATAATAAAACCAGTTTTTCAACTCGTATTTTCAACTTATCTCCCTATGTTTTTATTCAAATTTTTAGTGGGAGTATTTTTTGGATGAAAAATTTAATTCCTCATCCAAGGAGTACCCATGTTGCATACTTTTTATGGACCCTTCTACATGAAAAATGAGAAATACATGAAAAAGAGTGATTTCAAACATGTTTTTCATGTATTTCTCATTTTTTGTGTAGCAAGGTCCATAAAAAATATGCAATATGGGTACTCCTTTGATTAGGAATCAAATTTTGCATACAACGAGGGTTTCCACTTGAAATTTGAGTAAACCCGTAGGGAGATAAGTTGAAAATGTGTATTGAAAAAATAGTTTTTTATTTTCCCTCTAAAATTTGATGATGTAACCTAATATTATTTTATTATTTCCACTATTATTTTATAATTTCCTTAGGAGGCCCATTTTAGATCTCAAAATTCCCTTAATTCTCCCTAACAGGGCATGATTTTGCACCACCTCAATAGCCTTGGGTCCTTGCGGCTGGATCATAAATGTCTAACCACTGATACTGAAATAGAGGCACCCTCTCTAGAAAGAAGGCGACTAATATGGAACCATACCTGAACTATTTTGGCTGATTTGTCTTGCACTTGGTTAGTTGTCTCTTCATATTGGACAGCAACCCATCGCACCAGTTAAACATAGTGGGAGCTAGACAATCCACCGTATATTGGAAATGAGACTTTGTTGCCTCATGCAATTCCTCGGCTCTGGCTACTAAGGCCGTGCAATGTAATATTGTACGCAAGGGTAAATATGTGATTGGCGACATTTCCACCTTTCCACTCTGAGTATTTTTTTCCCTGAGACAATGTCTTTGGATGAGAATTCTAATGCTCTCCCCTCTAGTGCAGGCCCTGAAGAGTTGGATTCTCTCCCCTCTCCTGGATAGCCATGTAATGAAATAGATGTCCATGACATATATCTCAAGTTATTAAGCCCCAATTATGAAAATTTGGCGATCCACATCCCATAATATGATCAAATACTTAAGTAACTCCAACTGAGCTCTCAACCCTGAAGTTTGGAAGAATTTTAGCAATCCACAATTCTTTAATGCATTTAAGAAATTTGGATTCTGAAGAGCTTGGTGATATTCCACCTCACGGTCTCTTTCCTTCAATTCGATCACCATCTTCACTGAAAACACCTGCAAAACATGTTCAATTGACATTTTAGGATCTTTCGTTGGAATAGTTTTGGAAATAAACCATTGAAAATTGGAGAATTCCTTATTTTAAAGTCTTCCTCGAAGTTAGCACGACTGTAAAATTTGAAATTCTGTTGGTGGTGTGGTCGCCTTTTGGGCTAAGAGTTACCAACGTGGATTATAAGCTTGAATCCACGTTGATCGTAGCGAAAATTAAATTATGAAATTATCCCCCCTAATCACGAAATTTCTAGGCTAAACTACTTAAGAATAGAATTAAAATAAAGAGGAAAGTTTTGCCTCTTACTTAAAATAGACAGATTGTCGAACAGTGTCCTGGATCGATCACACCACTGATATGAAGTGTGAAGGAGAAAGGGGTAAAATGCACATTCACAATTTACTCCAAATAGAATGGTTAAAATGATTTACTTTTTGTTTATTTATGGGCTTTTGAAGATATTTTAACCATTATTTTATTATTTTTCCTTGATATCAGTGATATTTGTCATTTTTTGTGCAGAAACAAGATTCCTTAGATTGATGGTGATTATTTTTGATGCAACGAGTTTTATTTTATCTCTTTTTTCTGTCTAGGTAAAAATAAATTAAAAAGGAACCCCCTTGGAGTCATCTTTTAGCTCTTTTCTGACTCTCAAAAAATGAAAAGATTGTCGAGTACTTGTCTTTTCAAACTCATTAAGTAAATGAATTGATGTGGTCTTAGTATAAATTTACCCCTTTTTTGGGTTGATATTAACTATTTATGAAAAAGGAATACCTTGATCGAACATGGTCAAGAGGTTCTCTTGGATACTATTTTCTACCTTTTCGGATCTGGGAGGTGATTTACGAAATGGGACATGATGGATTTTTATTTTTTGTTTCTTTTTAAAACTCTTTAAACATGAAAAAGGCACTGAGTTACTCTTCTGTTGGACTCGTTAAATATTAAACAACGAAAGTATTTTCACCATGACGAGATCAAGTTCCTCCTTCCTAGGGTTCATCAAAATTACTAGGATGGATTCATTTGAAGAATGAACTTACATGCTTAGCATATGCTATCCTCTTTATATTGGATATAAAAAATAAAGAGGTACTCGTTAGCAATAACAGGGGAAAAAATTGAATGTGGAACATCTTGTGTGTTTTAGGCAGCTTGTCACTCTTGAACATGACATTCGTTCGCAGTTTGTGTCAGGTTAGGGATATCCTTCATTCGTCATTTTTCCTCTATGGGTTTGCGAAATCCATTTTTCCTCCTATTCAAACACCATTTTTGCCATCATGATCTCTGAGCCCATTTGAGTCAAATGCTACCACGCTCCAGATTTGTGCCACTGATATGTTCAAGAGAAGTCCTTTTTGTCAAAATAAAACATCCTCTACTTATTTGACCCTCTCTGTAACATTCATGAATCACTCCTCTTACCTTAAGATATACTTTTTTTCATGTCAATTATGTGGGAATCATTATGGCCCTCCTACGATAAATCACTTCTTGTCGATTTCAACTCATTATCTGGGAAGATGGTTTAGAAACTCCTTTTCAGTATCTTGGAGCTTTCATGCCTCAATGGCAAGTTATGTGCTTTCGATGACAGGTTCTCCTCATTGACCTCCGATCGGACGATTTTGCAAGTATTCAACCTAAACACATTTATTCATACTTGTAGTTTGTGCTATGGTACCTTGATGACCATTGCCATTATTGGTGGTTTCTCTTGTGTCTGTTAACGATTTTCATCATTGAAAAGTAATCAGGTGGTTTCTACCATGCTCGAAATCATATCATCTATTCACATGGCTAGAATACCCTAGATTACATTTGTCATTATCCAAGTTGCATGGAGTTATTGAGTATTCATGATTGTACATATGATCCTGTCTATAAGGATGGCTGCGACCATACCATGGATACGTTTTCATGATCTCTTTCAGATGGATGGCTGTGACCATGCTGTGTGTTCATATGTTATTTGATGCCTAGTCCACATATATTATATTAGGAATATTCAAATTAGAGATGTCATATATTGTATTGTGTTTGATTTGGTAGGTTTCCTGGCGGTATTCTGAGTTCTTTGCATTGGTTTGTAAAGCATTTCACCCATCACTTCCCATTCCGCCTTCATGCTTTAGGGGGCATCTATTACACAATAATTTTTCACTCTTCTCACTTCTTTTCCCTGATCCTGAAGTTCCCTGTGACAGATCATGTGCATTATATCCACCTGGGAAAAATACATAAAGATATCCTCTAAAGACTCAAAGAAAGATGCCTTGAAATATCATTGGACAAACTTAGTCAAAGCCCTATTTTTCTGGGTCAGTGCTCTTCTCTAGTGGACTGGTTGTGCTGATGGCAAGTTGACAGTTATGGCCTAGCATTCTCTAGTTTATGGGAATACCACACTAAACCCTTTCTGGCAGTATTTCCTAAAATGGAGGAGACGCTTTGACCTCTAGAAGTTCCAGGGCGACGATCTGGTTGTTATTTGGTGGTGATAGGGTGGCTCTCTGATTTTAGAGCTTTGATCTTATTAATGGGGGTTTATCCCTTAGAAAGTGGGCCTTCTTCCTTCTTTCATGGGCTCCCAGCCTCTTATCCCTTCCTATAAATTGATCCCCATCCTTCCACTACTGGTTGGTCATTGTTGGGTTGGTATGATCATTATTTTTCCTTGAATCCCTGTATTATCATAATGCCTAAGATATTTGGGAGAATGAGTTCTTTAAGAGCTTCGGAGAAGGACTCAGACATCACCAAAGGGAGGCATCCAACATCAAGGCCACAATTTTAATCTCTCTCTTTCATATTTATTAATAAAACATCTGGTGTTTTCTTTCTATATTTGTATCATCATTTTCGCAAATAGTCTAATGTTCCTTGATGTGTTATATAGCTGATATTAAATGTATGTTTTGTATTGGATTATGTTTGCTATTGTCTCTTGATCTCCTGTAGGTGTCGTACTCCACTAGTAGCAAACAGCGAGCCTGAGGGAGTGTGGCTCGAGGCCATTGTCAAAGGATTCAAGCATAACATCAGGAAGAGGTATGCCTATTCCCTTTCTCATCTTGTTTTGGATATTAGCTAAGAAAGCTTGCATTAGATAGTCTCTTAAGTTGCTAGACCCACTCTAGGGCTAGAGAGGTTGCCTCTGTCTATAGAGGGGATTTATCTTCACAACAATACTCCTTGGCAAGATAGAAGTAACAGTGGGGGTCAGAGTTCAACCATCCTTATTGAAACCAATTCAGACCCAAAATCATGGGCCTTAATGATGTAGTCTCGTAAGGGAACTAGTATCAGAGTAGGCTTAGAGGTAATATGTGCTTCTAGGTCATGCATCCTTGAACACATCATACAAGATTGGGCAAGTGATAATTCAGTGTGATGAGAATTGTAGGGCACTGTCATTGAGCGTGATTGGTTGTGCTGACAGAATAAATATTAGAGGGGGAATAGCTTGTAGAATATAACAAACAAAGAGAGTATAAATTATAAAATTTGGAGAGGCTAGGAAGGTGCTTTAGGTACCATTAGAGACACCTCGAATACTAACTACAATCGCAAAGACAAGGTAACACAATTAATGAATAAATTGTATGTAATTCAAATTTATTTCATTGTAATTAATTTGAATCTCAAGGAGAAGATGGTGGAAACTGCGCAATATATGGAGAATTTCCAAGCCCTAACAGAAAATATAGCTAGACAAGAGGATGAGATAGAGGTTCTTTTTCATAATATCGTAGAATTACAAGAGAAAGTTCAAATGTTGAGTACCCGACTAAGTGACTATGATGATGTGTGTAAGTACCTCTCCCACATATACCTAATTTCACTGACCTATTAGGGTAAACAACAGAAAAAAGAGTTACTATGACATGACCTGACCTTCAAACTCCAATTAAGGAATTGAGGCCTAAAAACTGACCACAAACTCACAAATTACAACATCCCTTAGGGCTACACGACACTTAGAGGCTAAAGGACCACCTCAGGTGACCAAACCATATGTTGGGGCTTCTTTTCTTACAAATTATCCCCTAAACACATGTATGACAAGGAATCTATGTGGTTATAGGCCTCCAACTGCATGCACAACATTGTGTGAGTGCGGTTATGACTTAACTTTCCCAATTTAGAGGGTGTGGTCCTAAAATATGACCCACAATTCTTGGTCAGTCTACAAACAACTGCCCAGAACTGCTTGAGACTTTCCAGAATCATTATATACATAACAAAAAATCTAAACATTCAATCTTAAGCTAGAAACTTGACTTAAATAGTCCTAACCATGATAGTCATTTCGTCAAACATATGTCGAAAAAGTAAGCTACATGTCATGAATGCATATCTAATCATAATAATCTGAGATTCATCTAATAATTACCAAGAAGGCTCTATGACTTCTCCATATAACTACAACAACACTATTTAGTCCATGCATTACTCAACCATTCATATATTCATCAAACATGTCAAGATCTATAAGTAATATACATCACACAACCAACATATAACCAACAAATAACTAGCATATAAACCATGTCAAATCAGCCATAGTATCATCAACATAATCACTACAAATAAACATGAATCAAGGTAGAGAAATAACTCTTATTAACATATGTAAATGCTAACCAAGTTAGGGAATTCCACGTACCACCCGACCATAGATTGGGCTAAACCAAATTTCTCTTTCAACCAGTCACCCCCACACCATATTCCAACCATTAATGTGGGATCTCTTGGAATAAACCAAACAAAACCAAGCCAGGGTTTCCAGAGGATAAACCACCTCAACCCTTAATCAGTGATTCCACCTCACATTCGAACATCACTAACACCAACCAGATCAGTCTTTACCCAAGTTGTGTAGGGATTCAGTAACTGTAACTCTACCTATAGGCTTCTAGGGCTCCAGAGCGTTTATCCAACCTAACTCCAGGGACTAGTAACTCAACCCACCACGGGATCTAGAGAAATTATCCCAACCTAGGCTCCAGGACTAGTAACTCAATCCAAGCTATTCTAGGGCTTCAAGAGCACTTGTTCTAACCCACATCCATAGGGAATTATGAGCAACAATTAGAAATCAATCAAGTGAAAACACCCACAACACCATGACTATCCAAGAAATGACAAGGTAATGCTAAAACCCCTATCAATCCAGGTAATCCTCCATGCCAATGATAACACATAACCAGAAAAAAACATGCATATGCCATGCATCCATAAATCAACAAGGAAATCACACATATAACCTGTTACCTACAAAGAAATCCATATGTATCTATTGATCCACCCATTCCCTTGTGCTTTCATGTTTTCATTTTCCTTCTTTCTCCAAATCCAAGTGAAACTAGAGTGCTCCAAGCATGCTCTAAATGTGGAAGAGTATGAGAGAGTGAGAGAATAGAAGAGAGCTCCAAAATTTAACTAAAAAAAAGGTTAGAAACTAATCCTTAGAAGCCTTTTTTTATCGTTGAGGCCTCTATTTTCTTCATTTTCCTTCATTTTTTCCTAAAATTTCCTTCTTATGCAAATATGTGACCTTTCATCTCCCTTTTCTCCTATTTTCCTTTATTTTCATAAATAAATGCCAATTAACACCTCTTTGCCTTTATCAGTGCCTTTGCGAATTTACATGGTCATTAATTAATCACCATTGATACCCATCGGTATGTTTCTCCCAAAATATAGCTTGGAATATGTGTCCCATGACTTGGTATTATTTTTATTTACACAAGAAATCAATCAGTGGTTGTTACAAAGCCCTCCCCCTTAGGGGAAAATCTTCCTCAGTGTTCAATGAAACTTGTAAACCAATAAAACACATGCTACCCATGGATCTTTATAACGTAACTCGATGCAACATTTACATCATACCATACTTTTGATACCATGACCATTAGACCATGAACAACATACTGCTTATTAGAGCTTTATAACATAGTTCGATGTAGTATTTATATACATATGAATATATATAGACATAGACAAAACACAACATCAAAGCATATATCAGAATACATCAGCTCAACAAGAGAATAGAGAAGGATACATACCCTGCATCTGATCAACCATCTTCCATGTAGCTTCATCGGGCCAAAAGTGCTTCCACCACACTTTAACTTTCTCGATTTCCAGATTCTAGAGCATGAACATATTTCCCTATAAATTACACTGAGGTTCTAACTGGAATTATCCTTCTAGTTCCACCTATATTACAAAACAATCAATCGCATGATCAACATCCTTCACATATATTTTAAGCAATGAAACATGGAAAAAGTCATGGACTTTCACTGTTGGAGGTAGTGTAAGTCGGTAGACCACTGGTCCAATCCTTTGAAGGATCTCAAAAGGCTTGCAATACCAAGGTGCCATCTTGGCACATGATCCAATCCTTAAGGATATCCTCTTGGGATTGATGCACAAGTACACATGCTACCCAACATGAAACTCCTTAAATACCATTTTACGATATGCATAAATATTTTTTCTATCTTGTGCTGCCTTTAGATTCTTCTTGATAACCTACATTTCCTATTCTATCTTTTCCAAAATATCCAATATAATCAACACCCTATTCATGAATAACTATAGCTAATAGGAGTATTAAAACTCTTCCCATGAAGTTCCTAAAATGAAATAATCTTCAAGGACTCTTGGCACCCATTATTATATGAAAATTTACCAGTGAAATATATTATTCCCACTTCCACTACCGATGCATGACGTACATCCTTAACTTGTCTTCAATAATCATATTGACCCTCTCCGTGTATCCATATTCCTATGAATGATAATATGAATTGAAAGCTAACTGTGTCCCAAAACCTGCAAACAACTCTTTCCAAAACCTGGAAGTAAACTTTGCATCTCTATTGGATACAATCTTCTTATGAATACCATGCAATATCGCTATCTCACTGATGAAAACACGAGCTATTTCACTAGCTAAGTTAGTATACTTAACTGCAATGAAACGAGCTACCTTGGTCAACCTGTCAACCACAACCATAATAGAATCATGCCGCTTCAATTTCCTCTTCAAATTTGAAATGAATTCCATGGAGATGACCTCCCATTTCCACTATGGAATCAAAATTAGTTGCAATAAACCACTTGGATCATTACACTTTGCTTTTACATGTTGAAAATCCAAGCATTTCACAACATACTCAACCACCTATTTCTTCAAGTTCAACCAATGATATAACTTCTTAATCGTTTTCAATATCTTCTGATGTTTTGAGTGACCTGAATATGACTTAACATGAAACTCCCTTAATATAATCTTATTGAGCTCATTGTCATTTGGTACATAAATCATGTTCCTAAATCTCACCAAACCATTGGTCATGAGATGATAATCCACATCTTGATCACATGTACCCTTGTACTGTAACCTATTCTTAAGTTGTTGGTACTTGTCATCCTTGTATCCTACCTGCAATATCTTCTCCTGCAATTCTATCCCACATGAACTCATAGCTTAAATGTGATTCACCCGCACCCTTCTACTAAGATCATCTGCAACCATTTTCTCCTTACCCTTAATGTAACTGATCTTGAAATCAAGCTCACTAAGTGTAGAAAATCACCTATATTTCATGGAATTCAGATTAGATTGGTCAGAAAAATACTTCAACCCACTATGATCATCCATCAAAATTAATCTCCTTCCAAGAAGACAGTGCCTCCACATATTCAGTGCATGATTTTTTCCAACTCAATATCATGAGTCACATAATTCTACTCGTGCTTAGTAAGCTTCCTTGAATCGTAACATTCTACGTGTCCTTCCTACATAAGAACTCCACCAAGTCCTATTTTACAAGCATTTGTACATACCACACACTCTTTATCTAGATCCACAATATTTAGAATTGGAGCATTTGTAAGCAACTGCTTCAAATACTCAAAACTAGTTGCACATTCCTCTTTCCATTCAAATTTATTTTCTTTCCTATGTAAATATGTAATAGGATAGGAAATTTGTGAGAATTTCATGGTAAGCCACCTATAATAACTTGCTAATCCCATGAATGATCTGAACTCATCCATATTCCTAGGAGTTTCCCATTCCATGATGGCTCTGATATTTTCTGGGTCCACTTCTTTACCTTCCTTAGAAACACATCCCAAGTAATGAAATTTTGTCTAAAAGAAACTGCACTTACTAAGTTTGATATACAACTAATGTTGTCTTAGCAATATCAAAATTGTTGCTAGATGTTTTTCATGCTTTTCCTCATTATTAAAAAATATCAATATATCATCAATGAATAATATCACAAACTTTTCCAAATAAGGACGCAACACACTATTCATCCAACACATGAAAGTAGCTAGAGCATTAGTCAAACCAAATGGAACCACAACAAACTCATAATTCCCATACTTGGTACAGAAAGAAGTCTTGTAGATGTCCTCTTCTTTGATGTGTACCCAATGATTTTATGATATCAAGTCGATCTTCGAGAAAACTGCCTCTCCCTTCAACTAATCAAACAAAGCCATCAATCCGCAACAAAGGGTACCTATTCTTAATCGTCACCTTGTTAAACTACCTGTAATGAATGCATAACCTAAGAGTGCCATCCTTCTTTTTCAAAAACAATATTGATGCACCCCAAGGTGACACACTTGGCCTAATGTATCCCTTATTGAGCATTTCCTTAAGCTACAACTTCAATTCCATTAATTCTAAAGTGATCATCCTGTAAGTTTCCTTTGATGATGGTGCTACTTTTGACATCAAATGAATAAAAAATTCCACTTCCCTATGAGGAGGAAACTCTAAAATCTCTACTGGAAACACATCCTAAAAATGTTGCAAAACTAGATACCTATTCAAGACTTCAACATCCTCAACATCCTTCCCTTTGTCACTGGAAATATGAACTGCAAAAAATACACATCCTTTACTGCAACTGCACTTTTCCTGCATAGTTTTAACCATTATCACTGATGTAGGCTTCTTCTTACCCTGCAATATTCTCCTCTCCCCATCATCATCCAAGTACTCAATGGCCTTATCATAGCAATCTACTTTAGTCCTGTGAAGGTAAACCAATTGATACCCCACAACATAATTTATGATCTCAATAGAAGCACATTTAGATGCTCTAATGTAGACATATCATTAAGTTCAAATGCACAATATCTCACACAATGATGAACTCTTTTCTTAGTACTTTTACCCAACTGAAACAACCAAGATTTTGCATGCACTTATTTATTCAAGAAACATTTATCCACCATGTTAGTATTGATATAACTATCAAAAATCCTAAATTCCATCTCGATAATAGATACCTGATGATCAACCTTCCTATTATCCAATGTTGCACAAATCTAAGAAATACTATGTCGAACATCTCCAACTATCTATGCCTCCTGAGAATTGTAAATATGCGGTATGCAACAATGATGTTGTGGACAATATCTCTTGTGATGATCCTTGCCACAAGTCAAACAATGCAAAGGATTCCTACCATCACCCTTGTTCTACTCCTCAGACTAAAATCCCTATCCTCTGTCAATTGTAATGAACTTCTTGCATGACACTATATTCTCCTTGTTACCTGCATCCTGACGTTTTCCTCTCTTCTTATCCCATTTCCCCTTATTCTTCTCATTACCTTTCCATTCCTTCTTAGACTCAATATTGTGGTTCGATTGCTCATAATAGTGCTTTAAATTTCTGATGGTTTTCTCCAGCGATCAAGGCCTATTGAACTCAATTTTGTCTCTCAATGATACCAACAACTCACTGATGAATCTCTAAATATTTACTTTCTCCTCCTTAAGATAAGGCACATATTGTTGGAATATGTAACTAAGTTAGGTATTCATAATGAAATATGTAATCATGATTTTATGTATTTGATGTAAAGAATAAAAATAAATTTATTTTTTTTATTCTTGAGGCGTGGGTTTTGTTATCACTCCACCAGATTCCCAAGGCTGAGGAAGGAATCCCAAAAACAAGCTTTTGACTTGATAGCTAGCCCTATCAAGCTGGAGAGGGATCTCTCCAAAAGGGTCACAACTAGGAGGGCTGGAGAAATTAGGGTTTTAGGCTAGATAATGAGTGCAAGGGGTTTTTTTGTTTTGGTTTGATTGGGTAAATCAACGGATAATGAAATCAAGTCAAGGAAAACTAGGTCAGGGCTATAGAGTTAGGGTTGCAGGGATGAATGGGGAAAGTTATGTATAATGTCAATCACTTAAGGGAAATGGTTATGGAATGGTTTTGAAACTGTATCAAGGCTAAGAAAAGAATAAAATATGTATTTTTCTCAGACAGAAGGATATGAACAAAATATGACCAGTTACCCAAAACAGAGCTTGGCAGACATGTATTCTGAATTTCTAACTTGTAAAAGATCATAACATAGAAATGAAAGTGAACATGAGAAATACATTCAAACATATGTGACTGAAGAATAAAATATGAAATACATTAAATACCACAGGTATCCCATAAATGTAGTTGCAACTCCTCTTTATTAGCTTGGCCAAAACTGAGTACAAGTTCCTTTGATCAATTAGAAAAAGCAAACTGATTCCAACTTCCAACTCTTGAAAATGAGTAAAAAGTGACGTGATATAGGCCTAAAAAAACCTCTCCCAACCTCAGGGGTCGAATCCATGAGAGGAGTTGATCCACCAAAGTCTGAACTGAAACCTAGAGTGTAGGGTGGTCAAAGTGAGTCAACCCTAACATTTTGCAAACTAATTCATTACACCTCATCATGAGTTTTAGCCTAATGTATTTATCCTAGGTAATAGTAAAAACATGATAATTACATTTAAATCATCAATTACATGAGGTAAAAACATGATTCCCCAAGGTAAAATTCAAATTTGTTGAAAAACTCAGAAAAAATCAGTCAATTGTGAAATGTGCAATGCCATTTTACCCCATCTTGCAGGTTGTTTTTGACTAGGTTGCAGGTGTCCAAATTGGCTCCAAGATAGCTTGTTGGAAAGCCTGCAAGTCTATTTTTCAGAAATACCTTTAGTTTGAAAATTTGTGCCCATTTTCTCTGTAAAAAATCACTTCTCCCTATACTGGTAAACACGCAAGGACCAGGCAGAAACATAATTTTTTGATGGTTTTTTTACTTTTTCAGTGACCAGTTCTCCTCCAAAATCTTAGAAAATTCACAGGGTTGATGTTCTCATCATTAAAAATCTGCTGGTGGTGGAAATTTTTCCATTAGATACCCCAAAAAAGAGCGTAGCATCCAAGGCACTGCACATTTAGCAATTTTTCTGTGTAAAAAATAACCTCAAAAACACAGAAATGTACAAAAATGCTAAGTTTGCCAAAATTTTGTCAAAATTGTTGGGATACTTGCTGATAATGTGTTTGAGGCTTGGAGTGTCACCGCAAAAAGTATATATAACTTCTCTTTCTCTTCTTTCTTAGTCAAGTCTTGAATTTTGGCATTGGCTCTTTTGAGCTTGGCAAATGCAATTCTCTCTTTCCGAGCATGAAGTTTGACCTTTTTCCTCAACAAGTCATTATCCTTGTTGGCCTTCTCTAGCAACTTCTCCAAGTGTATATTGGTTCTATCAAGCCATGGTTCCTTGTTCTTACTGATTTCTAGGGAAAGCTATTCATTTAGTGTAAGCTGGTATGCTAGCTTAGCTTCCCTTTGTTTCTCTAGGGCTAGAGCTCTTTTCAGCCCTCTAGTCCCAGGTATTTGTCTTGGAGGCTAATGCTCATCATCATCAGGTTCACCAAAATTCTCTATTGCATCCTCAAGCAAGGCTTTAGCCTTCTCTGCCTCTTTCTGTGCTTTGATGCATTTCACGTCATTAATGACTTGTTTGGTCTCCAACTGCTCATTTTCATGCTCAAGAAAGTGAATCACATATTTAGCCCTGTCAAGACTAGCTTGGAGCTCACTAATATTAGCCTATTTACCTTTGATTACTGAATTTGTGATTTTTTCTTCCTCCTACTCATCTAGGTCAATCAACTGAAATTAGTGCTCTGTCTCATGATTTTCCTCTTCATCATGAATGACTGGTTCTATCACCTGTTCCTTACCTTTATATACCTACTGTGTTGATGACGAAGGCATGGCCCCTTTCACTCCAAGTGAAGCAAACACATGCCTATAGCCTCTCTGGTAAGTTTTGGGCAATGGCTCAACCTCAACCAAAATAACCCATTTTGCCTCAATGTCTTCATCACTGCTTGATGACTCAGAATCATGATGTGATGGTTGTTAGACTCCGTCTTGTCAGTCTACTGTCAGAGGAAAACTCACCAAGGTTCAATAAGTTTCTTATTTCGAGAGTTTTATCATTATTAATAATCAAGGATGACTCTTCTCCAAAACCCTGTTTTGGAGAAGAGAATGTCGCATTAGTATTGTAATAATGTGTCGAGCATAATCGGGCAAGCAATTCAGCGCGCTCTTTGCATCGAGCAAGCAGATTTGAAGTTTTTCAGTGCACGCAAAATGGTGGAAAGGTTATCAACTCAAGACAAAGGAACTGACAGATGGAGATTGCATAGCAGAGAATTCCGCTTGTTGTCAGCTTTATGATGGGCACTTGTATGGTGATTGGCATGGAGCCCCCTGCCCCTTGCCCTCGTTGATGTCACCAGGGAGGAATTCATCAGGCGAGCGTAACATGAGCCAAGGCATTGTTGTACTTGTGTCATTTGTAATCTTGTTACTACTGTTTCTTTTTCAAAGACTCGGTATAAGTAAAGTTAGCTTCCTGTTCTCACCCATAATGATTGTCTGGTTCGTGACCAACATCATGATAGGACTATATAATATTGTGACATATTATCCTGCAGCATTCAAGGCATTCAACCCATATTATATATACTATTACTTTCATGAATATCACAAACAAGGATGGGTGATGCTTGGAGGTGTAGTCTTATGTATAAGAGGTGCCGAGGCCATGTTTGCAGACTTGGGCCATTTCAACAAGAAGTCAATCCAACTTACTTTCTGTGTGTTGGTTTACCCATCTCTGCTTATCACATATACGGGACAAGCGGCATATTTGATAAAGAACCCAGGGGACATAGGCTCTACATTTTACAAAGCAATACCACAGCATGTTTATTGGCCAATGTTCATTGTTGCCACTTTAGCAGCCATTGTAGCCAGTCAAGCATTGATTACAGCAACATTCTCAATCATAAAACAGTCCATGACTCTTAGCTGCTTTCCTCGAGTGAAGATTGTGCATACCTCACAAGATTACGAGGGTCAAATCTATTCACCTGAAGTTAACTATGTTCTCATGGTTATCTGCCTTGCAATTGTCGTAGGATTCCGGGATGGAACACAAATTGGCAATGCATATGGGGTTGCAGTGGTTGGGGTCATGTTCATTACGACGTGCATAGTAACCTCGATCATGCTTGTGGTTTGGAACATGAATATTTTGCTTATACTACCCTTCACTTTGTTTTTTGCTTTATTTGAAGGCGTTTATCTATCATCTGTATTGAATAAGGTGCCACAGGGAGGTTGGTGTCTCTTCCTAATTGCAGCAATTTTTATGGCCATAATGTTCTCTTGGAACTATGGAAGGCAGAAAAAGTACAAATATTTAGCACGGAGAAGACTCAGCATAGAAGGTTTGAATGGATTGGTTGCCAGGGTAAATTCACGTGTACCAGGAATTTGTTTCTTCTGCAGTGACCTTATTTCCGGGTTACCACCGATTATTGAGCATTATGTAACGAATGTGGAGTCTCTGCATGAAGTTCTTATCATTGTCACCATAAGAAGGGTTCCAGTCAAGACAGTGCTTTTGTCGGAGAGATTTATGGTTGGAAAACTAGAACCAAATTGCAGCGGCTTGAATCGGCAAAGAATACAGGGGTTGTGTATGTTCTAGGAAAAATTACACTGAAGACAAATAAGAGCACTGGCCCTTTTGAAGGATTAGTGATTGAAAAAGTTCTACAGGTTTCTCCAAAACAATTGCAGGCCGACTCTGTCTACCTACAATATACCACCTGGGCGTCGAGCGACCCACTTGGGCGTCGAGCGACCCACCTGGGCATTCTTCGCAGTGTAAAAATACAACGTGAGCGACCCACGCAGAAGGTGAGCGACCCACGCATCAACAAAGGTCCGAAAAGACGTGTTGAGCGCCCAGTTTCGTATGAAATTGGCTCCCTCGACTTCGTGATAGTTTTTATGCCACTGAAGCAGAGCCATGTCATTATGGTATAGCATGTTGATTTGCTAGACATGTTCTGAAATGTTATATATTATTCGTGGTGTCATTGAACAGCTGGAAGACAAGCAACGATATTCATAAATTATTGTGTGGAAAAGTTCGTTGCATGTGTTTGAAATACACAGATGTATTTATCTCAGGATCGATAATAAGGAGAGTCAGAGTCAATAAATAAATCGAAATGAAAGTGGCATTATTCCCGGTGGAAGTCATTGCGCTATTTGGGCAATCGATTCATCTCCAGGTTAAAAGAATATATGTGAAATGGCAAACGCATTTTGAAGGTAGGTGTATAGGGATGTGCCAAGTGGCATTCAAAGATCGATTACCTATTTTTCCTTTAGTCTACGCTCCAGGTCATTAGAAATCCTCGGCTGGAATATTTGGAGGTTTTTCTATCTTTAGAGCAGAAAGATGATCCTTTTCTATCTTAATGACTTCAGTTAAAACTCTAAATGGATCTGCGCTTTAGTATTGGCTATCAGAGGAATTCGAGGGAAACAGTGTTCTGTTTTTAGAATAAATGAATTAATCTATTCTATCTTTGTAATTTCAATTGAAACAGATTCCTTGTCTTGGGGTCGATGTGGTTTTCCCCTAGCAGAGTTTATTTAATGTATTGAAAATCATTTTGTAAAGGGAGAGAGAATTCTGAGAGCTAGTGTAGGAGAAAATTAGAGTTTATTTGTACAGTCTTAGACAGAGATTTTAATGGAGAGATACAGCTCTGTTTTCTGAGATTCCTGTGGCATGAAATTTGACGAATGTTTCTTCTTTGTTTTTATATGTTATTGTTATGTTTCATAGTTCATTAATCGCCATTTCTAAATGAATACTTTTAAGTGAGAAAGGCAGAATTCAATTTATTTGCTCTGTCTTGAGGAAGTGTTCATATTCAATGTTTTCCTCTGTTTGACAAGGATTCATCTTCTATGCCCTTGTCAACTTCGCAGCGGTCTTTCACTCCGTTTAAATTCCAATTTAATTGTTAAACTTCATGCTTACCTTGCCTCAGGAGATAATCTGTGTTCTTTATTTAATCTCTACGCTTGCTGTCTTTGCCTCACACAGCCCAGAAACCCCATTTATCAAAAAACCCTTTTCTATCAGTTTACTAGCCTAAAATCAGTTCTTATTGTAAGTCATCTCGCATCCTATTGCTTATTATCTCGAGATTGACGGAGAGAGCCCTCTCCTGTCCTCGTAGGGCTAGCTACGAGGCTGAGCTTGGTTTGATGTTGCCTCGAGCCTCACCTCTTTCAGCCTGTGGCAGAATCGAGCGCTAACAATGGTGATGAAGGGTGATAAAAAGGTGAAGAAGAAGTGTCAATGTGAGATGGAGGTGAATGAGGTGAAGGGAGTTGATCTGGTAATGATGTATGAACAGTAGGCTGAGATGGAGGGATAGATGAGGAAGGATGATATGGTCAAGGTGCATTCTGGTCATGCTAAATAGGTGGGACAATGAAAATCTCATTGGACATGAAGGTGTCCCATGGAATGTTTAACTGATCAACTTGATACATGACTATCATTTTGATAAGGGAGTGGTGAAAGAGACTTTGAATTTGATTATTATAATCTCTCTTTTGGGCAATAAATGTCATCTTATCAATGCTCCGGTAGAGATAATAGGGTATATGAAGCATTTTGACCCTAGTAAAGTGCATGAGTAGCAAGATATGATAGGAATATAGTCTAGAAAACCTCCCCTCACAGGTGAAGTATTTCATGATGATTTTCATCATGGAGACATATCTGTCCAAGAGGTAGGGAAAAGGAAAAATCATCTTTTTCTCATTCTTGTACCTTGGTTTAAGATATGGATCTTAATAATAATGATTCATATTTCCTTGTTTAAACCATATTTCCAAAAAATTTGGGATCCTAGTGGCAGCTGTTGTAATGTCAGTGGACATAGTGAAATTTACCCCGACAAGGGTGACTTGTTTTTCATGGAGGTTAGAAATGAATAATCTTGTCAACATAGGATGGTACTAGAATCTTTGCACTTTTTCACAGAACTTGAAAAAACCTACATGCTTAAAGCATGCCACAGTGAGGAGAGATGCCATAAGCTCTCTGGTATTTTCTAGTTCATGTCTGATGACTTTCCCTCCCTTCTTATATGACTTTCTCTCATGTCTTTCTTCCTCCTCACTATAACTTCTATTCTCCTCTTCAGCCATGATGTTTCTTGGTGTCAAAAACCCTAGGGATGATGGAATGAAATGAAGGAGTATGAAGTAAAGGGAGGTATGGCGAAATGAAGGAAATGGGAATATATAAGGGATCCTAGGTAAGTGAAACCCTAGTACTTAGGGTTATAAGGGATGATATTGTTTAGGGAATGGGGATATGGAATTGGGAAAATGTTTTAGGATTGTGAGGGAGAGTGTATGAAGGTTTAGGGGCTAGCTTTAGGGTGTGAATTAAATTTTAATAAATACTAGGGTTCCTTAATTTAGAAGTAGGTTTGAACTCAATGAAGCACAATGATACATCAAAGAGATGAAATTTTAGTTACGTACTTGCAATAGAAGCATGTAGATTCATTATGCAAAGATTTAGCATCAAATGGTCGAGTGGCAAGATGATAGAGGTTTTTTTGGAACTTTTTGGGCGAACACAAAACGACCCAGTAGAACACACAACGACCATGGAGAACGCGTAGCGTAGTTGTAATTGTTAGAAAATTAAATATTACAGAGCAATGTAACACATAAAATATGCGGAAAATAAAAGCACACAAAACACATAAAACTAGAGAGACACAGATATACGTCGTTCACCCAGTTTGGGCTACATCCACCCCAAACATCCAGTCCTTCCTTTCTATTATCCAGCAAAAATGAAGAGACAAAACTTACAGCAGATCCGCTGTAATATCCTCTGTTCTCTCTCACAGTCTCCCTCTCTGTTTCTCACTCCGAGAATACACATACAATGCATAGCCGCAACACAATGCCCTCATAAAAGCGAGGGGTTGCCTTCTAGGGCAAAAAACCCTAATCTAAACATAACTTCTACCGTCAGATCATTTTCCTAATGAATCGCTCTGACACGAAATTACTATACTTTTACAAGGCAATTTTACATTCATGAGGCTGTGGCTGCCTTCTCCTCGAAAAATCCCCCGCCTGTAAATTAAAAAAGCACTCGCGTCCCTGACCCCCATGGCGTCGACACTACTGCGCATTGCCGCCCCTTTTAAGGTGTCAGGGTCCAATGCTATGATACAAAGTAAACAAGATAATCGTGCTCCACACCCGTTAACATCCCACTTGGAGATCAGCTTAGAAAGTAACCCACCAGCCGTTTTCATTTGCTGGACAATGACTCCTCTTTTGGACCTGGCTGTTTCTCATCTTCATCGTCATCCTTGAAGACCAATTGAAACTGAGCATGTTCTCAGTTTCTCCCTGGTTACAACTTTTGTTAGCATATCTGCAGGATTCTGGCTAGTGTGTATCTTTTCCAGCTTCAACTCTCCATCTTCCAATACTGACCGTATAAAATGGTACTTGAGATGTATGTGTTTAGTCCTGGAATGAAATGCTGAGTTCTTTGCAAGATGAATAGCACTTTGGCTATCACTGTATAGTGTGCCCATATCATGCTTCTTACACAATTCATCCATAAACCTTTGTAACCAAATCATTTCTTTACTAGCCTCTGTAGCAGCAACATACTCGGCTTCTGTTGTTGAAAGTGCAACAACACTTTGGAATTTTGAAACCCAACTGACAGCTGTTCCACCTACAGTAAATACATATCCTGTAGTGCTCCTCCTGTTATCTCTGTCACCTGCCATATCTGCATCAACATATCCCTGTAGAGTAATGTTTGAACCACCAAAGCATAATGCTTGATTTGTGGTACCTCTCAAATATATAAGAATCCATTTTACTGCCATCCAATGTTCTTTTCCTGGATTATTCATGTACCTGCTTACAACTCCCACTGCATGTGCAATATCAGGCCTTGTGCAGACCATTGCATACATTAAGCTTCTAACTGCAGATGCATATGGAACTTTAGACATATAATCCATGTCTTCTTGGGTCTTTGGGCACATCTCCTTACTAAGTTTGAAATGGCTAGCAAAAGGTGTACTAACTGGTTTTGCATTGTGCATATTAAATCTTTTCAACACCTTTTCTATGTACTCATTCTGAGACAGTGTTAATTTATGATTTTTCCTGTCTCTAGTTATCCTCATACCAAGGATCTGTTTTGCAGCTCCCAAATCCTTCATTGCAAATGAATTTGCCAATTTTCTTTTGAGCACATTTATTTCCTGCATGTTAGATCCTGCAACAAGCATGTCATCTACATACAATAACAATATAATATAGCTACCATCATTTTGCCTTTTTAGATAAACACAATGATCAGAGTGACATCTAGTATAACCTTGTTCAGACATAAACTTGTCAAATTTTAGATACCACTGCCTTGGAGCCTATTTTAAGCCATACAAGCTCTTCTTTAACCCGCACACCAATTTTTCTTTCCCTTTTACCTCATATCCTTCTGGTTGCTGCATGTATATCTCTTCCTCCAAATCTCCATGGAGAAATGCTGTCTTTACATCTAACTGTTCAAGATGTAAATCTTCCGCTGTTACAAGACTTAAGATAGTTCTGATTGAATTCATCTTAACAACAGGAGAAAATATTTCATCAAAATCAATACCTTTCTTTTGTGCAAACCCCTTCACCACAAGTCTAGCTTTGTACCTCTGTTTTCCTCCATCTTCTTCCTTCAGCCTGTAAACCCCTTTATTCTGCAATGTAGTTTTACCTACAGGCAACTTGACTAAGTCCCAAGTCTAGTTATGCATTAAGGAGTCCATCTCTTCTTCCATGGCTACTCCCACTTCTTCCTACTTTCAACCTGCATTTCTTCTTCATAACATTCAGGTTCACCAAAATCAGTCAACAATAAATAATATAATGAAGGAGAGTATCGTTCAGAGGGTCTACTTATCCTGGTAGATCTTCTAACACCACTTTTAGGTGTTTGAGGTGCCTGTTGCTGTTCTGGTGGTTGTTGCTGATATGACTATTGATTATTATTATTTTTAGGCACCTTTACTTTTTCAGTTATCTCATCAAGAACCATGTATTCCTTGCTTTCTTTTTCCTGTTTCTTTTCCTGCAACTGATTCTTATACAAGACCTTTTCATTGAGTATTACATCTCTGCTCCTAATGATTTTGTGATTTTCATAATCATATAAGCGATAACCAAAATCATTAGCACCATATCCAATAAAGGTACATTTCTTTGATTTTGCCTCAAGCTTTGTTCTGTTTTATTTATTAATATGGACACAAGCCTCACAACCAAAAGGCTTTAAAAAAGAGTAGTTTACCTTTTTACCTGTCCATGCTTCCTCTGGAATACCACCATCCAAGGAACTTGAAGGCCCTCTATTTATTAGATAAACAACAGTATCTACAACATCTGCCCAAAATTGTAAAGGCAATCCCGCATGCAATCTCATGCACCTTGCACACTCCATGATTGTTCTGTTCATCCTTTCTGACACACCATTTTCTTGTGGTGTTCTTGGAACTGTCTTCTCTCTACGAATTCCATGCTCTGAACAGTACCTATCAAACTCTTTGCTGCAATATTCACCTTCATTGTCTGATCTGAGACACTTCAACTTCTTTCCTGTCTCAATCTCAACCAAAGCTTTCCATTTCTTGAAAGTATCAAATACATCAGATTTATTCTGAATACAATAAATTCATGTTTTTCTAGTTGCATCATCAATAAAAGTAACATAATAATGAGAGCCACCGAGAGATGATACATGAGCAGGTCCCCATACATATGTATGCACAAGCTCCAATTTTTCGGTCTTCTTTTCTTTCCCAACTCTAAGAAATATGATTCTCTTCTGTTTTCCATAAATGCAATTCTCACAGAAATCCAAATCAACATTCTTCAAACCTGGCAACAAATTTCTTGAGTGAAGAATCTTCATTCCCTTCTCACTCATGTGTCTGAGCCTATGATGTCATAATGCTTCATCTGCTCCTTTGGAAGTTAAAGCATTAACAAAGTTAGAAATACCATTGCATAAATACAATGTACCAACCTTTTCACCCTTTTCTATTACCAGCGCTCCTTTGGTGACCTTCCAAGTTTTATCTGTGAAAGTTGTCACACAACCTTCACTTCCTAACTGCCCTGTTGAAATCAGATTTTTCTTCAGATATGGAACATGCCTTACCTCCTTTAGTAGCCATTGGTTTCCATTCTGTTGTTTTACAATAACTTTACCCATTCCAACAATTTTACAGGGTTTATCATCACCCAAACTAACTTGTCCAAAATCTCCTTGAACATAGTCATGAAAATATTTCTTATCAGGTGTGGCATGGAATGAAGCCCCTGAATCTACAACCCAAGAATCAGTAACATTTTCGAAAGAAAGAATCAAAGCGTCTTGTAACACATCACCTGTCACATTTTCTTCATGATTGTTTTCTTGCTGTGTGTCTCCTTCTTTTCCCTTCCGAGATCTACAGTCTTTCTTTAGGTGTACTTTCTTTCCACAATTCCAACACACTATCCCTGATCTGGACTTGGATCTGCCTTTCCTTGATTTACTGCGATATCCCGAGCTCTTTCCTCTTTCCATTCTTCTTCCCCTAGACTCTGCACTCAAAGCATTACCTGATGTCTCACCGGAGCTTTTCCGTCACATTTCCTCGCTAAGGATAGCACCAACAACATCATCAAACTTTAAAGTACTAGATCTAGAGACAGAGTTACTAATGGCCATAACTAAACCATTCCATCTTTCTGGTAATGAGCACAAGAATAACAGAGCTCTAACTTCATCATCAAAGTTTACCCCTACATAACTTAACTGACTGGTAACTGTATTAAATTCATTTAAATGGTCTGCAACAGATCCACCTTCTGACATCTTCATATTAAATAGTCGTTTCATAAGAAATACCTTGTTTGAGGCTGAGGGTTTTTCATATAGTTTCTCCAACGTCTGCATCAAACCCTCTGTTTTTGTTTCCTTCGAAATATTGAAGGCGACTGACGCCGCAAGACACAACCGTACTGTTCCGAGTGCATTTCTATCGAGAATGTTCCATTCTGCGTCTGTCATGGCCGCTGGCTTCTTTGTTTTTCCACTCAATGGTAGGTACATATCTTTTTGATACAGATAATCTTCCATCTGCATCTTCCACAACGGAAAGTTTTGGCTGTTAAATTTCTTGACCCTAAACTTACCATCTTCTGCCATTGCTCCCACTCGAACGAGGAACCCTTCTTTCCTGTGAGCTTATCAGCCAAATATACCTTCGACTCTGATACCAGTTGTTATAAAATTCAATATTACAGAGCAATGTAACACATAAAATATGTGGAAAATAAAAGCACACAAAACACATAAAACTAGAGAGACATAGATATACGTGGTTCACCTAGTTTGGGCTACGTCCACCCCGAACAGCTAGTCCTTCCTTTCTATTATCCAGCAAAAATGAAGAGACAAAACTTACAGCAGATTCGCTGTAATATCCTCTTTTCTCTCTCACAGTCTCCCTCTCTGTTTCTCACTCTGAGAATACACATACAATGCACAGCCGCAATACAATGCCCTCATAAAAGCGAGGGGTTGCCTTCTAGGGAAAAAAAACCTAATCTAAACATAACTTCTACCGTTAGATCATTTGCCTAATGAACGGCCCCTGGACCCCCCACGGCAGCAATTAATTACGGGCGGCGTTGCTGCCCCTTTTAAGGTACAGGGGTCCAATGCTGTGATACAAAGTAAACAAGATAATCAGGCTCCACACCCAATAGTAATTTACACTGATATTTCGCCGAAATGCACATCATCTTGGTTAACGTGCAACGTCTTGGCTAAACGCGCAACGACCAGGAGAGCGCACAACAACTAGCTCTATTTTACACAATTTCTCTCTGAAATCCGAAATTTCTTCTTTGCTAAGGTTTTCTTGAGGCTATATGACACAAATGAACTTTGTTTTGAAGTGTTTAGGGCTCTTATACTCTAGTGGATTTTATTTATGACTTGAAAACCCACTATCCTTATGTTTCACTTTTCACTTTTCAAAATTTTCACACTAATGCTCTTTGACTTCTGAATTTTTGTTTTACAGGTTGATCATTTGATGGAGTTTGGATTTTCTTTCCTTTATTTTGACATGAGTGCTTGAGTTGGCAACTAGGGAATGAAATATTACATATAAAAAACATAAAATTACATACGAAATAAAAACAAATTACATCTTTTATTTCATATCAAAATGACATTTTGATATGAAAATCACATGAAATCAAAATTACAACTTAAAAAATATAATATTTACATACTGATGATCTTCTGTAGATGAAAATGGAATTTCATTGAGTCACTCTCTTTTGTTTGTTGACTTTATTGAGATGGAATAATGCAATTTCGGACCTTGAAAGAAAAAATCCTAATGACCTAATGAGACTTTGAATAACATGATTTCCATGGTTGACTTTAACTGAGACAAGACATGGTGAAATGAGCCTTTCATAGGTGTTATTATGCTCAAGAAGACATGGAAGTGAGTCAGAAAATATGATTCTTTGAGGGAGAGTGAATTTTTATTGAGGGAGGTTACCATCAGTGAAATAATTTTTAGCATGACCTAATGGAATGATATAAAAATTTCAGAATGAGACACCTAAAATGAAAATGATGGAATGATATTGATCACTGATGGCAGAATGCATATTCTGACACTAACATGTTCCATGGTCAAGGGAAATTTATTTTTAGGTCAAGCAACCATTGAGTGCTTATAGGGATTCTTATTTAGTCTAAGAGTCAATTGAGTCATTTCCATGTATTGAAGACCCATTTGGGTATGTTACATATTGTAAAGAAAATTTATTTGAGTCAATATAGAGTCAAAAGACCCTCCAAGACCTTATCATGGTGCAAATATCAAGTCAGACTACATGAAGGGATAAGCCAACCTAAAGTTAGCAATTCATACCCCTCAAAATCATATAAATGAGAAGGAACACGACCTCATTTGGACACACTCTCAAGAAAGTTATATCTCCAAAGACAGAAGCTGGAAAAAGGATGAAAAATAAGAAGAAGAGCAAGATTGAAGTTTTGGGCCTCTTTCTCTCTCTTTGTGTGTGTGTGTGTGTGTGTGTCTCTCTCTCTCTCTCTTGTGTTAGGGTTTCTATAGTTACTGGGAAATTTGAAGTTATATAATAATTTAATGGGAATAATGAAGTTGTAGAAGAATTTAATGGGCAAAACAAATATGCAGAAGAATTTGTTGGGCAGGATGAAGTTGTAGAAAAATTTGCTAAGCAGGTCAAAGTCACAAAAGAATTTATTAGGCAAGTAAAAGTTGCAGAAGAATCTGTTGGGTGGGTCAAAGTTGCAAAAGAATCTGTTGGGCAAGTCGAATTCGTAGAAGAATTTTTTGGGGAAGTCGAATTTGTAGAAGAATCTACTGGATAGGTAAAATTTGCTTAAGTATCATTTGAGGATCAAATTTGTAGAAGTTTCTAACGTTAAGATTACTGGAAAATAATAAATATTTGAATTTGTCTTGGAGGGTCTTCGTCAAGGGTCATAGGCCTTGGAATTCGTCAATTAAAGTTCTATAAGAAGAGAAAAACTATTGTGGGTTTTCCTCTCAGTTGGAGAGGTTTTGGCCCTATATGATCGCCTATATCTTGTGTCCTTTGTCTCATTTTTCTTTATGATTTAGTATTTGTTCGATGATAGAAAACACTAATAATAAAAAATGAAAAGATGACATTAATCAAGTAAAATAAAAATACATCACAAGAAATTATCAAGCAAGAGAAATCACTTACACTTGTTTCCCATAGATTTATCAACATGGTATTAGAGCTACGGTGACAAGACAAGGAAAGGAAACTTAAATAAGGACACTCAAGGGCTGAAGCACTAGAATATCATCAAGAAGGACCACTCATCTCAAAGGCATCACAAGGATAATGATTACATCGTCGTCTTGAAGAAATTTACTAAAGAAGACATCAAAGACCCCACCTCTTCTAAAAGAAAGAGGGACTACAAATTGAAGCATCTTGAAGTCTCTACATCCAATGGAAGTTGGTAGAAGCATTTTAATCATCATCAATGAATCAAGGTGATCTACCTCTCCTTTAAGGATCACTTTTGGAAGACATCTTCATCGATAATACATCTTATATTATCTACATCATCATCAAAATCAAGAAAGCATCAACTTGAAGAGTTTGTCATCAAGAAGCAATATTCACTTGAAAAGTAAGTACATTTATATTTATGACTAAATATGCTATATAAATGACTTCATTTTTCAAGGAGAGCAAAAAATTGTTTGAGTCATCAATTTTTCTTGCATGGAAGAAGAGGACAAATTTTATCCTCATAGAAAATGAAGTCATTGATCATGTTAAGGGTGAAATCACTAAACCTCCTAACGAATAAGCTCAAGCTTTGGTGAAGTTTATGAAAGGGGACGTAAGGGCTCAAGGGATCCTTATAGAATCCATCTAATATCCCCTCATACCATGTGTATCAAAGTTGGAGACATAAAAATAAATAGACGAGAAGCTAATAGAATTTTTCTCCGTAAGTATTGCTGGAGAAGTGATATAATTAAGACAAGAAATCTACAAGATGAAGATATCAAAGGAAGATGGAAAAGCCTCATACTTTATGAGGGTATCATAAATAATATACCAACTATAAGAGTTGGTTGAAATAATGGCCGATAAAGAAATGACCACCATAGTGCTCAATGTACTACTGGAGGAGTGGGGCAACTTTACATCAAGCATATATGGAAAGAAGGAAGCTACCCCATTCAATGAAATTTGGTCATTGTGTAAGTAAGAAGAAACTTGGTTAAAGACAAAAAATGATGTAGGATCAAACGAGAAAGTTTAAGCATTTGCTGCCATGTCCAAGAAGAAAGGAAATTTTGGAAGGTTTGGTCCTTAGAAAAAAAACAAGAAATATATGTCGAAGATATAATGCTATGGATGTCAAGAATATAGACACTATAAGATAAATTTTCCTAAATTCAAGAAGGAAAACAATAGGAAAGAAAAAAATGAAGCTCATGTCACTAAATAAGTAGAAGAACCTGATGAAAAGAAATCCAGGGGGATAGATATTCACTATTAGGGTTTCTCCAAATACATAGCAAAGAGAAGTGGCAGGTGAAAATACCTCCACCATGGCAGTTGTGAAGAAAAATGTTAATGACTAGATGAATCTTAGTAGAATATAACATCATATTAGAAGCATACGATTAAAACAAGAGCTCATGACATAATTATAAGAAGCTTGAAAGATAGTTGAAGTAGCTCTTGGGAACCTCATTGAAAGCATAACTAGAAATTTTGGATAGAAGAAAGTCATCTAGTGTAAGATATCAACATACATCATTAGGAAGGAGAATTTGTAGGATGAGGATAATCAATATCCTCAGATGGAATCCTCATTAAAAGGTTCACCTCTCTTAGGAAAATAAAGTGTCTCGCTAAGAATTCCACCTTGTATGGGATTCATAAATGATGATGGTATGAGGACAAAAGAATGCAGCATGGTTGAAGAACTTTCAAGAAAAGAAAGGAAGTCGTTGAAGGAAGCCTAGATGTCCAAAGTAAGTAAAGAGGCATGTATGCATGTATTTGATTGAGTCGTGTCGCCATATGGTTGCATAGGTAGATGATCTATCTCATGAGCATGATCAAAGAAAGAGGATCTCCTTCTTTGGAAAGATGCATGAAGGAATGGTTCACATATTAAAAAGATGAAATCAACATAATATATCCTCATATGGAATATTAGGTGGTTGACAAAGATGAAGGAACTATGAAGGGAGTGTTCCTGGGAAGCAATTGTGAAGAAAGTAATGCAAGATCATGAAGGATGAAACTATGATCACGTAGAAAAGGAAATCAACATTTGATGACTATAAGATTTGGTCATGACCTCTCCATAGAAAAGGCATGAAGACCCTCATAAGGTATGTTAAAAAATGATACACGTGACACTGAAATTATTGGAGACATGCTTATGAATGTGTAGGATGTTGATGTTGCAAGAAAGATGTAATGATGAAAGGCCATCACAAAAGGTAGCTTTGAATCGATTTTCACTTTTTATTTTTGAACGACATCCATATGGGTTGATAGAGGGCTACCGAAAGAGAGTTGTGTATGAAAACTACAACTATCACTCATGTGGTCGGATGAAGGATCCTAAAGGAAACATGACTTGGAAGAGGCAATTGTATAAATAAAAGCCATATGTGGATTAGAAGATCACTTTCCAATGAAGAAAAGGATGGCATGAATGACATGGTTCATGAAGGGAAGTGATGGATGGATGATGCCCTATGAAGAAATCCCAAAAGATGAAGGCTCCATAATGATAAAGATGAAATTCATGACATCAAAAGTAGGATATATTGAAGTAGCTGAAGGTCCAATAATATACACCAAAGGCATAAAGATGTTGTTGGAAATAAGTACCTAGTTAAGAGGGAGCTTGGAAGCAAGTCCCTGGTTAAGAGTGAGCTTGGACAAGTCCCTAGATAAGAGGGATCTTGGGTACATTCATTTATAGGAATGGGTATATATTCGCTAGTTAAGAGGGAGAGATAGACACATCATTCTTGCCTTCATATTGTGAAGAAATAATAGAGGATTGGGTAAGCATATGGCATCTATTTCTCTTCGAGGACGTGGTAGGGAATCCAAGATAAGATTAGTTGTAGAGGATCAAATTATTTGAGGATTGGTAATCCAAGATAAAAATAGTTATTGAAGGAAATATCCTGTGAACACTCAGGTGGGGTATGTTCCTTTAGAGACAATGATGATGGTGTGTATCAGTCATTGGTCTTTCCAGTATTGTGCTCTGATATTGTGGAGAGATAGAGTTTTTTTTCAAGGCCTTGATATGTGACAATGTTAGTTGATATGATTCTAAAAAAATATGTTACCAATCTGACTCTTCTTATGATAATTATTCAGATTGAGAATGTCCATGTACCTTGTGTGTATTATGAATACCTCCCTAATTAAGAGGGAGTGTTGAAATATGTAACTAGGTTCGGTCTTCTTAATGGCATATGTAATCATGATTTTATGTATTTAATGTAAAGAATACAAATAAATTTATTGTTTTCATTATTGAGGCATGGGTTTCAAGGGCAAGGGAAATTTAATTTTAGGTCAAGCATCCATTTAGTGCTTCTAGTACTTTCTATTTAGTCTACAAGTCAATTGAGTCATTGTCATGTATTGAAGAGCCATTTGGGTATGTTACATATTGTAAAGAAAATTTATTTGATTCAAAATAGAGTCAAAAGACCCTCCAATATATTTTCATGGTGAAAATATCAAGTCAACCTATATGAAGGGAAAATTTTGTCTAAAGTTAGCAATTTTTACCCCTAAAAATCCTATAAATGAGAAGGAAATCAACCTCATTTGGACACACTCCCAAGCAAGTTCGATCTCCCAAGATAGAAGCTGGAAAAATGAATAAAAACAAGAAGAAGAGTAAGATCGAGGTTTTGGGCCTCTCTCTCTCTCTCTCATGTTAGGGTTTCTACAGTTACTTGGCAAGTCAAAGTTGCAAAAAAAATTAATGGGCATAATGAAGTTGTGGAAGAATTTTTCAGGCAGGATGAATTTGTAGAAGAATATGTTGGGCAGGTAGAAGTTGCAGAAGAATCTTCTGGGTAGGATGAAGTTGCAAAAAAATATGTGTGGCATGTCAAAGTTGCATAAGAATATGTTGGGTAGGTCAAAGTTGCAGAAGAATTTGCTGGCCAAGTCGAAGTTGCAAAATAATTTGCTGGATAGGTCAAAGATGTTGAAGAATATTCTAAGGACCGCATTTGCATAATTTACTAAGGTTAAGGTTACTAGTAAACATGAAATATTTGACTTGGTCTTGGAGGGTCTTGGTCAAGGGTCATAGGTCATGGAATTCATCAATTGAAGTTCTATAAAAAGAGAAAAATTATTGTGGTTTTGGCACTAGATGATCGTCTATATATTTTTCACTTTGTCTCATTGTCCTTTATGATTTGGTAGCTATTTGATGATAGAGAACACTTATAACAAAAAAGGAAAATAATAATTGAGTCAAGTAAAGTAAAAATACATCACAAGCAGTTATCAAGGAAGAGAAATCACTTAAACTTTTTGCCCATAGATTTATCAACATGGTATTAGATCTAAGGTGACAAGACAAGGAAAGGAAACTTAAAGAAGGAAACTCAAGGGCCAAAGCATTAGAAGTTCATCAAGAAGGACCACTCATTTCAAAGACATCGCAAGGACAAGGATTAAATAATCATATTGAATAAAGTTACCAATGATGACTTCAAATACCCTACCCCTACTGAAAGAAATAAGGACTACAAATTGAAGCATATTGAAGTCTCTACATCCAAGAGAAGTAGGTAGAAGCCAATTTCATCATCATCGAGGAATCAAGGTGATATACCATGAAGGATCACTTTTGGAAGACATCTATTATCTACATCATCACCCAAATCAAGAAAGCATCAAGTTGAAGATATTTTCATGAAGAAGCAATATTCACTTGAAAAGTAAGTACCTTTATATTTATCAATGAATTTGCTATCAAAATGAATTCATTTTGCAAGGAGAGTAAAAAATTGGTTGGGTCATCAAAATTTCTTGCATGGAAGAAGAGGAAATATTTGATCCTCATAGAAAATTAAGTCATTGATCATGTTAATGGTTCAATCACTAAACCTCCAAAGGAAGAATGTCAAGATCTAGCGAATTTCATGAAAGGGGAAGTGCAGACTCAAAGGATCCTTATATAATCCATCAAATATCCCCTTATACCATATGCATTGAAGTAGGATACATCAAAAGAAATATAAGAGAAGCTAGTAGAATTGTTTTCCGTAAGTGATGATGGAGAAGTGATATCATTAAGACAAGAACTCTATAAGATGAAGATATCAAAGGAAGATGGAATAGCCTCATACTTTATGAGGGTATCTGAAATAAGAGACCAAATACAAGAATTGGGAGAAATAATGTCTGATAATGAAATGACCACCATAGTTCTCAATGTACTACCTGAGGAATGGGGCAACTTTACATCGAGAAACTATGGAAAGAAGGAAGCTACCCCGTTAAATGAGATTTTTTCATTGTGTAAGATTGAAGAAACCAAGATAACGACAAAAATCTATGTAGGATCAAACAAGAAATTTCAAGCATTTGCAGCCATGCCTAAGAAGAAAGGAAAGTTTAGAAGGTTTGGTCCTTAGAAAGAGAACAATAAATATATGTCAAAGATCCAATCATATGGTTGTCAAGAATATGGGCACTACAATAGAAACTATCCCAAATACAAGAAGGAAAATAAGAGGAAAGAATGAAATGAAGCTCATGTCACCAAAGAAGTGGAAGTACCTGATGAAAACAAATCCAAGGGGATATATATTCACTATTAGGATTTCTACAAATACATAGCAAAGAGAAGTGGGAGGTGAAAATACCTCCACCATGGCACTAAATAAGAAAAGTATTAATGAATAGATTCATATTTGTAGAAGATAACATCATATTAGAGGCATACAATTAAAAAAAGAGCGCATGAAATCATTATAAGAAGCTTAAAAGATAACTGAAGTAGAAGTATATAGGAGAAGGAAGTAGCTCTTTGTAACCTCATTGAAAGCATAAGTATAATTTATGGATAGAAGGAAGTCATCTAGTGTAAGAGCTCATCATATATCATTAGGAAGGAGAATTTTTAGGATGAGGATAATCAATTTCCTCAGATGTAATCCTCATGATAAGGTTCATCTCTCTTGGGAAAATCAAGTGTCTCGCTAAGAATTCCATCTTGTATGGGATTAATAAAGGATGATGATATCATTACAAAATAATGCATAATGGTTGAAGAACTTTCAAGAAAATAAAGGAAGTTGCTGAAGGAAGCCTAGATGACCAAAAGAAGGAAATAGGTATGTATGCATGTCTTTTATTAAGTCATGTCGTCATATGGTTGCATAGTTAAATTCTCCATCTTGTGATAATGATCAAAGAAAGGGGATATCCCCCTTTAGAAATATGCATGAAGGCATAGTTCACATTGTTATAGGCCATTTTGTCGCATCTGGTATATAGGCCTACGAACTGGATCAATCAACATCCTTTTACCCCTTTTCATCATCCTTACAGAAAGCCATAAGCATGACTCTACCTAATCCCTGAGTTTATGCCTGAAACTACTTCATTTTAGTCATTTTAAGTACCAACACACTCTACTTCCTTAGAGACCTGTGTTCACCTACAAGTTGTCCCATTGATGGGATGGGCTGATCACCTATAGGTTGCCCCTTGTTGCGGGTGCGTTGATTCTATAAATTTAGGAAAAACAAAAAGACTCTCGAATGTTCATCTTTCACAAGCTTCCAGGAGTTTTTATACTATTTACCTTGAAAAAAAAAACTAAAATCCTATCCTATCCAACCTTGGAGTTTTCATCCCTTATCCCTTGAGCTCATCCTCCCATCATGAGTGGATCTCAAGTCTAGATTGGTAAATGGATATGAACTCTCAACTTACCATCATCTTCTATATATTTTTTGCCATCCTCAAGCTAGGGGTTGGATTTTTCAGATAGATTCTAACCTCTTGTTGTTGATGTGAGAATCATTATTCCATGCATTAGGGTGACATAGAGGTACACTTTTTGGAAAAGAATGAAAATTCAACTTGGAGGAGCTCTTCTACAAGAGAAGGATAGATTGGAGTTGTTGGCTGAAGCTTCTTTAGATATGTAGCCCATCTCTCACAAGTGACATAGAACCAATTTTGAGAATTTTTGATCAATTTTTGTATTTTATATGATTTTTTGCAAAATTATGGAAATTTCTCATTGCAGAAGGGTAACGAACTTTTGTTACTCTTATTTTGGGAGCATCCAAATGATCATTTATTTACATAGATGGATGTATTTTTATGAGTACATCGCATATCAGTAACTCCCATTTCATGAATCTATAACTTGGGAGAAAAAGCTCAAAAACTACTCATTTTTCATGTTTCTGCCTCCTTTTTGGACCCTCTGTTATGCTTTTGGAGTAAACTTGGGAGAATGGATTTTTGAAGGCCTTCCCATGGTCCATTTCGTAAAATTAAAGATGTTATAGAAACTAGACACACTGGGCTAGTTGACCATTATTTCATAAGTGGATTTGGACTCCTAAAAGTGCCTCAAAAGTGACTCTAAATTTCCGTTACGCTCCTATAATTGTTTTTTACTCTTCTGTCAGAAATGTCACAAATAAGCATTGGATTCCTCAGAACACTTGTCAAGCTCAAAAAAGGTCACAAATTAAAGGAAATTTTGTCCTATGAGTTTTAATTATAGTTATTGGGTTGGTTTTTTCCTCCTGTCATGATGGAATATGTAATTAATGTAAGGGACAAACACTCCTAGTTCATAGCTAAAATTCAGGGAATGGTTTCTAACCTCCCTAGAAACTAGGAAATGGCTCATATTTTGTATTTATGATCCATTTTGGATGGGATTTCGACCTGATGAGGTGTCATAGTCCATATTTTCTATAAGTAGACTCTCTTTAGTCTTTTTTTTGGGTTGGATAGTCTCATATTGCAGTGGATATTTTGTAATCAACAATTTTGGAATGAAATCAGAGACAAATTTGCAGGAATTGTGTTGAGATACTTGTGGTATGCTTTGGAGCATTTTTTTTTCTCATGTATGTTTATCATTTCATGCTTAAGACCAGATATTCTTCTACATATAAGTTTATCTTGTAAGTTTATGAGCAGAAATCATGTTTATGCATGATCTATTTTAGACAAGGTTAATCATACTATGTTTATTTTCTTCTAAACTGAATGAATTCACCTCAGTGCTCATTAAAACTCTCCTCCATTTCATCCTATACTCAATGAATTGTTAAAATTATTTCAAAATACCTATCTTGCCTCACATATTCTCTATAGGTTCACCTTGGATTTCAGGCCTAAAAACCTTATACACAGTCTTCTCACTTACTTTTCTATCCAACACTAAAAACATCAAACAAAACCTATTTACTAAGCTTATATATCTAGCCTAAGATTATTAGATACTCAGTCATTCCCTTTGACTGTAAAAGTGACAACGAGAGAGCCCTCAATGGTCCTGGTAGGGCTAGCTACCAGACCTAAAGTTTGGTATGTGGTTACCTTTCTCCAATCCTATTGTCAGCCTTGGGAACTTGGGGAGAGTGATAACATTCTTGGTGCCATTTATGGGGAGCGATTGCTAAACATTAGCTAGGAATATTTATATAATCCTCTAAAAGTTAGACTTGTAGGTGACAAGCTCTATCACTCAAAACATGTTAAATTATTAAATCTAAGCCAAAGTCAAAAATTCCTATTTTAAGCTGGCTCCTAAAATACATACCAGGTCCATTTCGTACTCCATTTCAACAGAATTATAATGAAGGCCCTGATGAAGATGATGAAGAAGAAATTTTTGGCGAGAACCATTTATTTGAGGAAAATCAACATCCTATTTTACTCGCTGAAGAAGATCAATTTTCTGCAGAAATTTTTGCACTGGATGATCAACAATATGTCTTGTCAAATGATGACATGTTATCAGTGTGCACGAAATATTATTAGAGGGGATATCATAATGCTCTTTCTCAAGTGCATAAACAATATGGTTTGAGGAATAGGAATGTTCCTATAACCTCCAATTAGAAAAAACATAGCACTCAAATAGATGCTCATCACAAAGAAGTTGCTGCCCCAAATCAAAGTAAAGACAAAGGAACTACTGTTCCTAATCATGCTAAAGGAAACGAAGCTTCTTCTAGCGATTCAAGAAAGGATAAATAAACCCAAGATGGAGGACTAAAGAAAGAGTCTTCACACAAAGATCAACTCGAGAAGAAAGATACACCATTGAAAGAGGTTGAAAAACATTATGCTATTTTTTCTCTTGAAAATGAAATTGCCAAATTGAAAGTCTCCATTCCTCTAATTGAAATAGTTAAGAATGCTTGGTAAAAATTTCAAGTAGCTAAGTTGCTCAGAGTTGATCAAATTTCCAACATGGTTAATGTGAGTGATGATGACCCTGAGCTTCTTTTTGGTCCTGTTGTTGATGACAATCTAGAAGATAGTGAGGTCCTTCCATCTTATCTAAGCCTTAAAATCCATGACTTTATCCTCCATAATGCCATGCTCGATTCTAGAGCCTCTCACAACCTCATGCCCAAGGCCATTATGGACATATTAGGATTGGATATCACAAGACCTTATTATGATCTTTACTCATTTGATTCAGCGAGGGTGAAATGTCTTGGCCTCATCAAGCACCTAGTGGTGTCATTAGAGAAAATACCAACCAAGAATGTCCTCATGGATGTTGTTGTGGATGATATCCCTCCCAGATATGAAATGATACTTTCTTGGTCATGGGGAACGAAGCTTAGAGGGACCTTATAGCTTGATTTTTCATATGCTACCATTCTCGTCTTTGGGAAACTTAGGAAAATATACCAGGAAAATTAGATGAAGTACATGATCAACATCCGAGAAAAGAAAAATAACCATCATATACATGTTGTTCATACAGATTTAGAGTCCTTTATCATATATATCTTCCGAAGTTTTGATTGAAGAAAAAACATAAAATTTTGAATTTTCAAATTCTATTTTAGAATTGGCAAATGTAGAAATTTGTGAAAAAGTGCCACGTGATTTGGAAACAAGCACGTCACCTCAAAAAAGTGAGGAAATAGTGAAAGAAACATAAGTTTTTGGTACAACGGAACTCTCTCAAAGAACAAGAAAAGTTCAACCATCTGATTTGCAATTTCCAAATGAGGAAAGTGGTTTGTGGAAAATGGATTTAAATGGAGCTTTGGATATAGAAGGGGCTAGTATTGGAGTGTGGATTCATAGCCTTATAAATCAGTCATTAAAAATTCCTCCCAATGTTCAAATGTCATCCTAGAAGCTATATTTCGAATGTTCAAACAATGAATATGAGTATGAGGCTTTGATAGTCGATCTAAAAATTCTCAGGACGCTAGGTGCCAAGAATATTTTTGTATACGTTGACTCTGAGTTAGTAATAAAGAAATTGAAAGGGGAATACAAAGCCAAACATCCAAGGATGCAAGCTTATCGAAATTTAGTGCTAGACATCCTCAAGACATTCACTGAGTACACTTTATCATTGATCCCAAGGGACAACAATGTTATTGTTGATTCTCTTGCCACCTCGGCCAGCATGTTCAAAATTCCATTGTATCCTAATAAGAAGTATGAGATAAATGTAAAACAACGCCCTTTTGTCCCAGAAAAAGTTCACTATTGGTAGGTCTTTCAAGATGATAAAAATATGAGCAACTTCTCGCAGACGAAAGAGGAATTTGTGAATTCTCAAATTGACAACCATTGCTATGAAGATGACCAAGAAATCCATTCAACAAAGATGCAAGTGATTCAGCTAAAAGATAACTCCAACCTAAGAGGTTTAGTACATTTGGAAGATATTTTTGATCAAGATTATGTTTCACACAAACCAACTATGTTACCGATAGAAGTGGGAGTGGAAGATCTCAATCTTGACACTTTGAAAAAGCCAAAGATGGTAGAAATTTCAAAATATTTGAGTACATAAATGAAAGGTAAATATGCAGCACTTATGTCTCTGTTTGATGATGTATTTGCTTGGGAATATTCTAATTTTAAACTCTATGATAAGAGCATAATTTAGCATACCATTCCCTTGAAGCCAAATAAAAAACCTTTTCGCCAGAAGCTAAAAAGAATGAATCCTAAGTTGCTGCCCTCTATTCAGAAGGAGGTAAATATATTATTCACTGCTGGTATTATATTTCCTCTTCTCTTTTCAAATTAGATGTCTAATCTGGTGCCAGTGATGAAGAATACAAGAGAGATTCGCTTGTGCATTGATTTCATAAATCTGAACAAAGTGTCATTGAAGGAAAATTACCCACTACTGAAGATGGACTGTATTCTACAAAGGGTATTTGGATCTTCTAGACTTTCATTTTAGGACGAATACTCCAGGTATAATCATATTTTAGTTCATCCAGATGATTGAGAAAAGACAACCTTCACAACACCTTGGGGTACCTTCATGTATGCCCAAATGGCTTTCGAATTGAAGAATGCAAGGGCTACTTTTCAGCGAGCAATAGATATTCCTTTCACCAATGAAAATGATGTCTTTTTGGTCATTTATATTGATGATATCACTGTTTTTTCCAAGACATATGAGCAACACTTTCAACACTTGAAAACAAATTTTCAGAGATGTAGAAAGTTTGGCATATCGATGAACCCAAAGAAGAGTCTTTTCACTATGGAGGAATGTAAATTGTTGTGCCATTTAATATAAAAATGTGGTACTATGATATATCCTTCAAGGATTGAAGCAATTCAGACCTTGGACTATCCTAGGAGCAAACAGGAAATTTAGCCATTCAATGGAAAAATTATTTTTTTAGGAAGGTTTGTCCCCAATCTTGCTGAACATTTAAGGCAACTTACTGACATGCTGAAGAAAGATAGTGAATTAAAATGGTCTGAAGAGGCAAAGAAATCATTCAATAAAGTTAAATTGGATTTATCTCATGGTCCCATTCTTATTAGTATGGATTATACATTATTTTATTATTTTTTCATTTGCCTCTGAGCATACTCTTGTTGATGTCCTCATGCAAAAGAAAAATCAGAATACGGAGCAGCCCATTTCTTTCTTCAGTAGAACCATAAGAGACGTAGTCTTGAAGTACAACATTATTGAGTAGCAGGCCTTGGCATTAGACAAAGCATTGATAGACTTCCGGGTTTACACTGTCCATTCTCATGTCATTTCATATGTTTCGAACACTGCTGTCAAAGATGTGCTTACACAGAATGATCCTGAAGAGCGATGAGGTAAATGGATCATTGCTATGTTAGAATATGACTTGGAGATCAAGCCCACAAAGCTGATCAAACGACAAGGCCTGAAGAAGCTTATGGTAGATTCAAATCTTCATGCTTTGGATATTAATTTTATTGCTTCATTATTTAAAGAATAAGAGGCTGAAATATTACTAGAGGTATCTGGAATTTTCTCTTTATTGCCTTGGTATGCTGATATAGTACACATTTTGCAAAACTTGAATCCTCCTCCCAGCATGCCAAGTAGTATGACTATATCTTTGAAGTTAAGAGCTCTTAAGTATTGCATTCTTAATGGTGTCTTATATTGGAAAGATCAAGGTGGAGTGTTGTTGAATTGTTTGGTTGAAGGAGAAGTTGAAAAAGTAATGACAAATTTTCATAAAGGTGACTGTGGCGGTCATATTTATTGGAAGACTACATCCAACAAGATCTTAAGGGCGGGCTTCTATTGGAAAATTTTATTTTATGATGTTTATAAAATATTCATGAGCTATCATGAATCTCAAATATTTCAGGGAAAGAGAAAGCTCTTGCCTTTTCCCTTAAAACAAATTGAAGTGCAAGTGTCATTCCAACAGTGGGGACTTGACTTCATTAACGAGATCCATCCTCCATCATCAACTCAACACAAATGGATACTCACTGCCACGGATTATTTCACCAAATGGATTGAATCTATCCCCATGAGGCAAGCTACCGACACTATTATCATTCAATTTCTTGGGAACAATATTCTGTCTCGTTTTGGCTGTCCACACAAGATCATTACTGATAATGCAGCTACCTTTAAGACCAATAAAATGATTGAATTTTGTGAGAAGTATCACATGTCATTCAACAACATACTATCCTGAGGGCAACGGGCTTGCTATATTGTCAAATAAAACTTTGTTGAACATAATCAAGAAGATGCTGCAAGAAAACAAAAGGAATTGGCACAAAAATATCACCAATGCTCTATGGGTGGATAGAGTTAGCACAAAGAGATCAATCAACATGTCACCTTTCCAGCTCGTGAATGGTGTTGATACAGTGTTCCCTACTTCTCTGGTTGTACCGGTAATGAAAATTCTACAGGAGATTGACAGTGATCCTATTGAGATTCAGTGAAAAATCAACCAAATGATCCATCTACAACAATCAAGAGACGAAGTCTTGAGTCATACTTCAAAGCTTCATGAGAAAATAAAAAATATTTATGATAGGAAGACTGATGCTGATGATTTCAAGCTTGGAGATGTTGTTCTTCACTGGGATGCCCAGAATGAAGACAAGTGTATGCATGGAAAGTTTAACAATATATTGAAAGGACCTTACAATATCACTGCATTCAGAGGTAACAAGAATTTATATTAGAGGATCTTGAAGGGAAATAAGTGTTGGGAGGACCAATCAATGGTAGGTTCCTTAAACACTATCTTACTTGATCATTGAAGAAGAAATTCACTGTCATTGTACATATCATTTTAAATTTGATGTCCAAGCAATAAGGAAATTGCTGCAGAAGCTTGAAGCTCGAGGAGAAGGCCACGAGACTTCTACATTTAGCTCATGTTTTCTTTTAAAAAGTTCAAAAAGTTAAGTTAGTTGTCAAGTCAGAGTCAAGTCAGTTTTTTCTAGGCAAAGTGATTTCCAGATTTAGTTCATCATTTCCAGTTTGTCAAATTTTTTCAAATTCCAGTTTAACTCCATTGCCCAATGGTAAGGCTACCTAATATATGGTTTTCTTGACACCTCTAGAAGGAGATGCCATCTCCAGCTGGAGCCAATGTTAGCTCAGGTATGTCAGTGAAAAAAAATGACTCTTTCAGTTGTTTTCCATAAAGTCATAGGTAAAAGTTTTTTACTTTTTCGAAAAAGTTCTTAGAAAATAATTTTTGTTACTGAAGAGGTCTAAGTCAAGTATGTTTCTCCTTCATTTAATTCTTTCCCACCATCGTTGTCAAGGTCATCTCCATCATAATCAGTATCAAGGTCACTATCTCCATCATCATCATTGAAGAGATCTAGGGTTATGTCACTCCACCTCACATAGGTCATTGTCTAGGTTCATCTCTGCCTTTGAAAAATCTTCAAATTTTCACTTAAAACAAGGAAACAACCCTCCATTCCACTCATAAAGACCACCTCTCTTGTTTCATATGGTTCAAAGTTTCCAAAAATTTCAAAATAACTCCATTCTGTCTCATTGTCTCATTTAAAAGAAGTTTATTCTCACTGTCTCATTAAAAGAACCAAAGGTTGTTTCAAGTATCAAAGCTTCAAAGGAGGTCAATGGTGACCTACTATTCTAGTAAAATACAATAGGGGTCATTTCCAGTTTTTAAAGTTGCCTTATCTTATTTCGAAAAGGTCATATCCAAAATGTGAAATATTTCAAAGGTTAAAAAAAGCAGTCTTATTGTCTCATTTAAAGGGAGAAGTTTTGTCTCATTGTCTCATTCAAATGTTCATACAGTCATTTCAAAGGTCAAAGAGTTTAAAGAGATTTTTTTGTCCCCTTATCTCATTTAAAGGAGCAAAAGGTCATTTTCAAGTGCAAAATTTCAAAGGTCATTTACAAAGTGTCAAAAGGGTAATGGGGCATCTCAAATTTTATAAAAGGTAAAAAGAAAACTTCATTTCACTCATTGTTACCTTTGGATGAGTAGAAGAGTATAACTCTACTTCATTTTCCCTCCATAGTGTCTAAAATCCAAAGTCCAAGGCTTAAATCTCATTGAAATCCACTTGCAACCCTTCAAAATCAATTTTGTTACACTTTTGAACAGTAGTGTTATGCTTATGGGCTTCGTGTTACACTTTTGGGTGTAGTGTTACGCTTCTGAGAACATTGCGCAACACGTTTTTACCCTTTTGGAGCACCGCATAGGTGCTGCGCAAAAAGCATTGTTATGCTTCCAAAACCCTGTTGTTACGCTCCTGTAGCATGGTGTTACGCTTTCGAAAAGAAGAATTTTTCATTTTTTAAGCTTGATAACCTCCAAAGAAACTCAAAGCTCGTGCTCCATTCCTTTGTGTAGCCTCCATACAAGGTAAGTATCCATCCTAATGCTTGTGTTTGGTTGAATCTTGAAAGATTGAAACATTCATGTTCATTTTCTTTTTCTCCATATTGTTCAGTGTACATACATATAAATTTTTATTATTATGAAAAGACCTAACTTACCCATTGACCTAAACCCTAATCCCATCATATAAACCATAACCCATACATCCTATATACTTCATCACCACACTCCAATCATTTACACCACTACCCTTAACATGTCAAATGCAAACAAACCCTAATTCTAGCTAATTTCCACAGTGAAAACCTTGGGATTGATTGTGTTTGCCAGATTTTTCTACCCTACACCCATCCATTTTCCCTTATTCCACTTTCACTATGGAGTTAATATTCCATGCTCTTCACTGAAATTTTATTAGAACTTTTTATTAGCTCCATAGCCCTTGTTTCACCTTCTTAACCTAAAAACACTTTTACACTAGTTATTCTCACAGTCTAAATTGTGAATTTCCTGTGTTTTAAGATTTTTACCACCCTACACTTACTCGTTTCTCTTCATTCCACTTTCACTGTGGAGTTAAGACATCACCATATGAACTCATTTTTTCTCAGAATTTTTACTTAACTCCATGACCATCATTTCAACTTATCAACTTACCCTACCACTACACAAGTTATTCTCAAAGTCAAAATTGGGAATTTCCCGTGTTTTAGGAATTTTGACATCTTCCTCACACTCATTTTCCCTCGTTACACCTAAAAGTTGAAGCTAACACACAAAAAAACCTAATCAATTTTTTCTAGAAATTTTCTTAGCTTCAAGGCCCTTCATTTCATCCACCAAACCCACACTTTCCTACACTCTGTTTTTCCATATTTCCATTCATTCACTTATTTCATTAACACCCTAGGGTTTTCATCATTCCAGTGAAAAAAAAAATGGAAAGTAACAAGAATAGCTTCAAGGGTGGGCACCACCTTAGTCTAGAACCCTTCACCATGCATGAAATTAATGCTTCACCATTGGCGAGAAGGTGCTTTGAGAGAGTTCATCGTTTGAGATTTTGTGAAAGGCTAATGGAAGAGGGGTATCATCTTTAGTTGTCCAGCCTATTTGGAACAAGCTACAGTATGGGAAAGGTCACTCTTGTAGGTATGGAGATAAGCCTATCATTTAACCTAATTTCTTCACCTACAAGTATCCCTTCTCATGGAGAACAGTGGTTCAAGGGCATGGACTTAGATAGTGAAAACTACAAGCAATTTCTCAAGCCTCATGCTAGAGAGGAGCCAAAATATATTTTTCCTTTAAGAAACCTTAGAAACAAGTATGCTCCTCTGATGATGTTCATAATGAAGTAATTCACATGTGAAGGAAGATTCTCCAGGTTGTATATGTATCACATTAGGCCTTTGATGCATTTTACCTCTGTCAAAACACTTAATTTGCCACACTATTTGTATAGGATCTTGATTAAGATCACTGATAAGGTTTAGAGTCACACTAATCTTTTTCATCATGGCCTAATCAAGCTCATTGTGTTGCATCACTGTCCTCCATAAACATGACCTGGGAAAACTTCTTGGAGAGATTTTCAGTAGTGCTTACCATCAACATTTCTATCTTGCCTAATACATCATCAACACAACCAATGGAGGTTGGCTCTTCTAGCATGCCTACTGAGCCTTCAAATTTTCCTAGTGTTGTTGAATTTTCTCACACATATGAGAAGGGGAAGATAAAATTATTTCCGCCTAAGTCTGCGAGGAGTGTTCTTACACTTGAGACCATAGTTGAGCAATATGAGATAGAGGAGCAGCCTTTGTTCCATCAGCATAGTGAGTCAGCACCAATGGAGGTTGAGGTAACACAACATGTGGAGGCTAGATCAGCTGAAGAGATCATCATAGAGAAAGATAAAGAAATACCAAAATTGAAAGAGACCTTATCCACTGCCCAATCTCAAATTACTTTCCTTCAACAAGAAAATTTTCAATTGAAAGTGAATCAGCTCCTGTAAAGCAAGTACAAATCAAACATGGAGGAAAAGGGAGGTAAAGGAAAGAAGATGATTGTTTTTGACCAAATGCAGGACATGGAGGCTGAAGAAAAAATAATAAGGCCAAGAAAAAGAGGCCTCAAAAGGGCGCTGGAGCGAGAAAGACAGTTAACTCATCAATCTGAAGAGTTGACCTTTGATGAGCTTATTTCCATGGAAATAAATGAGGACAAAGAGATTTGGTTGTAATGATTTAATGAGAATTTGGAGAAGCTTTTGAAAAAGGATAAAAGGGATAACAAGCTGCAAAGACACATGGCAAACCACTATCGCACCACGAATACTATTTCTCAAATACAGTTGAAACAAGTGAAGAAAAGGCTTAAAGAGGCACAAATGAAGCTCAAAGAGAAGGATAGATTGGAATTATTGGCTGAAGCTTCTTTAGCAATGTAGCCCATATCTCACCAATTTTGAGACGTTTTGATCAATTTTGGTATTTTATATGATTTTTTGCAGAATTCTAGAAATTTCTCATTGCAGAAGGGTAATGAACTTTTGTTACTCTTATTTTGGGGGCATCCAAATGATGATTTATTTACATGGATATATGTATTTTGATGAGTAAATCACAGATAAGGAACCCCCATGGCATGAAAAGCTATAATTTGGGAGAAAAATCTAAAAAAGCACTCAGTTTTCATGTTTCTGCCTCCTTTTTGGACCCTATGTTACACTTTTGGAGTAAGCTAGGGAAAATGAATCTTTGAAGGCCTTCCCATGGTCCATTTTGAAAACTTAAATATGTTCTGGAAACTAGACACACAAGGCTAGTTGGTCATTATTTCAAAAGTGGATTTGGACTCATAAAAGTGCCTCAAAAGTTCTATTACGCTTCTGCAAAAAAAATTACTCTTCTATCAGAAATGTCACAAATCAGCATGGGATTCCTCAGGACACTTGTCAAGCTCAGAAATGGTCACAAATTCAAGGAAATGATGTCCTATGAGTTTTCATTAGAGTTATTGGGTTATTTTTTTCCTCCTATCATGAGGGAATATGTAATTAATGTAAGGGACAAACACTCCTAGTTCATAGCTAAAATTCAAGGAATGGTTTCTAACCTCCCTAGAAACTAGGAAATGACTCATATTTTGCATTTATGATCCATTTTGGGTGGGATTTCGACCTGATGAGGTTTCAGAGTACATATTTTATATAATTAGACTCTCTTTAGTATTTTTTTGGGTTGGATAGTCTCATATTGCAGTGGATATTTTGTAATCAATAATTTTGGAATGAAATCAGAGACAAAGTTGCAAGGATTATGTTGAGATACTTGTGGTATGCTTAGGAGCATTTGATTATCTCATGTATTTTTATCGTTTCATGCTTAATACCATGTATTCTTCTTCATATTGTTTATCTTGTAAGTTTATGAGCACAAATCATGCTTATGCATGCTCTATTTTAGACAAGGTTAATCATACTATGTTTATTTGCTTCTAAATTGAATGAATTCACCTCAATTCTTATACAAAATATCCGCCATTTCATCCTATATTCAATGAATTATTAAAATGATTTAAACTACCTATGTTGCCTCACATATTATTTGTATGTTCACCTTGGATTTCAGACCTAAAAACCTTATACACAGTCTTCTCACTGAATTTTCTATCCAACACTAAAAACATAAAGCAAAACCTATTTATTGACCTTATATACCTAGCATAAGATCATTAGATACTCAGTCATTACTTTGACTGTAAAAGTGACAATGAGATATCCCACTCTAGTCCTAGTAGGGCTAGCTACCTGACCTAAATTTTGGCCTGTGGTTACATTTCTCCAATCCTATTGTCAGCCTTGGGAAGTTGGGGAGAGTGATAAAAATCAGTATACCTCAAGTTAGTGTGCAACCTTCATTAAATCTTCTTTATCCTAGTTTGAAATATAATTTTTGGCAATCTACGTCGCCCGTCGAACTTGGTTCAGTTGTGGGTACATTTGTACATTCTCAACCTATACCATCTACATCCCAAATTCCTAATTATCAATCTATACCTTTATAAAATCAAATCAATGTAATACAACCTTTATAGGATGCTACTATCTCTTAATATATTCCAATGGTATCTAGTACCTCCAAGATCCCACTCACTCAACCTTTACAAAGTAACTTACAGTCTTAGCAACTTGGACAAGGTATCCCTAAAATTCTTGTAGGACAAAATGTATAAGGTATGGCGCAACCCCCAACAACCTCACCTTATGTGGAAATGATGAAAAATACCACATGGCAACAATATCGACCTTTACAAGGTATCCCTCAGACACTTTATTTAGGTCATTAAATCCAAAATCATCCATTCCAAAATTTTCAAGGTTATCTTGGATCTAGACAAAAAGGATATGCGTAGATTGGTTAGCAATATACTCCCTATTCTAGTACCCAGGTTCCTCTTTAACAAAGGTCTCCTTGTTATGGAAAAAAAAATTCCTATTTCTCAGGATATCCATGTTATCCTCCTCCAGGTTTTAACAAGAAATTTCCATTTGTGGCTACTTTTCAACTACCAGATTTGACTCATCTCACAAATGACCCTATTAATCATTCTCCTCGGTGGCTGATAATTCTTACCAAATTTCCTTCTGATATCCCCAAAATCAATGGGAATCTTGGAGAAGACCCTTCCATGCATGTAATGAATTATCATTTGTGTTGTTCTTCGAACTCCCTTAATGATGATTCCATTCGATAATGTCTTTTCCAACATACGCTTACAAGTATTGCAACTAAATGTTATATTGAATTACCTAGAGCTTTGTTCTTCGATTTCAGTTCCTTATCCACTACATTCCTCACACATTTATAGCTACCCATACGATATGATACTAGAATGGAACTTTTGAACAATTTCAAACAATCAGATTCCACTCACATCTCAAATCATATTCATGAGTGGTGAAGTTTTCATCAGTTGGTTAAAACATGTGTTCCCAATCAATTGTTAGTGGAATGGTTCACTAAGTTTTTATTGGCACCTATAACAAAAGATGTGGCTAAAGTTGGAGTCGTGAACGATGACCAAGTGATTGCTCATGCACAATATTTGGACCTCGTTTATACCCAATTTGGCATACTTTACTATAAGATACTAAATGCTCCAATACCTTCAAACATTATTTCACAAACTCCTAATAAATAATCTCATGTTGTTGATGGCATGATTGGTTCTTCCAGTTCACAGTCAGTGAGTAAACCATCTGGTGCGCTCTCACCACATTTGCCTAAAACCCTCCATCCAATCCTCTCGTGTCTTCTAATTCTGAGATAAATTCCATTCATTCTGATAAGGGTAAATCTCGGCAGAAACCAGGAAGTAAAAATAAATGTAAAGGAAGAAACAAGAAATATTCTTCATTGTGGGATAAACAAACAAGTCTGTCCCTTGATGAGAAATGAAAGCCTCGTTACCCATGTTTGATTTTTAATGAGGAGCACTTTACTCATGACTATCCTCACTCCGAAGAAGTGAAACATTTCTTGAAATCTTATGTTGAACTACTCGTTTCCCAATCAAGAGACTCACATGTTTTCTTAGGACTCTACTTCCTCTAACACAGTTTTAATGTTTTCCTCCATAAAGCCTAAATTTTATATTATGGTGGCTACCCAAAGTAAGGACTATGGTAATGTGAATCCCTTGAACGATCAGGCTATTGATCAACCTACCAATTTGAGACCATATCCATCAGATCCCACTCCATCTTTGATTCCTACAGAATTAACCATTAAGTATCCGATGGGAATCATTCATAAATCTACTTTCAACCCTCATGTGAGAGTTGCTCAAAATTATAACGTAGTTGAAGACATTCGGGAAATTTTGAGGTCTAAAATGGGCCTCCTAAGTAAATTATAAAATATTAGTGGAAATATTAAAATAATATTAGATTACATCATCAAATTTTAGAGGGAAAAAAGGAAAAACTACTTTTTCAACTCATATTTTCAACTCATATTTTCAACTTATCTCCCTATGGGTTTACTCAAATTTCAAGCGGGAACACTCGTTGGATGCATAGTTTGATTCCTCATCCAAGGAGTACCCATGTTGCATACTTTCGATGGACCTTGGTACACGAAAAATTATAAATGCATGAAAAACATGATTGAAATCACACTTTATCATTTATTTCTCATTTTTCATGTAGCAAGGTCCATCGAAAGTATGAAACATGGGTACTCCTTGGATGAGGAATCAAATTTTGCACCCAACAAGTACTCCTGCTAGAAATTTGAGAAAAACCCTAGGGAGATAAGTTGAAAAAGTAGTTTTATTATTTTATTATTTTTTAATCTTTTAACTTTTTTACCCCAAAAATGGTGAATCATCCCCCATGGTTGACATCATCATCTTGAATCTTATTGGTTCTTATAAAGTTTATTTTGTTGTAAATTTTTCTTAGGAGGCCCATTTTAGACCTAAAAAATTCTTTAATGCTTGGCTCATTCTCCATCAACTATGTCAACTCTTGAGGTGTTGCAAAATTTCCTACCGAGAAGATGGATTTTATTTCTACTATTGAATGTGTTGATCCTTCATATTCCAACCTAGTCATTTTCAATCACGAGAAATATTACCCTAGACTACTAGCTCAATTATTTTTTATTATCCAGGTTGTCGTCAACAATAAGAAAATTCATCATTCTATTGTGGACGAGGGAGCCTCCCCATGTATCATGTATTTTTCTTGTTGGAAGGCGATTGGTTCTCCTCAATTGAGTTATTCACCAACCACATTGAAATATTTTGATGGAAGAAGATATAAACCTTGTGGTATTTTGAAATCCTTACAAGTAGAATTATGGGTGAAAAATGTATCCGTAGAAGTTGAAGTTATTGATGGACCCCTTGATTATAATCTTCTATTGGGTTTCACATGGGTTTCCACCATGGTCGCTTTCGTTTCAACTTATTTTCGTATGATCGCCTTTCCTCATAAGGGAAAAATTGTGGCCATCGACTAACTCACCTCCTTTTCCTCTAATTATCATATTATAGGAAGTGTCCCTCTTGTAGGAGAAACTCTTACACCCTTACCAGCATGTCGGGGTTGGACTGCTTAAGGATTCCTTGCTTATGGGAACCTTTTTTATCCCTCCTCCTTCGTTTCTTGACAACTCACCTTTGGTTTCTTAAATACATATGACATCATCTTCTATTATTCTAGTTGATCCATGGATTATACCAGATGAAACTAACATCGATAGTTTTGGTGACCGAATGCTGCTTAACCCCATTGAGATTGATTATGAAGCCATATCTTCAACATGGGAATTTTTTTTTGATTCCTCCTCTATGATTAATTGGGCCAATCGTTCATTAGGTTATGACACGTCTTATGATATTTTATCTCACATATTCCCTATTGATAAGAAAATCATGGAGATCATGATGCTAGATGATCGCCATGGGACGATCATCAACATCATTCCTCCTTACCAGATTTCGTTGAGGATTATCTCAGTGACCTGTATCTACCCTATATTGTCGAGTCTTCTACGAGCTTCGTTTCTATTCACGAAGTTGATTCAGAAAAGAACCTCTTGAATATCTAAGATATGATACCTCTTTATATCTCTATTAAACCAAGTATTGTCGAAAATCTACACATTGGTGCGTCTTGATCTCCAAATGAGATTCAGACCTATAAATCCCTATTTCAGGAGTTTCAATATGTATTTTCCAGGACTTATGAAGAAATTCCAGGTATCGACCCAAATATAGTGATGCATCTTGATGCTAAACAAATCCCATAGTGCCTTCATTTGATCCATCCTAAGAAGGCTGCCACGATCAAAGCTAAAGTTGAATTTCTTTTTTGAGTTGGTTTCATCTACCCTCTTCTTTTAACCGATTGGGTGTCAAATGTTGTTCCTATCTTGAAGAAACATGGGACAATCTGTGTATTCATCGATTATCAGGATATAAATCGTGCTTTTCCAAAGGAAAATTACTTGACCTCGTTCTTCGACCAAATTTTTTATGAATGCATCAAATATAAGATATATTTGTTCATGGATGGTTTCTCCAGCTATAATCAAATCAACATTCTCCTGACGGATCAGCCGAAAACTGCATTTATCTATCCCTGGGGTACCTTTACTTACCAGAAACTCCCTTTTGGTTTAAATGATGAGGAGGCTACATTTCAACGAGCCATGAATTATACTTTCCATGACATTAAACATATCATGCAACCTTATTTGGATGATATCCCTGCTCACTTTAAACACTGGGTTGATCACCCGTTGCATCTTAGGGAAATTTTCGTGTGGTGTAGACATTATAATATTCAACTTAATTCTCAAAAATTTGCGTTCTATGTTAGTTTTGATCAACTTATTGGTTTTTTCATTTCAAAACATGGAATTCGTATCAATCCTCTAAAAGTTCAGGAAATCATTGATATGCCTGCACATTATTCCCTCATTCAGCTTCAACGAATCCAAGGTAAGGCTAACTTTCTACAGAGGTTTGTCCTTAATTATGTTGAGTTGACCAAAGGATTAATATCCTTATTAAGAAAGGGATTCCATTCCATTGGGATAATGCTACTCAAAAGAAAATTGATGCTCTGAAATATGTACTAGTTTGGGCATCTCTATTATAACTCCCTGATTACCAATGCGACTATTTCCTAAATCTTGATGTTGCCATTAATATTATATCAATTCTATTGGTCTAGGAGGATTATCTAGGGATTGAACACCCCATCTATTACTTGATTCAGAATCTCAGTGATACTAAAATCATGTATACCAACGTAAAACTTTTAGCTTTGGGAGCTGTTCAAGTCGTCCAAAGGTTTAATCATTATATATTGCTCCAGAAAACTATGGTCATTTTAGATTGAAACCCTATTACTTATATTTTTTCAGGACAATTATTGGGGGATAAATAATTTAAATGGGTCATTATCCTGTAGGTGTTTTATTTGGAACACGTAAAATCCAAATCAAATAAATCCTTAGTGCTACACAAAATTTTTTCGATGTCCCTGAAATCCATGTTCCCGAATCCTAGAGGACCCCAAAAAGTGACATCTGTCTCCCTTTTCCATCATGAAAATATGTCATTGCATCCCTTGCAATCTACAGACCAAACTCCTTGTTGATCATTCCTCGAGTAGCTCCATAAAAACCCATATTTTTGGAGCAGCGCGATCTCTTTGAGTCTCACTAGCGCCGATGACCCATCTTGAGCTTGTGAGCAGCACTGATTAGCACTAGTATGGACATCACACCCGCGCCGATCCACTTTTGGAATATTTTTAAAAAAGGAAATGAAACTTCATGGCCTAGAAGCTTCGAGGGTAGAGAGATGGATGTTTTTTGGTTAGGATATTGCTGAGCTTCCTCCCTTGGGTCTCTTGTTGCTACAAAAGAGGAACCTCCCAAAGAGATAAACTAGTTTCCAATCATAAGTGGATCCATGTCCCCTCCTCCATCTCTAAAAATTCATCATCCTCCAATGACTCTACTAGTTAGAATAGAATAGAGCATAGAAGAGAGAGGTTTGATTTCCATAAGCTTTGAAGGAGAGAGTTGAGCCCTTAGCCTTCTCACACTAAGTTGAAAACAAGTGCTTTGGATACATGCCCGAATTCGGACCCGCTGAAGGAGAGCTTCGACATAGAGTTATTAAGATTTTTGACATTCCTTAATTAGTTGGATATGTTATATATGTATATGCATGTTGTATTTGTATTTTTCTTGTTGTTTCTTGGTCACTTGTGCAGGTAATTGAACGCTGGTAGTAGTGAAGATCAAGCTTTGTAAAAGTGAAGGAGCTTCGATGAAGAGTAACATCACAACATCAGATCGAGGTAGTCCATCTCTCTCGATCTATGTTGCATTTATGATCTAGGAAAGTAGGTGCCAGTGTGTTTCCCTTGTTGCTAGACCCACTCTAGGGCCAGAGGGATTGTCTCTGTCCACACAGAGGATTTACCTATACAACACTTAGTTTTTGCTGAGCTAATATGTAACCTTCCCTATGCTGATTTTGAATTGACATCTGAGGATTCCATCCCAGAAGATTCATTTTATCTACTATCATAATTTCACCCCTGTGTTGAAAATGGAAACAAGAAATATTGAAAATGGCATCAAAAGGGATTCTGATTTAATTTTCTCTTAATTAAATTAAAAGGAATTTGTAATTCCACATCACATGACAGCTTGTATGAGTTAAATGATTTGGGAAGACTTAGTTAGCTCAGTCAATTTGAGTTGGGGGTCAAACTGGAGGCATGTATAGTTCACTCTAAGTTTTATGGGGTCCAGTTACAATTTATTTTGCGTTGTAATTATTTAACTTAATTATTTGAGTTAAAATAAATTTAACTAGTTCTACCTTACGGCACTAGTGAGAGGTGCAATGAATTAAATATGATTTAATTCACACAGAGTGATAAATAAGATAATTAATAACTCACTATAAATAACTCATGCATGTTTGATCTGAGGAATATCAAGTTTATATTGGATTTAAAGGAAGTGTACTATCAGTTGTATAACCATCCAAATTGTATAGGTGGTGCATGCAATCATATGAAGGCCTAAGATAATTCATTCCTTAATTAGAGAAAATAACCTTTAAAAGGAGGGATGGAGGCACTAGTTTAATCATTTTTTTTGTGAGCATGAGTTGGTGAGACCAAGAAATAGGAAGCACAAGTTCGTGCATGGAGATTGTGAGAGGAAGGTGTTCCAAGAGAAGTTTGTGCATAGGTTGGTAGTGAGACAAACAAAGATAGTGCAGAGAGCTCTCAAGCTTGAGAGAAGAAATGTATTGTTATCATGATATTCTTTGAATTATGCAATATATAGATAGTGAGGTTTTGAGTTGAGGCTTTCCCTAGATAAATCTTAGTGTTGTGTGACTGAAATTATTTCTCTTTCTTGTTCATGTTATTGTGTGATCGTAATTGGTTTCCACAATTTGTAGAATAGATTCAAGTATTTTGTTTTAGAATATTACAATATGATTTGAATATATGTGCATTTTATATATGGTATTAGATCATGAATCACTATATAAGAGAAGAGTACGTGTTTGTTTTGAACAGGTGAATCGAATTTGCAAATATATTCTTTAGGACTAGCAACAAATTAGGATGTATTTTTGTGGATTGGGACTCGAATATGCCCTTGAGGGTAGTTAAAATTACATACATTGGAAGGACAGGATGGAGGTAGTTTTAGAGGACAACAGAGTGAAGGAATTCATAGACAGTGATATACCTAGGCCCGCATCAACATATGCTCAAAATTTTGATGCATAGAAGAATAATGTAGCAAAAGTGAGAAGGATTCTGTTAGAAGGAGTTCAGGATCATATTGTTTAGAACCTCAATAGAAATCTATATGCTATGTGGAAGGCCTTAACAATTTTTTTTCAGAACAACATTGACCACAGGAAGCTGATGCTAAAGGAAAAACTCAGAAAAATCAAGATGGAGGAGGAAGAGACAATACAAAAATACTTGACAAAGTTCACTCAATGTCGAGAGAGGTTGTAAGTGTTGGTGTTACCATTCACGAGGATGATCTAGTGAGCCTAGCACTTCTAGGCCTTCCCAAGAGCTGGCACAACTACCAAGATTTGGTAAGTGGGAGGGAGAAGCTACTAGAGTGGGAGCGATTATGGTCTGACTTGGGGTAATAAGAGATTCAACGAAACACTAGAGATGGGACCTCTTACAAAGACAAAGAAGAATATTTTTCATTAGTTAGAAAAGGAAATAAATCCAAGGGAAATAAGTCCCAAGGCGAATAAGGAAAGAATAAACACTTCGCCAACATCAAGTGTTTTCATTGTCATGAGTTCGGGCACTATGCCATGAAATGTCCACAGAAGGCAAGCAAGAAGGAGCCTGCAGTAGCAGCAACGGGTGAAGCTCTAACTTCACAGTTTGAACTTGTTTTCACTCTCATTGCGTGCATGGAAAGCACTATAATGGGATGCATGTGGTATCTCGACAACGGTGCCTCATTCTATATGACAGGAATAGATATCTCTTCAGTGACTTGGAGAAGTAAGACCTCAAACTTAACATAGAGTTTAGAGATGATGGGAGGTATAGCACGAATGTTATTGGTACTATTGCCTTTCAGAAAGAGTCTAGCTCCCCTATCAAACTCATAGATGAATTATTTGTTCTAGAAATAAAGAATAATCTTGATTCCACAACAATATTGGAAGACCGTGACTCTGATGTTATATCTAGAAAAGAAAAATTTTTCCTTAGACACATTGCCATGAGGCAGGTGAAACAGATTGGTGTGCAAGTCAAGAACATGTATTCTATTGAGGTCGAAGATGCATGCAAAGCCTTGAGAAGCAAGGCAAATGTTAGAGACTTTGTGGTTGAGAAGGAGAATGAATTACCTCTCAACATGCAACCTGAGAAGAAGCCTCAAAAAGTTGTGGAGGAGCCACAATTGGAGAACAATAGACTAGACTAAGTGGAGATATCCACTCAAGCAAAGACCCCCAGTAGGGGGAAATTTCGAGCCAAGTGGGTAGAGGGATAACATGCATCATTACCTCCATGTGAGAGGTGGGGAAATGTGAAGTCATAGTCCCAAGGGTGCATAAATTGGGCAGAGTCCATTGAGATGTTTTGTCTCATGGATCATTACCTTACTATAACAAGCCAAGTACACAGTAGAAGGATGGATTAGTGGCGGTTGAAGCAGTCAGACGTCAAAGTGACAGATGTAGATATTAGAAACAACTGTATACTAGGGAGCGCAAAGCAGAGTTGGGAACAATGCAGAGTTTTTCAGTTGACAGTCCAGTAGCTAGTAGCAGTCAGAGACTCTGGTGACAGATGCATCATACTGATTCGGTTGTGATGTTTTTCAGCTTTAGAAGTCCACAAAGTAAGCAAAAAATTCACACTCCATTTCAGCAGAATTACACTGAAGGCCCTAATGAAGATGATGCAAAAGAAATTTATGGAGAGAATCATTTATTTGAGGAAAATTAGTAGCCTATTTTCCTCACTGAAAAAGATCAATTTTTTTACAGAAATTTCTGCACCAGATGATCAACAATATGTCTTGTCAAATGATGACATGTTATCAGTGTGCACGAAATATTATCAGAGGGGATATTATAATTCTCTTTCTCAAGTGCAGAGACTGTATGGTTTGAGGAAAAGGAATGTTCCTATAACCTCCAATCAGAAAAAAAAAAAGAACACTCAAGTAGATTCTCATCATAAAGAAATTGTTGGTCCAAATCAAAGTAAAGACAAAGGACCTATTGTTCCTAATCATGCTAAAGGAAATAAAGCTACCTCTAGTGGTCAGAGAAAGTATAATAATTCCAAGATGGAGGATAAAAAACAATGTTACCAATGAAATAGGTAACTCCACTGTTACCTTTTTTTTTTTGGTAGCATAAAAAGCACCCGATTTTGAAAAGTGGTGATGCAGAATCACCTCTTTTTTTTTTTAGCACATTTTTGACACTCTAATATTTTTATTTATGAAGTATGAATATTTGTTTTAAAATGTTAGTGATTTTCATGCTAATTTTGAAACGTATTGATGCAGCATCAACCTTTTTTGTTTAGAGAGGTGATTTTCATGCTAATTTTGAAACGTATTGATGCAGCATCAACCTTTTTTTATTAGAGTGGTGATTTTCATGTTGGTAATAAAACACAAAACTTAGATAAAATATATATATATAAAAACAATAAAAAAACCAATAAAAATGTAAAAAAAAAAACAAAATTAACTCGTAAAAATAAAAAATTTAAACAAAAATAAATAAATAAAACAAAAAAAAACAAAAATATTCGAAATTTATATCAAAAGAAATGACAAAATTTGAAAAAAAAACACATAATTTAAAGAAAAAAAACAAAAATTAACAAAAAAAAATTAAAAAAAGAACATCAAAAACATTTTTTTCTAAGTTATTAAAAAAATCCATATAATTAAAAATTAAAAATTAAAATAGAAAATTTAGAAATAATTTAAATTACAAAATTAAAATTTAGATAAAAAAAATAAAATACAAAAAAGAAAAAATTAAATTTAAAAATTTAAATTAAAATAATAATAATAATAATAAGAAAACAAAAATACAAATTTTAAAATTAACAAAAAAAACAAATTTAAAAAAAAAAAGAAAATTTAAAATTGAAAAAGAAAATTATAATAAAAGAATTATAATAAAAAAAACTATCATTAAAAAACAAAAAAAATGAAAAAAACCACGTGCAAATAATTAAAAAACAAATATCCATAAATTTGCTGTTTTTTTCTAAATGAAACAATTTATAAATTTTAAAAATGAAAAACCAAATAAACTAAAAAATTAAAAAAAAAATTAAATTAAATTAAAATTTAATAAATTTAATGAATAAATTTTAAATTTTAAAAAATAATTAATTTAAAATATTAAATTTAAAAACAAGATTTAAAAAAAAAAACAAAAACAAATTAAATTTAAAATAAAAAATTTGAATTTAAAAAAAAAAAAAAAAATTAAATTTTTTGAATTGAGAAAAAAAAAAAAAAGTCAAATTAAAAAAAAAAATTATTAAAAATTAAAAAAAATAAAGAAAATAAAAGAATTTTTTGATCGTGGTGGCGCCGCCAATTGGCCTCTCGCCCAGGTGGCGGCGGAGGCCGACCGCTGGGCGGGCGGAGGCCGACCGCTGGGCGGGCGGAGGGCTACATCCCCCCGCCCAGCGACCGGCCTCCGCCGCCACCTGGGCGGGAGGCCGATTCCGGGAATCGCCCTCCCACGGCGAGAGGCCGATTCCGGGAATCGCACTCCCGCGGCAAGAGGCCGATTCCGGGAATCACCCTCAGGCCGATTCTGGGAATCGCCCTCTCGCTGATTCCGGGAATCGCCCTCCCGCGGCAGGAGGCCGATTCCGGGAATCGCCCTCTCGCGTCCTCGAGCCGATTCCGGGAATCGCCCTCCCGCGGCGGGAGGCCGATTTTAGGAATCGCCCTCCGCGGCGGGAGGGCGATTCCCGAAATCAGCCTCCTGCCGCGGGAGGGCGATTCTTGGAATCGGCCTCCCGCCTAGCAGCCGGCCTCCGCCATCACCTAGGCGGGAGGCCGATTGGCGGCGCCGCCACAATCAAAAAATTCTTTTTTATTTTTTATTTTTTTGATTTTTAATATATTTTTTTTTTTAATTTGATTTTTTTTAATTTTTTTTTTTTTTTTTAATTCAAAAAATTTAAAATTATTATTTTTTTTAAATTTAATTTTTATATTTGAAATTTAATTTGTTTTAATTTGCTTTTGTTTTTTTTTATTTTATTCATTTTTTTGTTTTTAATTTTTTTTTCTAAATTTTGTTAATAATTTTTATTAAATTTTGTATTTTTTTTATTTAATTGATTTTTTTTTAATATATATATATATATATTATTAAATTTTATGTTTAATTTTTTCATTTAATTTTTTAAAATTTAGTAAATTTTTTATTTATTTATTTATTTGAATTTAAATTTTTTTTTATTTTTTTTTATTTATTATTATTTTTTTAATTACATAAAAATTTTATATTTTTTTTATTTCAATTAAAATTGTGTATTTAAAATTAGATTTTTTTTTTAAGTTAAACTTAATATTTTCAAATTAATTTGTTTTTTATTTTATTTTTTATTTAATATATTTTTTTTATAATTTATTTTTTTCAATTTTTCAATTTTAATTGATTTTTAAAGTTTTTTAACTTTTTATTTTAACAATGTTTTTTTTTCTTTTTTCTTTATATTTAAAATTTAATTTTTATTTCAAAATTTATTTGTTTATTCATTTATTTATTAAAATTTAATATTTTTTTTTTTAATTTAATTTGTTATTTTAATATTAACATTTTTTTTATTTAATAAAATCTAATATATATATTTTTAATTTAAGTTTATATATATATATATATATATATATATATTATTTTTTATAATTTAAATTTAATATATTTTTTAAAATCTATTTGTTTTTTTAATATATATTTCTTTAAATTTAATTTTTTATTTTAAAATTTAAATTTTTTTTTTAATTTAATAAACATTTTCTTTTTCTTTTTTGAATTTAATTTCTATATTTTATTTTTTATAATTTCTTTCTTTTGTTAATTTGTTTTTCTTTTTAATTTAATATTTTTATTTTTTTATTTTTATATATTTTGAAATTTTAATCTTTAAATTTTTTTTAATTTTTAATTTTTTTTTTTTTATTCCTATATATTTTTAAATTTTAAGCTTTAAAATGTTTTTATTTTTTAAATTTATTTTTTTTCTTAAATTTTAGGTTTTTTTTAATGTTTCAATTTTAAAAATTAAAAAATGTTATTTCTATTTTTAAAAATGTCAAAAATATGACATTTTTTTGTTTTTGGTTATTCCAGTGTCAACTGGTTTTGTTTTGAGGGTGTTTTTTCAATCCTTTTTTCAAAAAACAATTTTGTTTTTAGCATAATCTTATAAAATGTTGAAATTTGACCTTCAAAAAAAACCAAGTGCGTTCTGGGATACACTTTTTTTGTTTTTGGGGTGTTTTTTCATGTTTTTTGAGTCTTTTTGGGCTAGAGTTCCCGTTTTGAGGTCAGGTTACCAATTTCATCGGTAATAGTGTTAAAAGAAAGAGTCTTCACACAAATATTATCCAGAAAAGAAAGATGCACCATTAAAAGAGGTAGAAAAACATTCTACTCTTTTTAGTCTTGAAGATGAAATTTCCAAAATTAAAGTCTCCATTCCTCTAACTGAAATAGTCAAGAATGATCAATATAAATTTCAAGTAGCTAAGTTTCTTAGAGTTGATCAAATGTCTAACATGGTTAATGTGAGTGATGATCACCCTGAGCTTATATTTGGTCCTGCTGTTGCTGGTGATCTAGAAGATAGTGAGGTCCCTCCATTTCATCTAAGCCTCAAAATCCATGATTTTATCCTCCATAGTGCCACGATTGATTCCAGAGCCTCTCACAACCTCATTCCCAAGGCCATTATGGACATATTAGGTCTGAATATGACAAGACCTTATCATGATCTTTATTCATTTGATTTAGGGAGGGTGAAATGTCTTGGCCTCATCAAGGACCTAGTGGTGTCATTAGAGCAAATCCCAGCCAAGAATGTCCTCATGGATGCTATTGTGGCTGAGATCCCTCCCAGATATGGAATTTTTCTCTTTCGGTCATGGGGAGCGAATCTTAGAGGTACCTTACAACTTTACTTTTAATATGCTACCATTTGCATCTTTGGGAAACTTATAAAACTATACCAGGAAAGTAAAATGAAGTACATGATCAGCAGACAAGAAAAGCCAAATAATCATGCTATACATGTTGTTCGTAATGTTCCTTTTTCAGGAACTTCTGCAAAAGGGGCCTCAAGGAAGCTGTATAAGGAAGACAGTGTGAAAATAAGCAGAAAGGGGGTTTGGATCCCCTTGTTACAACACTAAACACTTCTCTTCCAGAAGTTGAGCTCAAAGAAATAAGCCTAGAGGCTTATATAGATCTCCCCATAACTAGATCTCTCAGCAATTGCTCAATGAGAGAGCTTACAGTAATACATGAACACAATCATGAAACTCTACAAATATGAATACAACATAAGATTAAATATATTACAGCCATCATGTACATTAATGTATCAGCAACAATATACAAAAATATAATGAGGAATAAACCCCTCATTCAATGAGAATCCACCTCCAGTAAGTAAGCCGTGAAATACAAGAGATGCAGCAGCTGCATAAAATGCCGGAGAGCAATGATAGCGTTGTCTCTAGGAGTGTAGATGCTGCTATAGATGTACATACATGAAATATGATTGAAATATACAAAGAAATTCCCAAGAAAAGAATAATGGGCTCCAATACAATATTTCTAGCCAATCTAGGAGAGATTGCTAGAAATGCAAGAAAATGTACAAATGTGACAATCTGACTTGTCACTGCAACTGAATCAAAATATATAATGAGGCTATGGCAGATCTGAAATAGTGATGCCCTCCTCTGATAATGCTCTTCAGCAGAAGGCTCATCCCTCTACTCAAGAACAATCCTCCTGATGAGCCCAAATGGCTCTCCCAGCAACTGCCTCTGAAAATAACGCAGTTTCTGCCCAAGACTGCGCTGTGAGACATGGTGGGTGATTGGCCTGATGCCAAATATTTGAAATGAAGCCCCGGAGTCTCCTCTACTGCTCCTCCAAAGAATAGACAAGATCTCCACTGAAGACAAGCCAAGGAAAGACTCTATGAATTCCTCTATTGCTGCTCCCAGCAACACAACGTTAATCTGCTACAGAAATAACGCTATAGGTGCAGAGATAAGCTTGGAAAAATGCCAGAATGAGGAAATGAAGTCCAAACCCTCTCCTTCCTTGAGGATGAGGTAGGAATTCCCGACCGGGAACACCCTTGGGTGAAGAACACTACAAACCCTACTAAACAGCCTGGGGATGCAAGTCTTTGCAGACCCTACGAAAATACTAAGCCAATGCATAATGAAAATGAGCTGCCATCTCCTCCTTATAAAGAAAATGAACCTTTCTCACCATGGGTCCCATTCACACTTGCTTTTAGCTCAAGCAAGTGAAACCTCCACTAAGACTGCGCTGTCCAAGTAGGTGCAATGTATCTTGATAGTTTTAGTTGACTTGGTCAAAATGACTAGATCAAGCATGATCCAATCCTGTTCACACCATGTGGTGCTCAATTCAGCTTCTTTATTATTTCTCCTTTCACACAAGGAGTTTTATTTCTCCATCAAAAGGGGTTAAGGTGTCTGCTTACCCATTTTATTAAATAAAATGAAAATATGCAAACTATAATGTTCCTTTTAGCTTGAGGCTAAAAATCGGGAACATTACAGTCCACCCCTCCCACATGTTGCTTGTCCTCAAGCTACTACATAGAGAGACAAAATTTCACCCCTTCTTCTTGTGGCCTCCTCATCAATAGACCCCACCATAGCTCATCAAGGTATGCAATAAATCTGTCCTCCATGTATCCCTCCAAGTGTGTAGAACCAAAGAATACATCATGAGATAATAGAAGGTGCAACTGGAAGTCTCCTTGTGGTCCAATGGCCTCCTCAAGGTAGGAGTGATGAAAAACATGGGAAGTCTTATTGCCAATGAGTGACTCCCTCACCCATGCAATCATCCAAATGAGATGAGCCATCCTAAGTAGCTCAACAAAGTAGGTCTCAACCCCGGATCTATTCAACATGTTGGGGCTGAATGGAGAGTTCAGATTTGTCCATCCAAGTAGTTTCTCCCTCCATTTATGATAAGTATGAGGAGGTTGTTGATATTGGGCTGAAATTTCATGGCCTCTATAATTGGCCCAAGCCTCCCCACAAAATGAATCAACCATGAAGTGCCTCCTCCAATAACGCATTCTCTCCCAATAGCTCCTACATGGAGAGAAAAGTAGTGACATGGCAATGATGGTGTGCCCATTGTTTCTCCTGAAACATAAAGCATGTATAATGGGGAGAATCATACTCCCAATGGGCTATCCCCATACCTTCAACACTCTCCAAGTAGTGCGCCCTCTGAATGTGCAACCATCAGTAATACAAGGAAGCAATATGCAATGAAAACAACTTGTCATAAGACAAATAGAGAGTGGGTCACTGTTATACTCATGGGACCAGCGTAGTGAACCTCCTACCTACATCAAAACTAAAAACAACAAGTTCCTTTCCAACCACTTGTTTGCTGCCATAAAAATCTCATAAGGTGGAAACATGTAAGTACAATTTGGTGCCAATGGTGCACGCCAAGAAGTATGTGGCTTCCCCCACAAACCACCATTAAGGTAGCCAAAATCAATGCTACAAGTAACTGCAAGTACATCATACAAAATGCAAGAAGGGATGATCCTCCTTGATACAGTAGGCTGCTCATATAAAGTAAAGAAGAACAAAATATAATGTGAGATTATACCTCCTCTACCATGTACTTGAGACCTTGAGCTGAAATGGCTCATCTGAATGTGCTCCCTTACCTCCAATGAATAGGGAAGTGGTTGTGCCAACCTCTCGAAAATCATTCGGGTCATGCATCTGTCCATATGCTAATATAGATCATGCCAATTTCCCTCCCAAATGAACTCTTCTAGCAAAGAAGAATATGCATCCAAGTGCATAGTAGAAGGTCCTCATGTGTTGCATGCAATAGTTTCTCCTTGAGACTAGAAACTCTAGCCAAGAATATTATGTCATAACAATAGATGACCATACCATCCACCATGTATCTGTCATCATCATCCGGGTCATCCAAAATCATGCATGCATATAGGTCCTGGGAGTACTCTACCAAAAGCTGAGACCTCCCATACGGATCAATCCTCCTCATAGACAGCACTGGTGATCTGCAATGTGATGCTCCCCTCATGCTGCTGCCTACTACTTTGACATCCCCCATGCAAAATTCATCCTCCAAAATGTTGCCATTCCCATCATGTAGTTGCTCATGCTCAAATAGTAATGGGGATCCCGGAAAGCTAGTCTCCCATAAGAAACTGTCATCCAAAAGGAATCTCCTGATCCTGAGTAATGTAAGCATGAGTAACCTCCATCTACTCCCATGTGTGAAAGAGTCCTTCCCCAAAGGAAGTATCCTCCTCCTCATCAAATATGTGGAGTAGTCATCCTACATCATGAAGATGCAATCCTCCATCCCTGCAACAAACTCTGTCAGCGCAGTATGACTGATGAGAGTGGGTGATGCTGAAAATGAGAGAGTGCCTCTCTCCTCCTTGGGTCTGTCCCAAACTCTCTGCGCTGTGCTAGACTCCTCCAAAGTCTCCACCTCTCCAGAATCCAAGAGTGGTGAACTGTATGAAAAGATGCCCCTCCTCAATGCTAGATCAGGTGGCCTTCCAGGTGGAATGCCTCGATATAGTGAGACATCAATATCAGAAGTGGACTGTGTATATAAGAGGACTGACTTGTCCCTCTCTTCACTGTGCTATACAATCTCCTTCTTTTGTGCAAAGACTCTCCGAAATAGATAAGGGTGTATCAACCCTTGATGCTGATCCTTCTCTTCCTCCTCCATCTCAAAACCCCACAAGTGGCTGAAAATGACTCCGGAATTGTGCCATGGTTCCCACATGTTAAAATACTTGGAATCCCTTGCATAGAAACAAGGACTTCTCCCATAGAAGCAATGGCTCCCCTCTCATTTCCATGTGGTGATGGATCTTTCTCCAATATGACAGCGCTATGGATTCTTTCATGCACATTCTCTTCATCAATATGTGAGTATGTCTCCCCTTCAATGAGAGACCATGGATTTTGGTCATCTTCTGAAAGAGGGATCTCCATGTTATCACAAATAGAAGAGTGCCCTTCATATAACAGGGATCTTGCCTTTAGCAAGTCATCATACACATTCTCATCCCTTTCAGAAATATGGAATGGAGTTTGTTTCATGGTTCTCTTCAATGCATGTAAAGTGTTTGATGATTTGACACATAGAGATTCACAGTGATTTTCATCAAATTTTCTCACCAACCCCTTAGTGAATCCATCATATGATTCTACATTTACATGATAGCATGAAATATAATTTCCAAACCATAAACCATGAGCCATACCTTTGAGTTGCAGCGCTGCTCCTCCAATGGCCTCATCTCCTTTATCCATCCTTCCGGCAGTGCAAGTGGGAAATGGACTGCGTTGTGGATCTGCATGTGTGGCTGAATGCTCACACCCATCATAAAAATAGCTAGGGCTTGCTTCATCCACAAACCCTCTCAGAAAATCTCTCCAACTTTCCCTTTCTTTCTCCTCAAGGTCTTCAATGATACCCTCCAAGGTCTGGAAAAGAAGAAGGGAAACCTCCTCTTCTGTCATTCCTCTTTCTTTCTTTTTTTCTATACATCTCCTCTTCCAAATGGGGAGCTTCTCCTTCTAATGGCATTTTATCTTGGGCTACACAGCTTTAAAGTTCCCAACTTAGGAATATCAAAGTTCTATTCCAGAGATTGATTGTAGGGACATTTACTGGATATGTCACCTTTGAACAAAGGATGAGATCCAGAGGCTACCCGACCATCTAAAAAATCTGTCTATAGAGTTTGAAATCTTCCTCCTTCAGGGATTCAACACTTTGGCTTGAAGCCACAGGCTGAGCCAAAGATCATGCTCTGATACCACTGTAATGTTCCTTTTTCGGGAAGTTCTGCAAAAGGGGCCTCAAGGACGCTGTATAAGGAAGAAAATGTGAAAATAAGAAGAAAGGGGGCTTGTATCCCCTTGTTAAAACACTAAACACTTTTCTTCCAGAAGTTGAGCTCAAAGAAATAAGCCTAGAGGCTTATACAGATCTCCCCAAAACTAGACCTCTCAGCAATTGCTCAATGAGAGAGCTTACAGTAATACATGAACACAATCATGAAACTCTACAAATATGAATACAACATAAGATTAAATATATTACAACCATCATTTACATTAATGTATCAGCAACAATATACAGAAATATAATGAGGAATAAACCCCTCATTCAATGAGAATCCACCTCCAGTAAGTAAGCCATGAAATACAAGAGATGTAGCAACTGCATAAAATGTCGGAGAGAAGTGACAGCGCTGTCTCTAGGAGTGTAGCTGCTGCTATAGATTTACATACATGAAATATTACTGAAATATACAAATAAATTCCCAAGAAAATAAGAATGGGCTTCAATACAAGATTTCTAGCCAATCCAGGAGAGATTGCTAGAAATGCCGAAAAATGTACAAATGTGACAATCTGACTTGTCACTGCAACTGAATCAAAATATACAATGAGGCTATGGCAGATCTGAAATAGTGATGCTCTCCTCTAATAATTCTCTTCAGCAGAAGGCTGATCCCTCTACTCAAGAACAATCCTCTTGATGAGCCCAAATGGCTCTCCCAGCAACTGCCTCTGAAAATAACGCAATTTCTTCCCAAGAATGCACTGTGAGAGATGGTGAGTGATTGGCCTGATGCAAAATATCTTAAATGAAGCCTCGGATTCTCCTATGCTACTCCTCCAAGGAATATACAAGATCTCCACTGAAGACAAGCCAAGGAAAGACTCTATGAATTCCTCTGTTGCTGCTCCCAGCAACACAACGTTAATCTGCTGCAGAAATAACGTTGTAGGTGTAGAGATAAGCTTGGCCAAATTATGGAATGAGGAAATGAAGTCCAAACCCTCTCCTTCCTTGAGGATGAGGTAGGGATTCCCGACCGGGAACATCCTTGGGTGAAGAACACTACAAACCCTGCTAAACAGCCCGGGGATGCAAGTCTTTACAGACCCTACGAAAATACTAAGCCAATGCATAATGAAAATGGGCTACCATCTCCTCCTTATAAAGCAAAGGAACCTTTCTCACCATGGGTCCCATTCACACTTGCTTCTAGCTCAAGCAAGTGAAGCCTCCACTAAAACTGCGATGTCCAGGTAGGTGCAATGTATCTGGACAGTTTTAGTTGACTTGGTCAAAATGACTAGATCAAGCATGATCCAATCCTCTTCACACCATGTGGTGCTCAATTCAACTGCTTTATTATTTCTCCTTTCACACAAGGAGTGTTATTTATCCTTCAAAAGGGGTTAAGGTGTCACCTTACCCATTTTGTTAAATAAAATGAAAATATGCAAACTATAATGTTCCTTTTAGCTTGAGGCTAAAAATCGGGAACATTACATTGTTCATACAATTCCGTTAAACATCTTCTGAAGTTTTGATTGAAGAAAAAGAAGCAAATTATGAATTTTCAAATTATGTTTTAGAATTGGCAAATGTAAAAATTTATGAAAATATGCCAAGTGGTTTGGGACCAAGCACATTACCTCAAAAAAGTGATGAAACAGTGAAAGAAACATAAATTTTTGGTATAGTAGAACTCTCTCAAGCAACAAGTAAAGTTTAGCCATCTAATTTGCAACTTCCTAATGAAGAAAGTAGTTTGTGGACCATGGACTTTGATGGAGCATTAGGAAAAGAAGGGGCTAGCATTAGAGTGTGGATTCATAGACCTGTAAACCAGTCATTAAATGTTCCTCCCAATGTTAAAATGTCCTCCTACAAGCTGGATTTTGAATGTTCAAAAAATGAAGATGAGTATGAGGCTTTGATAGTTGGTCTGAAAATTCTCAAGAAGCTAGGTGCCAAGAAGATTTCTGTGTATGGCGACTCTGAGTTAGTAATAAATAAAGTCAAAGGGGAATACCAGGTCAAGCGTCCAAGGATGCGATCTTATCGAAATGTAGTGCTAGATATCCTCAAGACATTCATCGAGTATACTTTGTCATTGATCCCAAGGGACAACAATGTTATTGCTGATTCTCTTGCTAATTTGGCCAGCATGTTCAAAATTCCATTGTATCCTAATAAGAATTATGACATAAATTTCAAACATCGCCTTGCTGTCCTAGATAATGTTCAGTATTGGCAGGTCTTTCAATATGATAAACAGATCAACAACTTCTTTCAGACATAAGAGGAATTTGTGAATTCTCAAATGGATAATGAGTGTTATGAAGATGACCAAGAAATCCATGAAGCAGAGATGCAAGTGCTTCAGCTGAAATATAACTCCATTCCAAGAGGTTTAGTACCTTTGGAAGAGCTTTTTGATCAAGATGACGATGCACGCAAACCGACCATGCTACCAATAGAAGTGAGAGTGGAAGACCTCAATCTTGGCACTCCAGAAAAGCCAAAGATGGTTAAAATTTCAAATTCTTTGAGTGCATAAATGAAAGGTAAATATTCAGCACTTATGTCTCAGTTTGCTAAAGTATTTTCTTGGGAATATTCTGATTTGAAAGTCTATGATAAGAGCATAATTCAACATACCATTCCCTTAAATCCAGTTCAGAAACATTCTGCCAGAAGTTAAGGAGAATGAATCCCAAGTTGTTGCCCTCTATTTAAAAGGAGGTAAATAAATTATTTACTGGTGGTATTATATTTCCTCTTCGCTTTTGAAATTGGATGTGTAATCTAGTGCCAATGAGAAAGAAGACATGAGATATCCGCTTGTGCATTGATTTAAAAAATCTGAATAAAGTGTCATTGAAGGAAAATTACCCACTACCAAAGATGGACCATATTCTACAATGGGTAGTTGGATCTTCCAGACTTTCATTACTGGATGAATACTCTGGGTATAATCATATTTTAGTCCATCGAGATGATCAGGAAAAGACAACCTTTACAACACCTTGGGGCACCTTCATGTATGCCAAAATGCCTTTCGAATTGAAGAATGCATGGACTACTTTTCACCGAGAAATGGATATTGACTTCGACAATGAAAAGGATGTATTTTTGGTCATTTATATTGATGATATCACTTTTTTTTCCAAGACAGGTGAGCAACACTTGCAGCACTTAAAAACAAATTTTCAGAGATGTAGAAAGTTTGGCATATCGCTGAACCTAAAGAAGAGTCTTTTCACTATGGAAGAAGGTAAATTTTTGGGCCATATCATATCAAAATATAGAATTAGGATAGATCCTTCAAGGATTGAAGTAATTCAGACCTTGGACTATCCTAGGAGCAAAAATGCAATTCAATCATTTAATGGAAAAATCAATTTTTTGAGAATATTTGTCCCCAATCTTGTTGAACACTTAAGGAAAATTACTAATATGCTGAAGAAATATAGTGAATTAAAATGGTCAGAAGAGGCGAAGAAATCATTCAATCAAGTTAAATTGGTTTTATCTCATGCTCCTATTCTTAATAGTCCAGATTACAAACTTGATTTTATCATTTTATCATTTTCCTCGGGACATACTCTTGTTGTTGTCCTTATGCAAAAGAAAAATTAGAACACGGAGCAGCCCGTCACTTTCTTTAGTAGAACAATAAGATATGCATCCTTGAAGTACAACATCATTGAGAAATAGTCCTCGGCGTTAGTCGAAGCATTCAAGGACTTCCGGGTCTATATTCTCCACTCTCACGTCATTGCATATGTTCCAAACGTTGTTGTCAAAGATGTGCTTATCCATAATGATCCTGAAGGGTGGCGAGGTAAATGGATCGCTGCTATGTTGGAATATGACTTGGAGATCAATCCCACAAATCTTATCAAAGGAAAAGGCCTAGCGAAGCTTATGGCAAATTCAAATATCCATGCTTTGGATATTAAGTTTATTGATGCATTATCTCAAGAGCAAGAGGCTGAAATATTACCTGAGGTATATAAAAAATTTTGTTTATCACCTTGGTATGCTGATATAGTTCATGTTTTGCAACAGTTGAATCCTCAACAAGATTTCCAAGTAGTAAGGCTAGATATTTTAATATTAGAGCTCTTAAGTATTGCATCCTTAATGGTGTCTTGTATTGGAAATATCTGGGTGGAGTGTTGCTAAATTTTTTGGTTGAAGGAGAAGTTGAAAAGGTGATGACAAATTTTCATAAAGGTGACTAAGGTGGTCATATTTATTAGAAGACTACAGCTAAAAATATCTTGAGGGCGGGCTTTTATTGGCCAAGTTTATTTTCTGATGTTTATAAAATAGTCATGAGCTGTCATGAATGTCAAATATTTCAAGGAAAAAGGAAGCTCTTGCCTTTGCCCTTAAAGTCAATTAAAGTTCAAGTTCCATTCCAGCAATGGGGACTTGAATTCATTGGCGAGATACATACTCCATCATCAGCTCAACATAAATGTATACTCACTTCCATTGATTATTTCACTAAATGGATTGAAGCCATCCCCACGAGGCAAGCTACCGATATTGTCATTATTCAGTTTTTAGAGAACAATATTATGTGTCGTTTTGGCTGTCGATACAAAATCATTAGTGACAATGCAACTTCCTTTAAGTCGAATAAAATTATTGACTTTTGTGATAAGTATCACATTAGGCTTGGTATTTCCACAACATATTATCCTCAAGGCAATGGGCTCATTGAATCGTTAAATAAATCTTTGGTGAACATAATCAAGAAGATGCTGCAAGAAAACAAGAGGAATTGGCACAAAAATCTCACCAATTCTCTATGGGTGGATAGAGTTAGCAAAAAGATATCAATCAACATGTCACATTTTCATCTCATGTATGGTGTTGATATGGTGTTTCCTACTTCTCTAGCTATACCGATGAAGAAAACTCTGCAAGAGATTGATAGTGAACCAAATGATATGCAACGAAGAATCAACCAAATGATCCATCTACAATAGTCAAGAGATGAAGTATTTAGTCATACTTCAAAGCTTCATGAAAAAATAAAAAATATTTATGATAGAAAGACCAAAGCTAATGATTTTAAGATTGGAGATGTTGTTCTTTGTTGGGATGATTGGAATGAAGACAAAAGTAAGCACGGAAAGTTTGAAAATCTATGGAAAGGACCTTACAATATCATTGCATTAAGAGGTAATAGAGCATTTTTACTAGAGTATTGAAGGGAAAGAAGTGTTGTGAGGAAAAATCAATGGTAGGTTCCTCAAACATTATCTTACTTGATCATTTAATATGAAATCCACTTTCACTGTATATATCATTTTAATTTGATGTCCAAGCAATAAGGAAGTTGATGCAGGAGTTTGAATCATGAGGAGAAGGCCATGAGACTTCTACATTCAACTCATGTTTTCTTTCAAAAAGTTCAAAAATTTTCAGTTATTTGTCAATTCAGAGTCAAGTCAGCTTTTTTTATAGTCAAAGTCATTTCCATATTTAGTTCATCATTTCCAGTTTGTCAAAGTTTTTCAATGTCAAATTTTGACTCCATTGCCCAATGGTAAGGCTACCTGATATACGGTGTTATTGACACCTCCTGAAGGAGCTGCCATCCCCAACTAGATCCAATGTTAGTGTCAGTATGTCATTGATAAAAAATAACTCTTTCAGATGTTTTCCTAAAAAGTCTTAGGTCAAAATTTTCACTTTTCAAACTAGTTTTCAAAAATAATTTTGGTCACTAAAGAGGTCTAGGTCAAATTTGTTGCTCCCTCATCTCATTCATCGCCATAATCATTTTCAAGGTCATCTCCTTCATTATCATTTAAAGATTTAGGGTTATGTCTTTCCACCTCATTTAGGTCATTGTCTAGGGGTCATCAACTGCCTTTGAAAGTGTTCAAATTTTCACCTAAAACAAGGCTCAAACCCTTCATCTCACTCATAAACCTCTAAAAAGGGCGCTAGCATGCTTAGGGAGTAAAATAAAGACAACTTGTCTTGTTTTAAAAAGGTTCAAGTGCCAAAAAGTTCAAAAAGGTAAAATCTGTCTTATTGTCTCATTAAAAGGAAAAAATGTCATTTCAAGGTTTTAAAAGGCAAAAATCTCATTTCAAGCTTATAAAAAGGCAAAAAAAAAATCATTTTGACTCATTGTTATCTCTTTTTGTGTGGAAGAGCAACTTTCTTACCTCACTTGCACTCCCAAGGTGATCAAAAGTTCAAATCCATGGCATAAAACCACTTCAAAACTCATTTGTTACCCTTCAAGAGTCTTTGTTATGCTCCTGTAGTTCTTATTACGCTTCTGGGAGCTTGTGTTATGTTTCTAGGCAAGCGTGTTATGCTTTTGGAGTGTGATGCATAATATTTGTTACGTTTTTGGTGTGCTGCGCAGGCGCTGTGCAACCCTGGTTACGCTTTCAACTACCTTTGTTACGTTTTCATCTACCCTTGTTACACTTTCAAACTCCCTTGTTATGCTTCTATACAAGCTTGTTATGCTTTTGGATAAGAGGAAAATTTGGGTTTATGGCTTAGAAAACCTCCAAAAAAGCTCAAGGCTTGGCATCATTACCTTGTGAACCCCTCATAAAAGGTAAATCACTACTCTCGTGCCCTCTTTTGGTAAAATTTTGAGTGTTTAAAACATTTTTATGCTCACTTTGTTTTTTTTTTCATATTATCACTTATCCATGGTATGAAAATATTTCATTTGATAAATCCTAACCTACTCCACCTTACTAAACCCTAACCCTAGTATCTAAATACTAACTCACACATCTCATATACATTATCCCCACATTTCCCATCATCCATACCATACCTAACATGTCAAATTCACCCAAACCCTACATTCTAGCTATTTCACAGTGAAAAACTTGGAAATTTTCTGTGTTTGCTAGATTTCATCACCCTCCCCACATCCATTTCCCCTGATTTAACTAACAATGTTATGAAACCAACTCCAAAAATAGAAGAAAAGAGAGATCAGCGCCTTAGAAATAAGCCACTTCGAGGGGGCAACCTCCTTTACATTACATGAATGAACAATTATTTGATGATACAAATGACAAAACCTCCTTCTATATATAGGAGCCCAAGGGGTCACAATATAATCCTAGCCAACCTAACAATAATAATGTAATGGCACAATAATAACAATATTGGGGTTACAGGGGTACAACAATAACAATAAGGGGGTTACACTAACAACAATAAGGGACTACACTAGTAATATAGGGACCTAACATGCCCCTCTCCTTCAAAAAATTGTTGTCCTCAACGCTTGAGTAGCTCTGGATGATTTTGTATAAAATTCTTATCCTCCCATGTAGAATCTTCAGTGGGTAAGTTCTTCCACTTGATGAGATACTCTGAAAATGATTGATTTCGTAGTTGTTGAGTTCTTGTTTCTGTGACTGCTTTAGCTTACAATATGATTTTTCCTTCCTTATCAAGTTTTGGCAATATTGTTTGAACTGGAATTTTGTCACCTACAACCTTCTTTAAGCATGAAACATGGAAAACTAAATGGACTCGCGAAGAAGCAGGAAGCTCCAATTTGTATGCCGTTCTTTTGCAACACCTTGTAAGGACCATAGTACTTTGGGGATAATTTATTGTCCTACTCAAATTGCTTGAGGGACATTTGTTTGTATGGTTGTAGTCATAAAAATACCTAGTCTCCTACATCAAAACTTCTCTCATTGCAATGTTGATCTGCTTGTTGTTTCATTCGATTTTCTGCCAAATTTAGGTTATCCTTTAAGACTTGGAGAACTTCTTGTTGATGCTCGATGTGATCTTCCACTGCTTGAACCTTAGAATTTTCTCTTAAATATGATGTGATGGATGGTGGATGATATCCATAAAGTGTAAATAATGGGGTCATTTTTTCTGCAGTATGGAAGGAAGTGGTATACCACCATTCGACAAGAGGTAACCACTTGACCCATTATGTTTGCTTATCAGATACAAAAAAAATGAAGATATCCTTCCAAAAATTTATCACTATATCAGTTTGACCATTAGATTGAGGATGATAAGATGAGCTATGAGCTAGTTGAGTACCCAAACAAGAAAATAATTCCATCCAAAAATTTCCAGTAAAAATGGGATCTCTGTGACTTACAATAATCTTTGGGTTTCCGTGTAGTTTTTGATTTTTTTCCATAAATGTAGTAGCAACTGTACTTTCTTTAAATGGATGAGATAATGCACAAAAGTGTGCATATTTATTAATTCTATCAACTACCACCATGATGACACTCTTTCCTTCGAACTTAGGTAAACTTGTGATAAAATCCATTGAAATATCCTCCCAACGTTGACTTGGAATTGATAATGGTTGTAGACGACTCGGACATCTTAATTGTCTCAAATTTATTTTGTTGGAAAACCAAACATTCCGCCACAAAATTTTGAATATCAGATTTAAGGCCATCCCAACAAAATCTTTCTTCACGTTGTGGTAAGTTTTTAAAAATAAGAAGTGTCCTCCTAAAGGAGAAGTGTGAAATTCCAAAAGAATCTTTTGTTTTAGTTGGGAATTCTTACAAATATATAATAGATCTTTGTACCATAAGGAATCATTTTTCCAACTAAATGTATCATATTTACTAGGATCTTGCTGCAAATTTTGAATGGGTGTCCACACTTCTTCGTCCTTCTTCCATTCATCCCTTACTTAAGTTATCCAATCTGGTTGGATAATAGAAATGGCACAAAGCAATTCTTCCACCTCTTCATCCTTTCTTGAGAGTGCATCTGCAATAACATTTAGGTTCCATTTTTTGTATATTATTTCAAAGTCATAACCCAACGTATTTGGGACCCATTTTTGCTGCTCTTCTAAAGATATTATTTGTTCCAAAAAGTGCTTAAGACTATCATGATCAATTTTTACCTTGAAGTGTCTTGCCATTAGGTAAGGTCGACATTTCTTTAGTGCATGTAGTATTGCCAACATTTCCTTCTCATAAATATCTTTCTATAACTACTTTCCTTTGATTGGAATACTTTCAAAAGAAATGGGTCTTCCTTCTTGTATTAAAACATCACCAATTCCATTTCCTGAGGCATCACATTCCACAATAAAGGTTTTTGTGAAGTTTGACGTAGCTAAGACTGGTGCTAGGCACATTGCCTCTTTATGATGTTCAAAGGCCTTAGTTGCTTCAGGAGTCCATGAAAATTCATCTTTATTCAATAATGTTGTTAGAGGTGCTGCTATTCTCCCATAATTATTAACAAACTTGTGATAATACCCTGTTAACCCAAGAAATCCTCACAATTGCTTTATGGTTGTGGGGACTTTCCATTCCTTAATGGCTTAAATTTTGTTAGGGTCTACCTTAACACCCTCGTGAGATACAATATGACCCATATATTCCACCTCTTGTACTCCAAAGAAACATTTGGATGTTTTTGCATATACTTTTTTTTCCTCCAATAGTTTGAGCACCCTGTCAGCATGTTGAACATGAGCCTTCGAAGACTTGCTGTAGATTAGTATATCATCAAAAAAATACTAGCACACATTTTCTAAGGAAGGGTTTTAAAATGAAATTCATCAAACCTTGAAATGTAGAAGGTGAATTGGTAAGACCAAAAGGCATGACCAAAAATTCAGAATGACTCTCATGAGTTCAAAATGCTGTTTTTGGAATATCTTCAATCTTCATTATAATTTGATGATATCCTGAACAGAGATCCAACTTGGTAAAATAAATTTCTCCATGTAATTCAACCAATAATTCATCAATCATAGGAATGGGAAATTTATCTTCAATGGTGAGCTTATTAATCTCCCTATAATCCAGACACATGTGCCATGATCCATATTTCTTGTGCACCAATACTATTGGAGCAAAGAAAGAACTTTAACTAGGATGAATTATACTAGCCCATAACATTTCCGCAATCATACGTTAAATTTTTCTCTTTTGGACATAAGGATATCTGTAAGGCCTGATTTTTGGAGGAAAATTTCCTGGAATCAAATGAAAAACATGATCATGATCAAGAATAGGTGGGATTCCTTTGGGAGTTTCAAACACCTTGGAATGATTGTCCAAGACTTTTTGGAGATATGGAGAAATAGATGATTTTGATGTTGGAACTTATAGAAAGCATAATTGTGCAATTACGCCTCGTTTTTCTTTCTTCAGAAGCTTTGTCATGACATTAGAGATTATTATCTTTCTTGTCTTCCCTGCAATACCCTGTAATTCGACTTTCTTTCCATCTGAAAAAAATCTAAAGAAAAGTTCTTGAAAATTAAAAGCTATCGTCTCCAAATATTGTAACCATTGTACTCCTAGTACAACATCAACACCTCCCATTAGAATGGAAAGAATTGGACTATTCAATACATATTCCCCCATGGTTAGCTTGATATTATGGAATTTAACATAGCAATTTATAGTTCCTCCATTTGCAACCATCACTTGACATTATGGTGATGGGTATATGAAAATATTCAATTCCTTGGCTACCTTACAATGAATAAAAGTATGGGTATTACCCGAATCAATCAACACTATTACATTTTTATTCTTGATATGTCCTTTTATCTTAAGAGTTTGAGGAGTGGTAATTCCTACCAATGCATTACACGATATGGTTTGACTCATTTATTCTTCACCTAGGGTTGGTTCCTGGTGTATATCCTCTTCTTTTGAAGTTTCTTGTTCACTTTCTTCTGCCTCGTCACAATCCATGTAAAATAATTTCTCCTCAGCAGACTTATGACCTTTAGTGTATTAGCTATCACAACTGTAGCAAAGCCCTTTTTCTCTTTTTTCTTCCAATTTTTGTGGTGTCAACCTTGTAGGTTGTGGAAGTCTAGGAGTAGCAACATTTCCATATTTATAGATGTGAGTGGTAGGCTTCCTTGTCGCCATAATTTTACATTCAATTTTTCCTACCAACCTGAATGCCTTCTCCAATGAATCAGGTTCCCAAAGGCGAACCTCATGTTGGATGTTATCATTTAAAGTCCCTATGAAGACATCAATCCTGTGTTCCTCTAGAATATTAGTTACCCTTATATTCAATTTTTGGAAGTCCTCAATGTGCTCCACCACTGAACCCTTTTGTTTGAGATTTATCAATTGGCTAAAGAAGGTGTTGCTCTTTGTATCCTCATAATGTGCTATCATTTCCTCCGTAAAAATTGACCAAGTGACAATTTTTTTACGGGAGCAAAGGCATCAATACCAAACAAATGTATTTTGTTCTAAATGTAAAGTTGCAATGCATACTTTTGTGTGTTTTGCACATTATTGAGATCAAAATATTTCTCCATATGTAGTATCCATGTTACGAGATCCTTGCCATCAAACTCCCTCATATCCATCTTTGGAATATGGTGGTTCTTCCATCCAACATTAGAGTTTATGAAATCACGATTAACATTTATTTTTTTCTCATCATGAGTTTCATCTACTATCTTTTCGCCATTAGGAAACATTTCTTGTATCAACTTTGTCAAACCTTCCATGCCTTCTTTTAGATCATTCTTCATGTTTTTCATGATGTCTTTCATTTTTTAATTTATCTTAGCTTCCATTTCATCGATATTAGATTCCATGCTAGATTCTATGCCATCCATCTTAGATTCCACACCTTTCTTCAAACCATCCATCTTAGCTTCCACGCCTTTATTCAAAACTTCCATTTTGTTTTTGTTGCTCTTTGCGAGAACAAAATTTGGTGCACTTCCTCTTGTAATTTTGATATGTCATGTTGCACTTCTTCGTCTTCATGAGTCATAGTAGAGCCTTCTGAAGGCTTAATGGGTGTTGAATTCTTTTTAGGGGGAATTTTAGAACCCAATACTGATATCTATTTTACAATATGCCCTTGGAATAAATTCAAACTGATTTTTCAAAAAAGACTTATGCAATTCAAAATAAAATACACACATTTTTTTTCTTTTGAGGAGCTCAATATTGAAACTGAATTATCTCCGTGATTTCGGATCTTCAAGCCCTTTGAATCTTATTTCGAATGCCAAAGGTCAAACCTGATTTGGACTCTTCAAGACAAATTTATGCCCAATCTCCCATAATGACCTAATTATGGAATGGTTGAGTAGAGAGGACTTGTACGGCGTGACACGTGTCACTGTTTCCTCCTTTGCCCCTGAATTTATATAAATGAAACTAACATCCATGTACTTGCAGCCAATTTTTACGGAATTCCAATCTGATGCTCAGAGAGAGACTTATGACGATTTTCTCACGGTCACCTCTTTGAGATGAAATTCGGGAGCCTGAAAAAACCTAACTTCCACATATCATATCTCCGAAACTATTGTGAACTAAGATCTGAAATTTTTACATGAAGTTCCTTAGGCTTTCAGGTTCGTGTGATAACAATTTCAGCTTTTGAACCTTCGTAGAAAAAACTTTATAGCAAAAATTTTATGATGCCTTGTTTGGAGCATTGAAACCCTATAATCCAAAGCTCTGATACCAAATGTTATGAAACGAGCTCCAAAAATAGAAGAAAAGAGAGATCAATGCCTTCGAAATAAGCCACTTCGAGGGGGAAACCTCCTTTACACTACATAAATGAAAAAAATTTGGATGATACAAATGACAAAACCTACTTCTATATATAGGATTCCATGGGGTCACAATATAATCCTAGCCGACCTAATAATAATAATGTAAGGGCACAATAATAACAATATTGGGGTTACAGGGGTACAAAAATAACAATAAGGGGGTTACACTAACAACAATAATGGAATACACTAGTAATATAGGGACCTAACATGCAATATGGAGCTAACATGCCACCCTATTCATTGATTTTTTTCTAGATTTTTTCTCAGCTCCATGACCCTCCATTTCACCTTCTAAACTTACCCCACCTCTACACTAGCTATTTTCACAGTGTTGAAATTGGAAATACCCTCTGTTTTCATCATTTAGTCACCTTCCTCACACTCATTTCACTTCAGTCCACCCACAACTTGGAGCTAACATACAACCCAATCCACACAATTTTTTCCAGAATTTTTCTTAGCTCCATGATCCTTCATCTCATCCTCTAAACTTACACTTTCCTACACTTTGTTTTTCCAGATTTCCATACATCTACCCACCCCATCAACACACTAGGGTTTTCATCATTCCAGTGAAAAACAAGATGGAAATTGAAAATAAGAGCTTCAAGGGAGGGTACCACCTCAGGTTAGAACCCTTCATAATGTATGAACTCATGCCTAGCCATTGGCCAGAAGATGCTTTGAGGGGGCCGAATGTTTTATATTTTGTGAAAAGCTCATGAAAGAGGGGTATCATATTCAACTAACCAATTTATTTGCTACAAGCTCCAGCATGGGAAAGGCCACTATTGAAGGTGTGGAGATAATCCTATCAACAGACCTAATTTCTTCAGCAACAGGTATTTCTTGTCATGGAGAGCAGTGGTTCAAAGGCATGGAGTTAAACATTGAAAATTACAAACAATTTCTCAAGCCTCATGCTAAAGAGGAGCCAGATTACCTTTTCCGTTTCAGACACCTCAGAAACAAGTATGCTCCTTTGATGATGTTTATAATGTAGTACTTCACAGGTGAAGGAAGATTTTCCAGGTTGTATAGGTATCATATCAAGCTTTTGATGCATTTCACCTCTGTCAAAACACTTGATTTGCCATATTACTTGTACAAGAGTTTGATTAAGATGACTAAGAAGTTTCAGTTAGAAAACAAGATCATCACACTAGTATTTTTCATCAAGGTCTGATCAAGCTCATTGTATTGCATCACCTTTCCTCCATCAACATGACTTGGGAAAATTTCTTGAAGAGATTATCAGCATCGCCTACTATTAGCCCTCCTATCTTTCCTAGTACATCATCAACACAACCAATGGAGGATGGCTCTTCTAGCATCCCAACTCAATTTTTAGATGCTCCTAGGGTTTTTTAGTTTACTCATACCTATGAGAAGGGGAAGAGACACATTTTTGCACCTAATTCTTTAAAAAGTGTTCTTACACCTTACATCATTGTGGAACCAAGTGAGATAGAGGAGTAGCTTCTTTTGCATCAGCGTAGTGAATCAAATACATTGGAGGTTGAGGTAGCAGAGCAGGTGGATTTCAAATCAGCTGAAGAGATCATCAAAGAGAAAGATGAGGAAATATAAAAATTGAAGACGATTCTTTCCGTTGCTAATTCTCAAATCACTTTTTTGCAGCAAGAAAATTTTAAATTGAAAATGAAGCAGCTCTTACGTAGAAATCCCAAGCTAGAACTAGAGGCAGTCAAAGGAAAAGGTAAGGAGGTTATTTATGTTGACCAAATGCATGATATGGAGGCTGAAACACAATCAAAAGGCCAAAAACAAGAGACCTCAAAATGACGTTGGAGCTAGAGAGACAGTTAGCTCATCCACCTGAAGAGTTGAGCTTTGATGAGCTTATAGCCATGGAAATTAATGAAGAAATAGAGCTTTGGTTGTCAACGGTAAATGAGGATTTGGAGAAGCTCTTGAAGAGGGCTAAGAGGGACAATAAGCTGCAAAGACACATGGAAAATCATTATCGCACCAGGAACACAATTTCTCAAATAAGGCTGAAACAATTGAAGAAAAGGCTAACAGAAGCACACATGAAGCTTAAAGAGAACGATAGATTGGAATTGTTGGATGTAGCTTATTTGGATTTTTATACCATCACTCATAGGTGTTACAGAACCAATTTTGAGAATTTTTTAACAATTTTGGTATTTTTTGTGATTTTTGCACAATTCTGGAAATTCCTAATTGCAGAAGGGTAACAAAATTTTGTTATGCTTATTTTGGGGGCATCCAAATGATGATTTCTTTACATGGATGGATGTATTATGATGAGTAAATCATAGATCAGAAACCCCGTTGGCATGAAAAGTTGTAATTTTGGAGAAAAAGCTCAAAAACCACTCATTTATCATGTTTCTGCCACCTTTTTGGAGCCTCTATTACTCGTTTGGAGTAACCTTTGGAGAATGGATTTTTGAAGGCCTTCCCATGGGTCATTTTGTAAAATTCAAGGTGTTTTAGAAACCAGATACATATTTCTAGTTGACCGTTCTTTCATAAGTGGATTTTGATTCCTAAAAGTGTCTCAAAAGTGCCTGCAAAGTTTATTATGCTTCTACAAATTTTTGTTACCCTTCTGTTAGAAATGTTACAAATCAGCCTTGGATTCCTCAAGACACTTGTCAAGCTCAAAAAATGTAAAAAATTCGATATTTTTCTATCCTATGAGTTGGAATTATATTTATTTATTTGGGTTTACCTCCTATCATGAGGGAATTTGTAATTTACTGTAAGGGACAAACACTCCTAGTTCATAGCTGAAATTTAGGAAATGGTTTCTAACCTCCCTAGAATCTAGGAAATGACTCATCTTGTGTATTTATGATCCATTTTGGATGGGATTTCGACCTGATGAGGTGTATAGTCCATATTTTATATAAGTATACTCTCTTTGGTCTTTTTTTGGGTTCGATAGTCTCATATTGCAGTGGAGATTTTGTAATCAACAATTTGGAATGAAATCATAAACATATTTTCAGAAATTGTGTTGAGATACTTGTGGTATGCATTGGAGCATATATTCATATTATGTATGTTTATATATTCATGATTAATGATATATATCCTTCTTTCATATATGTTTATATTTTAAGTTTATGAGCAGAAATCATGTTTGTTCATGCTCTGTTTTAGACAAGGTTTACAGTGCTATGTCTATTTGCTTCTAAATGAATGAATTCACCTCAGTGCTCATTCAAATTCTCTTTCAATTAATCCTATAGTAAATTACCTATTAAAAATGCGTTCAAACTACCTATCTAGCCTCACATATTCTCTGCAAATTGACCTTGGAATTCAGACCTAAAAAACCTCATACACAGTCTACTCACTGAATTTTCTATCCAGCACTAAAAACATCAAACAAATATTGTTTACTAAAGATTATATACCTAGCCTAATATAATTAGATAATCAGTCATTCCTTTGACTAAAAAAGTGAAAACGAGAGAGCCTTGTCTGTTCCTGGTAGGGCTAGATACCTGACCTAAAGCATAGTCTATGGTTACCTTTCTTCAATCCCATTTTCAGCCTTGGGAAGTTTGGGGAGAGTGATAACATTTTTGTCACCATTTTTGGGGAGATATTGATAAAATTTCCCTGGTAATATTTATTTAATACTCTAAAAGTTAGACTTGTATGTGGCAATATCTAGCATTTGAAATAGGCTAAATTCTTAAATCTGAGCCAAAGTCCAAAATTCCTATCTTAAGCTAGCTCCTAAAAGATATACTATGTCAAATTCAGACCCAAATCCCTCACCAATTGTGAATGACACTGAGATTATTTTTAGAAAGCATAAAACCGAGTCTTGGAAAGTTGGAAGAGCTATTCCTCCACTTTTCATATCAAATTCCTTGCCTACGATATTTTTTTCAGAAGATTTGTTTTATAGTTCAGAATCTAAAATATCTTTGTTTATAACTAAGTCTGAAACCTTTCTTTCAGAAACCACCTTTGATCATTTTTATTTTGAGACCTTTGCACCATTTTGTGAGTCTTTCTATTCCAAAGTTGATAGCGAAGTCTGGTCTAATTTCCACAAACTTAAGGGCTTGGTGGATAAGTTTCAACAAACTTCAGAGAAATCTTATTTCCAATATCAACAACACACTTTTTCTTCACTTGTCGTTACACCTTATCATACTACTACATCATCAACCCTTCCTTTCATTCCATCATTACCTCTACAAGTTTTCACTCCATCAACACCTTCACCACCTCCTCCATTAGTCATGGCCATATTTTCTACGTTGATCTTACCACTTTAGCTCACTCCACTACCTCAGAAATATGGTCAGAGACTTCCCCTTTTCGACGTAACATCGGAGATTACAGCTTATCATCACATTTCCAAAGTGATTTATTTCATATATCTTGAAGAGATCGACAATGACGATGACAAGATGTGCATCATTGCACAGAGTTTCTTTGGAGAGGTATTTTCACTCTCTCACAATTGGTTCAATAGGTACTTAAAAACAACTGATTGAATTGTTTATGGATAAATGGGAAGAGAAGAAGAATCCATTGTAGATTTTAATTGAGTATAACGCTTTTAAAAGGAATCCCAATGAGTATGTCCAAGACTTTACAGCGAGATTCAATAAAATATATGATTAAACTCCTAAGAATATTAAGCCTCCTCCAGGCCTTGCTTTACTTCATTATCCTGATGGTTTTGATCCTAACATGGCCTATTATATGAGGGAAAGAAACCCATCAACTCACCATCAAATCATGAAGAAATGCAGAGGAACACAGTGAGCGTGGAAGCTAATTTGATCTTTAAAAAGTCTAAAATAAAGACGGAGAAAAGAGTCACTATCAAAGAGGAAGCATCTATTTCATCAGAGGGAAAATTAGATACCTTGATCAAGACCATGGAGAACATGATGGATAAGATGTCCATCGATGATAGAAAACTTGAACCCTCCATCATAAATCCCAATTTCAAGGGTCAAAATCAGCAGCCTCAATATAGGATTAAGCAAAGGGAACAGAGGGGCCATGATCCACAAAGTTAGCAACAAATTCACACTCCATTTCAGCAGAATTACAATGAAGGCCCTAATGAAGATGAAAAAGAAGATATTTATGGCTAGAATCATTAATTTGAGGAAAATCAACACCCTATTTTCATCACTGAAGAAGGTCAATTTTCTGCAGAAATTTGTGCACCAGATGATCAACAGTATGTCTTGTCAAATGATGACATGTTATCAATGCGCACAAAATATTATCAGAGGGGATATCAGAGTGCTCTTTCTCAAGTGTAGAGACAATATGGTTTGAGGAACATGAATGTTCCTATAACCTCCAATCAGAAAAAATAGAACGCTTAAGTAGATGTTCATCATAAAGAAGTTGCTGCTCCAAATCAAAGTAAAGACAAAGGGCATGTTGTTCCTAATCATGCTAAAGGAAATGAAGCTTCCTCTACCGGTTAGAGAAAGGATAAAGAATTCCAATATGGAGGACAGAATAAAGAGTCTTCACACAAAGAGAAACCTGAAAATAAAGATGCACCATTAAAAGAGGTATAAAAACATTATGCTCTTTTTAGTCTTGAAAATGAAATTTCCAAATTGAAAGTCTCCATTCCTATAACTGAAATAGTCAAGAATGACCAATAAAAAGTTTAAGTAGCTAAGTTTCTTAGAGTTTATCAAATTTACAACATTGTTAATGTGAGTGATGATCACCCTGAGCTTCTTTTTGGTCTTGATTTTGATGGTGATCTAGAAGATAGTGAGGTCCCTCCATTTTATCTAAGCCTCAAAATCCATGATTTTATCCTCCATAATGCCATGCTTGATTTTGGAGCCTCTCAAAACCTCATGCCCAAGGCCATTATGGAAATATTAGGGTTGGATATCACAAGACCTTATCATGACCTTTATTCATTTGATTCAGGGAGGATGAAATGTCTTGGCCTCATCAAGGACCTAGTGGTGTCATTAGAGAAAATCCCAACCAAGAATATCCTCATGGATGTTGTTGTGGCTGATATCCCTCCCAGATATGGAATTTTTCTCTCTCAGCCATGGGGAGTGAAGCTTAGAGGTACCTTACAACTTGACTTTTCATATTCTACCATTCTCATCTTTAGGCAACTTAGGAAACTATACCAGTAAAGTAAAATGAAGTACATGATCAACAGTCGAGAAAAGCCAAATAATCATCATATACATGTTATTCATATAGATTTAGAGTCCTTTATGTTGTTCAATGATGAATGTTCATCATCTTCCGAAGTTTTGATTGAAGAAAAAACAGAAAATTCTGAATTTTCAAATTCTGTTTTAGAATTGGCAAATGCAGAAATTTATGAAAATATTCCAAGTGATTTGGGACCAAGTGCATTACCTCAAAAAAGTGATGAAACAGTGAAATAAATAGAAATTTTTGGTACAACATAACTCTCTCAAGAATAAAGTAAAGTTCAGCCATCCGATTTGCAGCTTCATGATGAAGAAAGTGGTTTGTGGACCATGGAATTTGATGGAGCTTTGGGAAAAGAAGGGGATGGCATTGGAGTGTGGATTCACAACCCTATAAATCATTCATTAAAAATTCCTCCCAATTTTTGAATGTCCTCCTACAAGCTGGATTTTGAATGTTCAAATAATGAAGCTGAGTATGAGGCTTTGATAGTTGGTCTGAATATTCTCAAGAAGTTAGGTGCCAAAAGGATTTATGTGTATGGCGACTCCGAGTTGGTAATAAGGCAAGTCAAAGGGGAATACCAGGCCAATCAACCAAGGATGAAATCTTATCGAAATGCAGTGCTAGGTATCCTGAAGACATTCACCGAGTATACTTTGTCGTTGATCCCAATGGACATCAATGTTATTGCTGATTCTCTTGCTACTTCGGCCAACATGTTCAAAATTTCATTGTATCCTAATAAGAAGTATGAGATAAATTTCAAACACCACCCTGCTTCTCCAGATAATGTTCAATATTGGCAGGTATTTCAAGATGATAAACAGATCAGCAAATTCTTGCAGACAGAAGAGGAATTTGTGAATTCTCAAATGGATAACGAGTGCTATGAAGGTGACCAAGAAATTAATGCAGCAGAGATGCAAGTGCTTCAGCTGAAAGATAAATCCATTCCAAGAGTTTTATTACCTTTGGAAGAGATTTTCAATCAAGATGATGTTGCACGCAAACCAGCCATGCTACCAACATAAGTGGGAGCGGAAGATCTCAATCTTGGCACTCCAGAAAAGCCAAAGATGGTCAAAATTTCAAAATATGAGTGCAGAAATGAAAGGTAAATATGCAGCGCTTATGTCTTAGTTTGTTGATGTATTTTCTTGGGAATATTTGGATTTGAAAGTGTATGATAAGAGCATAATTCAACATACCATTCCCTTAAAGCCGGATCAAAAACCTTTCCACGAAAAGTTAAGGAGAATGAATCCCAAGTTGTTGCCCTCTATTCAAAAGGAGGTAAATAGATTATTTACTATTGATATTATAGTTCCCCTTCGCTTTTCAAATTGCATGTCTAATCTAGTGCCAGTGAGAAAGAAGACATGAAAGATTCACTTGCATTGATTTCAGAAATATGAATAAAGTTTCATTGAAGGAAAATTAACCACTACCAAATATGGACCATATTCTGCAAAGGGTAGTTGGATCTTCCAAAATTTCATTGCTGGAAAAATACTCTGGGTATAATAAGATTTTATTCCATCCAGATGATCAGGAAAATACAGCCTTTACAACACCTTGGGGCACCTTCATGTATGGAAAAATGCCATTCAAATTGAAGAATGCAGGGGCTACTTTTTAGGGAGCAATTGATATTTCTTTCGCCAATGAAAAGGATGCATTTTTGGTCATTTATTCTTATGATATCACTATTGTTTCCAAGACATATTGGCAACACTTGCAACACTTAAAAATGTTTTTTTAGAGATGTAGAAATTTTGGCATATCGTTGAACCCAAAGAAGAGTCTTTTCACTGTGGAAGAAGGTAAATTTTTGGGCCATATCATATCAAAATATGGAATTAGGATAGATCCTTGAAGGATTGAATAAATTCGTACCTTGGACTATCCTAGGAGAAAAAAGTAAATTCATTCATTCAATGGAAAAACCAATTTTTTGAGAAGATTTGTCCCCAATCGTGCTGAACACTTAAGGAAAATTACTGACATGCTGAAGAAAGACAGTGAAGTGAAATGGTCTGAAGAGGAAAAGAAATCATTCAATCAAGTTAAATTGGCTTTATCTCATGCTCATATTCTTATTAGTCCAGATTATACACTTGATTTTATCATTTTTTTCATTTGCCTCGGAACATACTCTTGTTTATGTCCTTATGCAAAATAAAAATCAGAACACAGAGAAACCCATCACTTTCATCAGTAGAACCATAAGAGATGTAGCCTTGAAGTACAACATCATTGAGAAATATGCCTTGGCATTAGTCAAAGCATTGAAAGACTCCCGAGTCTATATTCTCCACTTTCACGTCATTGCATATGTTCCAAACGCTGTTGTCAAAGATGTGCTTACGCAGAATGATCCTGAAGGGCGGCGAGGTAAATGGATCGCTGCTATGTTGGAATATGACTTGGAGATCAAGCCCACAAATATAATCAAAGGACAAGGCCTGGCAAAGCTTATGGCGGATTAAAATCTCCATGATTTGGATATTAATTTTATTACTGCATTATCTGAAGAGCAAGAGGCTAAAATATTACCTGAGGTATCTGAAATTTTCTCTTTATCACCTTGGTATGCTGATATAGTTCATGTTTCTCAACAATTGAACCCTCCTCCCAGCTTGCCAAGTAGTAAGGCTATATTTTTGAAGTTGAGAGCTCTTAAGGACTGCATCCTTAATGGTGTCTTGTATTGGAAAAATCAGGGTGGAGTGTTGGTGAATTGTTTAGTTGAAGGAGAAGTTGAAAAAGTGATGAAAAATTTTCATAAAGGTGACTGTGGTGGTCATATTTATTGGAAGACTACAACTAAAAAGATCTTGAGGTCAAGATTCTATTAGCCAAGTTTATTTTCTAATGTTTATAAAACAATCATGAGTTTTCATGAATATCAAATATTTCAGGGAAAGAGGAAGCTCTTAAAACCAATTGAAGTGTAAGAACCATTACATAAATGGGGACTTGACTTCATTGGTGAGATCCATCCAACATCATCAGCTCAGCATAAATGGATACCCATTGTCACATATTATTTCACTAAATGGATTAAAGCCATCCCCATGAGGCAAGCTACTGATACTGTCATTATTCGGTTTTTAGAGAACAATATTCTATCTCGTTTTGGTTGTACATACAAAATCATTACTGACAATGCATCTGCCTTTGAGTCCAAGAAAATGATTGAATTTTGTGATAAGTATCACATTAGGCTTGTTCGTTCCAAAATATACTATCCTCAAGGCAACGAGCCCGTTGAATCATCAAATAAAACTTTGGTGAACATAATCAAGAATATGCTGCAAGAAAACCAGAGGAATTGGCACAAAAAGTTCACCAGTACTCTATGGGCGGATATATTTAGCACAAAGAGATCGATCAACATGTCACATTTCCAGCTCGTGTATGGTGTTGACACAATGTTTCCTACTTCTCTAGATGTGTCAGTGATGAAAATTCTGCAAGAGATCGACAATGAACCAAATGATATCCAGCAAAGAATCAACCAAATGATCCATCTACAACAGTCAAGAGATGAAGTCTTCAGTCATACTTCAAAGCTTCATGAGAAAATAAAAAATATTTATGATAGGAAGACCAAAGCTGAAGATTTTAAGCTTGGAGATGTTGTTCTTCGCTGGGATGCCTAGAATGAAGACAAAATTAAGCACGGAAAGTTTTACAATCTATGGAAAGGACCTTACAAGATCATTGCATTAGGAGGTAATAAAGAATTTCTCCTAGAGGATCTTGAAGGCAAGAAGTGTTGGGAGGACCAATCAATGGTAGGTTCCTCAAACATTATCTTACTTGATAATTGAAGATGAAATCCAATTGCACTGTACATATCATTTTAATTCGTTATCCAAGCAATAAGGAAGTTGCTGCAAAAGTTTGAAGCCCGAGGATAAGGCCATGAGACTTCTACATTTAGCTCATGTTTACTTTCAAAAAGTTCAAAAAGTTTCAGTCAGTTGTCAATTCATTTTTTTCTAGTCAAAGTCATTTCCAGATTTAGTTCATCATTTCTGTTTTTTCAAAGTTTTTCAATGTCGAGTTTTGAATCCATTGCCCAATGGTAAGTCTACCTGATCTATGGTGTTCTTGACATCTCCTAAAGGAGCTTCCATCCCCAGTTGGAGAAAATTTTAGTGTCAGTATGTCAGTGATAAAAAATAACTCTTTCAGTTGTTTTCCTAAAAAGTCATAGGTCTAAATTTTCACTTTTTCAAACTAGTTTTCAAAAAATAATTTTGGTCACTGAAGAGGTCTAGGTCAACTTTTCTGCTCCCTCATCTCATTCATCACCATCATCATTTTCAAGGTCATCTCCTTCATTATCATTTAAATGTTTAGGGTTACATCATTCCTCCTCATCTAGGTGATTGTCTAGGGGTCATCATCTACCTTTGAAAATGTTCAATTTATCACCTAAAACAAGGCTCCAATCGTTCATCTCACTCATAAACCTCTAGAACGGGAGCTAGCATGCTTAGGGAATAAAATAAAGACAATTTGTATTGTTTTAAAAAGGTTAAAGTGTTAAAAATTTCAGAAAGGTCAAATCTATCTTATTGTCTCATTAAAAGGAAAAAATGTCATTTCAAGGTTTTAAAAGGACAAAATCTCATTTCAAGCTTATAAAAAGGAAAAAACAAAATCATGTTGACTCATTGTTATCTCTTGTTGTGTGGAAGAATATCTCTCTTATCTCACTTGCACTCCCAAGGTGGTCAAAAGTTCAAATCCAAGGCATAAAACCACTTCAAAACTCATTTGTTACCCTTTTAGCAGTCTTTGTTACGCTTTTGGGAACTTGTGTTACATTTCTGGGCAAGTGTGTTACGCTTTTGGAGTGTGATGCACAACCTTTATTAAGTTTTTGGTGTGTTGCACAGGCACTGCACAACCCTTGTTATGCTTTCAGCTACCCTTGGTACACTTTCAACTACCCTTGTTACGCTTCCAACCTCCCTTGTTACGCTTCTGTACATGCCTGTTACGCTTCTGGAGAAGAGGCAGATTTTGGTTTTGGGCTTAGAAAACCTCCAAAGAAGCTCAAGCCTTGGCATCATTACCTTGTGAACCCCTCATAAAAGGTAAATCACTACTCTCATGCCCTCTTTTAGTCAAATTTTGAGTGTTTAAAACATTTTTATGCTCACTTTGTTTTTTTTTTCATATTATCACTTATCCATGGTATGCAAATATTTCATTGACAAAACCTAACCTACTCCACCTTACTAAACCCTAACCCTAGTATCTAAACCCTAACTCACACCTCTCATATACCTTATCCCCACATTTCCCATCATCCAGACCATCCCTAACATGTCAAATTCACCCAAACCCTAGATTCTAGACATTTCACAGTAAAAAACTTGGAAATTTCTTGTGTTTGCTAGATTTCATCACTCTCCCGACATCCATTTCCCCTCATTCCACCTAAAATATGGAGCTAACATGCCACCCTATTCACTGATTTTTTCTAGAATTTTTCTCAGCTCCATGACCCTCCATTTCATCTTCTAAACTTACCTCACCTCTACACTACCTATTTTCACAGTGTTGAAATTGGAAATTCCCTATTTTTTCATCATTTTTCCACCTTCTTCACACTCATTTCACTTCATTCCACCCACAAATTGGAGCTAACATACAACCCAATCCACTCAATTTTTTTCAGAATTTTTCTTAGCTCCATGATCCTTCATCTCATCCTCTAAACTTAAACTTTCCTACACTCTTTTTTTCCAGATTCCCATACATCTACCCAACCATCAACACACTAGGGTTTTCATCATTACAGTGACAAAGAAGATGGAAAGTGAAAAGAAGAGCTTCAAGGGAGTGTGCCACCTCAGGTTAGAATCCGTCACAATGCATGAACTCAATGCCTCACCATTGGCCAGAATATGCTTTAAGAGGGTTGAATGCTTGATATTTTGTGAAAAGCTCATGGAAGAGGGGTATCATCTTCAATTGACAAGCTTATTTGCTACAAGCTTCAGCATGGGAAAGGTCACTATTTTGGGTGTGGAGATAAGCCTATCAATAGGCCTAATTTCTTCAACAATAGGTATTCCTTGTCATAGAGAGCAGTGGTTCAGAGGAATGGAGTTAGACATTAAAAATTACAAATAATTTCTCAAGCCTCATGCTAGAGAGGAGTCAGATTACCTTTTCCCTTTCAGACACCTCAAAAACAAGTATGCTCCTTTGATGATGTTTATAATGAAGTACTTCACATGTGAAGGAATATTTTCCAGGTTATACAGGTATCATATCAGGCTGTTGATTCATTTCACCTCTCTCAAAACACTTGATTTTCCATATTACTTGTACAGGAGTTTGATTAAGATGACCGAGAAGGTGAAGAGTAGAAAAAAATACCATCACACTAGTATTTTTCATCATGGTCTGATCAATATCATTGTATTGCATCACCTTTCCTCCATCAACATGACTTGGGAAAAATTCTTGAAGAGATTATCAGTAGTGCCTACCATTAGCCCTCCTATCTTGCCTAGTACATCATCAGCACAACCAATGGAGGTTGGATCTTATAGCATGTGAACTTATTTTTCATATGCTCCTAGGGTTATCGAGTTTACTCATACCTATGAGAAGGGGAAGAGACATATTTTCATGCCTAAGTTCTCCAAAAGTGTACTTACACTTGACACCATTGTGGAACAAAGAGAGATAGAGGAGCAGCCTCTTTTTCATCAGCATAGTGAATCACCGCCATTGTAGGTTGAGGTAGAAGAGAAGGTGGAGGTCAAATCAGCTGAAGAGATCATCCAAGAGAAAGATGAGGAAATAACATAATTGAAGAGAATGTTTTCCATTGCTAATTCTCAAATCACTTTTTTGCAACAAGAAACGTTTCAATTGAAAGTAAAGAAACTCTTACAAAGCAAGCCCAAGCCAAACTTAGAGGCATTCAAAGGTAAAGATAAGGAGGTTATTGATGTTGAACAAATTCAAGACATGGAGGCTGAAACACAATCAATAAGGCCAAAAACAAGAGGTCTCAAAAGGGTGCTGGAGCTAGAAAGACAGTAAGCTCATCCACCTAAAGAGTTGACCTTTGATGAGCTTATAGCCATGGAAATTAATGAAGACAAAGAGATTTGTTTGTCAAGGGTAAATGAGCATTTGGAGAAGCTCTTGAAGAGGGCTAAGAGGGAAAATAAGCTATACAGACACATGGCAAATCATTATCGCACCAGGAACACAATTTCTCAAATAAGGTTGAAACAATTGAAGAAAAGGCTACAAGAAGAAAAAATGAAGCTTAAAGAGAAGGATAGATTTGAATTGTTGACTGAAGTTTTTTTTATTGTTTAGACCATCACTCACAGGTACAATAGAACTATTTTTGAGAAGTTTTGAGCAATTTTGGTATTTTTTGTGATTTTTGCACAATTATGGAAATTCCTCTTTATAGAAGGGTAACAAACTTTTGTTATGCTTATTTTGGGGGCATCCAAATGATGATTTATTTACATGGATGGATGTATTTTGATGAGTGCATCAAATATCAGGAACCCCCTTGGCATGAAAAGCTGTAATTTTGGAGAAAAAGCTCAAAAACCACTCATTTTTCATGTTTATGCCACCTTTTTGGAGTCTTTGTTACGCTTTTGGAGTAACCTTGAGAGAACGGATTTTTGGAGGCCTTCCTATGGGTAATTTTGAAAAATTAAAGATGTTACAGAAACTACAGACACAATGCTAGTTGACCATTCTTTCAAAAGTGGATTTGGATTCCTAAAAGTGCCTCAAAAGTTCCTAAAATGTTATGTTACGCTTCTACAAATTTTTGTTACCCTTCGATCAGAAATGTTACAAATCAACATTGGATTTCTCAAGACACTTGTCAAGCTCAGAAAATGTCACAAATTTGAGGTTTTGCTATCCTATGAGTTGGAATTTGAGTTATTGAGTTGGTTTTTTCCTCCTATCATGAGGGAATTTGTAATTTAATGTAAGGGATACACACTCCTAGTTCATAGTTAAAATTTAGGGAATGGTTTCTAACCTCCCTAGAATCTTGGAAATGACTCATCTTGTGTATTTATGATCCATTTTGGATGGGATTTCGACCTGATGAGGTTTAATAGTACATATTTTCTATAAGAATACCCTTTTTAGTCTTTTTTTGGGTTGGATAGTATCATATTGCAGTGGATCTTTTGTAATCAACAATTTGGAATGAAATCAGAGACATATTTGGAGAAATTGTGTTGAGATACTTGTGGTATGAATTGGAGCATATGTTCTTCTTATGTATGTTTATATATTCATACTTAATTATATATATTCTTCTTTCATATATGTTTATCTTGTAAGTTTATGATCATAAATCATTTTTGTCCATGCTATGTTTTAGACAAGGTTTTAATTTCAATGTTTAGTTGCTTCTAAATGAATGAATTCACCTCAGTTATCATTCAAAATCTCTTTCACTTAATCCTATACTCAATGACCTATTAAACTTGATTTCAAAATACCTATCTAGCCTCACATATTATCTACAAATTGACCTTGGAATTCATACCTAAAACACCTCATACATAGTCTACTCACTGACTTTTCTATCTAGCACTAAAAATATCAAACAAATCCTATTTACTGAACCTTATATACCTAGCCTAAGATAATTAGATATTCAGTCATTCATTTGACTGAAAAAGTGACAACAAGAGAGCCCTCTCTGGTCCTAGTAGGGCTAACTACCTGACCTAAAGCCTGGTCCGTGGTTACCTTTCTTCAATCCCATTTTCAACCTTAGGAAGTTTGGGGAGAGTGATAACAGTGGGCATGGCTATATCATTGTAGTGGTAGATTACTTTACTAAATGGGTTGAGGCAATGCCTAAATTTAACAATACATGCGAGAGGACTGTGTATTTTTTCTTCAATCATGTCACTACACAGTTTGGTGTTTCACAAGCCATAGTCACGAATCATGGGAAACACTTTCAAAATCACATGATGTCTGAACTCACTACCAAGCTGGGACTCTGTCATAAAATTTCCACTCCCTAATACCCTCAGAATAATGGGAATGTTGAGGCCATTAAGAAAGTTCTGAAAATGATGCTTCAACGTATGATAGGGGTCCATCGATCGGATTGGAATTTGACTCTTTATGCTGCCTTTTTGGCATATCGAACCTATATTAGGATTACTATTGGATTCATGCCTTTCCAATTGGTCTATGGTCTGGAAGCAATAATTCCAATTGAATGTGAGATTACATCACTAAAAATGGTTGTAGATCTTATTCTTCCCACTTCCATAGAAGATGATTGTCTCTTACATCTGACCCATTTATATGAGACTCAAAGAGATGCAACCATGGATAATGAAGCCTATAAGAAATGTTTTGAGGTGAAATATGAAAAAAGTTTCAAGCCTCATGCCTTCACGGAAGGATAACTTGTCCTTATATGCGATCATGAGTATGAAAAATTAGGATTACAGAAGTTTCAACCTATGTGGCTAGGTCCATATATTTTCAAACGTGTTCTTGCTAAAGGGGCCTATGAGCTAGTCGAATTTGATGGAGTTCCGCTGGTGCAAACTAGGAATGGGTTGTACCTTAAGAAATACTATGCTTGATCTTATGTGTAGTAGACTGTGTACATACTATATATAAGTGTGTTGAGTGTGTCTGCAGTGTCTCTTCAGAGTTCCCTACGGTTTCTGTTGATCTTGTTTACGTTTGGTTTGCAGATGTCGACATGTCTTGAGTTGTATGTCAGCTATGTTGATGGTGCTAGTTGTAGTACATGGAATCTCTCCTCTATAGCATGGGATATATTTGCTCCAAATGGCGAGTTAGTGAGTCTACAAGGAATTTGTATCAGTAACTCTACCAACAATACCGCTAAGTATAGTGCATTGGTCGAGCTATTATCTGATGCTATTTCAAATGGTATCCGTCGTCTAGTCATCAGACTTGACTCACAACTTATGGTACTACAACTTGCTAATATCTATTTGGCTATTAGTCCCACCATATTTCACATGTTCTTAAGGGTTCTCCTTCAATAAATACACTTTGATTTCATCCAATGTCAACATTTTTCTAGAAAACTAAATACATTGACAAATGCGCTAGCTAATCATGTTTTAGATATACGTTTGCAATGAATGTAAATAAATTTTAATACACATCACATCCATTGAAATTGATAATAGGAACATAGAAAAACTATCTATCTATCTATCTATCTATATATATATATATATATATATATATATATATATAAAGTTTGGTTTTATAAAATTTGTGCCCGAGACACATATGTCCACACGACCCATATAAAAAAATACATGCAAATATGACTATGAGGCCCCCAATTGACTAATCTTAGTGCTCATGATAACATGCCACTAAACATAGTAGCCAACCAATACAACTAGGTACTCTGATAGTGCGTTGATGAAGTCACATAGGAATCTGGTTGATTACAATCTCATCTATCCCGTGTGTCAACCCCTGCATGTGGAGCTCCACATTTGCTAGGGTTTCGACTACATTGAGATCCTATAGTGCATCCCGTCATCCTGCAACAATATGTATTGGTGCTACTTATTGTTTTGGATCTCCTATGCGATGGAGATATGAAGCACCTATATGTCAAACGAGCCCAATATTTGCATGAAAAATCAATATTTTAAGTCTCAGAAACATCAAAAACACACACAAAAAAATGAAAAAATTAAAAAACTTCTATGGTTGAAATATCCTACCTGTAGCACCCCATTTCTCACCCTTAGGAAGCACAAGCTCAAGGTTGCCATGAAAATATACGGATAATCATCTATCATAATGAAATGTCTATGAAACCATCTGAAGAAGGCTAGTGGTAAGCTGATCACTGATGGAACTACATGTCAAGACATAAGATATATCCACCTTCTCATCCGTGGAACCCTGAGATCAATGGGATCGAGCATGATATGTTGAGGCTGTAATAATGGAATTCGCTGTAGGGAAAAAGAGATCAAGGTTTAACCATAGCCAGATTTTCTCAATTTTCCCTCTCTTTCTTTAGATAACTGTTCTTTCATATTAACCAACACACCCTCACTCGAGTTGAAGACCGTTGGCTCCAAAAACTCCAAACCATACTACATGTATTATGTGTTGGTTACATGAAGTGTTGAGCTACGAGAAAATTTGGAAATGATGAATATGATTTTTCCTTATGGAAAACATGTCACATATTTTATGTTAATTTTTCCATCCCTAGTGGATTGGTCTCAAGGTCTACATTGAGTGAAAATATAATATTTCACTGTTTCTCCACCCATTATCCCACCTAGGAGAGAGATGGGGGCACCTCTCATGGATAAACCTGTCAGAAAATATAAGTGAAAATATAATCTTTCATTGTTTCTCCACCCATTATCCCACCTAGGAGAGAGATGGGGGCACCTCTCATGGATAAACCTGTTAGAAAATATATGTACTCGACCTTTAGCTCGAGCATATGTTCCCCTAACCTGAATTATGGTGCTTTCACATCCCACTAATAGACAAGGTACTTTAGTAATTCCATATGTTGCCTGATAGCAGGTAACCAGGAAAATTTCAATAATCCACAATCTTTAAGTGCCTGTATGGTAGCAATATTATTTGATGCATTCATTTCATGTTCTTCAGGGTCTCTTTTTCTCCATACAAAGGCATTTTTGTGCTAATGAAGACTTGAAACATCAACAAGAGACTCATTAGGATCCTTTCCATGCAAAATTTTTAACAAATTTTGAAGAGAAATGTTAAATCAAACTCGGGATTTGTTCCCAATGATGCCCTACAAGGGGAGATAGTGCATTGTACCCCTCCCTACATTTCATCATCACCTAGATGCAACACTCCTTTCGAATTTAGGAGGCTATGTTGGTCCAAGGGTGAGTTATTCAAACCCAAGGGCCCTCAAATATACATAAAACTTGCATGAAATCACAAAATAATACCATGAAATGAAAGAGGAAGGTTTTAGCTCCTACCTGGAAGTGACATGTCACATCTCTTGGAATGATCCACCAGATTGGATGCAATCAATTGCATAAGATCAAGGGAAAAAAGTACTCATAGCTCTCACTGTTGAAAAATTTATTTTAACCGAGGAGCATACTTTTATCACTTTTTTGGGATATGTAAACCCATGAAAAAGGAACCCCATGGAGTCCTCTTTCAACTTTTTTGAGACTGCCAAAATATGAAAATATTTCCGAGCACTTGTCTTTTCTAACTCGTTAAATTCAATGAAAATACGTCTACTTAGTATAAGTTTAACCCTTTTCCTGAATGAGATATAATATTTACGAATAAGGAATACCTTATTCGAACATGGCTAAGATATTCTCTTGAGTATTGTTTTCTGTATTTTCAAACTCAAGGGACTATCTATGAAAAGGAACATCTAGAGTTTTGTTTTCGCCTCTTTTTCAAACTCTCTAAACATGAAAAATATGTTGATTTTTACCTTCATTGGACTCGTTAAAACATCAAAGAATGATTGACTCATCAAACATGATGAGGCTGAACCACTCCTTCTTAAGGTTCATTAAACATACTTGGAGGGATTCATCCAAAGGATTAACTTAAAGATCAAGCATATGTTATCCTCCTCAAGCTTGTTAAAAAATAAAGAGGTACTAACTACTATGGTTGTAGAAATTTGAAAAACATGGTACTCCACTTGTTAATGGAAGTGAGTCATTCTTGAATACGAAAATGTTCCACTTCATCTCTGTGGTTGTTGGGTTGGGAAATATACTTGTCTTTTGGTTCATCATACTATTTCAAAGCCTCCATTTTCGGTTTTGGGTCAAATTTGCCAACTCCATTTCAAAATTTTCCTCGCTCTCGACGAAAAGTCTTACATTGTTGGCCTTCAACCAAAATATTCTTTGTGGTGTTTGACTTCAACTCATTTATTCACACCATACAGATTGTACTGCAGTACCTTGAGAGCCATTAACATCTTCGGTGGTTTCTCTCGCGTCTTTTAATGACTTACATAATTTTTCGGTAATCAAATGGTGTCTAACATGTTTGACTCTATCTCATTGATTCACATGGTTAGACTCGTACATTAGACAGTTGTGTGAACGATATTGAAGACCACAAATCTGGTTTCATCCATCCGAGCTGTGATTTCATGATTAATACAAGATCACAATGTATGATGCCTATGATCACTCAGATATTCATTTAGTCATGGTTCCACCATTCGTCATCAGTGGACATGTCTTTTGGTCATTGTACATGTAATGTTATCTTATGCGTTGAGTATGAGTATGCCTCCCTCAATAAATATGTCATAATGTAAATGTATTTTAATAAAATATAATATCGGTGGTTGTTCTTGATCCCGACTTGTCACAAATTAAAGAACTTCAGTCTTGAGTTTCCATTTCTTACTTTTCTCTTTAGGCGGTAATATGTTATAAGCCATTTTTTCGCATATGTTCAATAGGCCTACAAACTCGATCAATCAACATCCTTTTACCCCTTGTCATCATCCTTGCACAAATACCTAAGCATGACTCGGCCTAATCCCTAATTTTCTGCCTAAAACTGATTCATTTCAATCATTTTAAGGACCAGCGCACTCTGCTTCCTTGGAGACTTGTGTTCACCTAAAGGTTGCCCCTTGTGGGTCCAATGACTCTAGAAATTTGGTAAAAATGAAAAGAATCCCAAAGCTTCCTCTTTTATAATATTCCATAGATGTTGTATAACACACATATTGACTAGATGAAATCAAAATAATACGTCCTCATATGGTATATGAGGTGGTTGAAAAAGATGAAGGAACTATGAATGGAATGTTCCTGGGAAGAAATCTGTGAAGAAAGTAAGGAGAGAATGTGAAATATGCAACTATGATCATGTAGAAAAGGAAATAAAACATGGTGACTAGAAGATTTGGCCATGACATCTCCATAGAAAAGGCATGAAGACCCTGATAAGGTCTATAAAGAAATGAGACCCTTGGCATTGAAATTATTGGAGAGTGCTTGTGAATGTGCAAGATTTTGATGTTGATGTTGCAAGCAAGATGTCATGGTGAAATTCCATTATAAAAGACAACTTTGATTTTATGTTCATTTTTTATTCTTGAACAAAATTTGGATGAGTTGATACAAGGCTAATGAAAGAGAGTTGTATATGACACCTACAACTAGCGCTCATGTGGTAGGATGAAATATCGTAAAGGAAACATGACTTGGAAGTGGTAGTTTTATGAGTAAAAGCCAAATGTGGATTATAATATCAGTTTACAATGAATACAATGATGACATCATTGACATGGTTCATGAAGGAAAGTGATGGATGGTTGATGCCCTATGAATAAATCCCAAAATATGAAGGCTCCATAATGATAAAGATGAAATTCTTGAAATCGAAAGGAGGAGCTCTTCAAGTAGCTAATGGTCCAATGATCTCCACCAAAGGCAGAAAGATGTTGTTGGAAACAAATCCCTAGTTAAGAGGGAGCATGGGAGCAAGTCCTTGGTTAAGAGGGAGCTTGTATAAGTTCATGGATAAGAGGGAGCTTGGGTACATTCCTTGATAGGAATGGGTATATATTCCCTGGTTAAGAGGGAGAGATAGACACATCATTATTTTATTCATACTGTGAAGAAATAATGGAGGATTGGGTAAGAATTTGACATCTAATGCTCTTTGAGGATGTGGTCGGGAATCCAAGATAAGAGTATTCATAGAGGGCTGATATTATTTGAGGATTTGGAATCCAAGATAAAAATATTTTTGGAAGAACATACCCTGTGAACACCCGGGTGGGGTATGTACCTTGAGAGACAATGATGATGGTTTCTATCAATCATTGGTCTCGCCATCATTGTGCTCTGATCTTGTGGAGAGATAGAGTTTTTTTGTCAAGGCCTTTCCATGTGACAATGTTGGTTGATATGATTCTAAAAATATGGGTTACCAATCTGACTCTTCTTATAATAAATATTCAAATTGAGAATGCCCATGTACCTTGTGTGGAAATTACCTCCCTAGTTAGGAGGGAGTGTTTAAATATGTAACTAGGTTTGGTCTTCATAATGACGTATGTAATCATGATTTTATGTATTTAATGTAAAGAAGAAAAATAAATTTATTTTTTTTATTCTTGAGGGATGGGTTTCATGCTAGAGGGAAATTTGTATTTAGGTCAAACACCCATTTAGTGCTTATAGCGATTGCTATTTAGTCTACAAGTCAATTGAGTCATTGCCATGTATTGAAGACCCATTTGGGTATGTTACATACTGTAAATAAAATTTATTTGAGTCAAAATAGAGTCAAAATAACCTCCAAGACCTTGTCCTGGTGCAAAGATCAAGTCAGCCTACATGAAGGGACAAGTTGGCCTAAAGTTAGCAATTTGTACCCCTAAATAGCCTATAATTGAGGAGGAACTCAACCTCATTTTGAAACACTCTCAAGCAAGTTTGATCTCCCAAGATAGAAGCTGGAAAAAGGAAAAAAATAAGAAGAAGAGCAAGATCGATGTTTTGAGCCTCTCTCTCTCTCTCTCTCTCTCTCTCTCTCTCTCTCTCTCTCTCTCTCTCTCTCTCTCTCTCGTGTTAGGGTTTCTACAGTTAATGGGCAAGTCGAAGTTGCAAAATAATTTAATGGGCAGAACAAAGTTGTAGAAGAATTCGATGGGAAGGATGAAGTTGCAGAAGAATCTATTGGGTAGGTCAAAGTTGCAAAAGAATTTTCTGAGAAGGTGAAAGTTGTAGAAGGATCTGTTGGGCAGGTTGAAGTTGTAGAAGAATCTACTAAGCAGGTCAAAGTTGCAGAAGAATTTGTTTGGAAAGTCAAAATTGCAAAAGAATATGCTAGATAGGTCAAAGTTGTAGAAGAATCTTATAAGAATCAAATTTGCAGGAGTTGCTAAGGTTAAGGTTACCGGAAAATAGGAAATATATGACTTGGCCTTGGAGTGTCTTGGTCAAGGATCATAAGCCTTGGAATTCATCAATTGAAGTTCTATATGAAGAGAAGAATGCTTATGGTTTTTCCTTTCGGTTGGAGAGGTTTTGGCCCTGGATGATTGCCTATATATTGTGTCCAATTTTATGATTTGGTAATTTTTTGATGATAGAGAACACTAATAATAGAAAATGAAAATAGGAAGTTAACAAATTAAAGGAAAAAATTATCACAAGCAGTTATTAAGGAAGAGAAATCACTTACACTTGCTGCCCATATATTTCTCCTCAATAACTCCAAGATTCTACTAGTATACTCCTCATTGGTCATAGATCCCATCTTTAACTCATTTAACTCCTTTTCACTGTCATCATAATATATTTCTGATATATACTTCTTCCTGAAAAATCTCCCGAACTCACTCCAAGCCAGCTCCTTTTCTTGAATGCCTCTGACATTCTTCACATATTCCCACCAAATGTCTACTTTTCCTTTAAGAATGAAAGTAGTTATCCTGTATTTCATATTTCCTAAATAATCATGCAATTTGAAAAGGTTATTCATCCCAAGAAACCAAGCTTCTGCATCTTGTGACTTCTTCATTTCTCCATCAAATGTAGGAGGATTTTATTTCTTGAACTCTTCTGGGAACTACTTCTTCTCACTCATCCTATATGAATAGTGGTGGTGATGATGATGATCTCTCTCTGAACTAGAAATAGAATAGAACCCATGGTCATTACCCCTTTTTTCATGTGTATCCAAGAACCTACCATCTCTGACTATGTTATCCTTGTCAAACCTGTATCCTGATTGAGACTTGTTGCCATATGCCCCATTGGTCATTTCCTCCTGTCCATGATTGATCCTAAGTGGTCCCTATCTCTGAAAATTTGATAGACTCTGAAGGATGACTTCACTAACTTCCACTTGCTTTTCTTGTAGTATTGCAAGTCATTCCCGTGACTTAATGATCTTGTAATTATCTATCTTACAACTTCTGATATCTACTTTCAAACTTCTCAATGTATCTGCTATGTCAAGGGAGTACTCATTGTCATGTTGTTAATTTGATCTGTAGGGAGAACCATGTGAAATATAGTCTACCATTTTTCTAGTCATCTTGATCTTTTTCTTCCTACAAACTTACCATTTCATATAATCCAAATATAACCATGATAAAAAATACCCAAATGAAGTTCAGGGGAGGCTATCTCATCTGCAAAATCAATATGGATGAGCACAACATATGTATATATAATAAAATCCACATATTAATCATTTCAACATCAACATCATACCAACGTTGTAACATGCCACACCATCATGAAAACACAAGATTGCAATAATGACCATCAAAATGCATGCATAATGATTAGATAGACAACTAACATTCATGCATGATAAACACATTCCACCCATCGAGTCCAAGTGTTGAACCTGGGAGCTCTAAACCACCCTATAGCCACCCCTCCCACATTTACCCAATTTCATTGGCCTGCCAGGGTAAACATGAGACAAAGAGTTACTATGACATGGCCTGACCTCCAAGCTCTAGTTAATAGAGTGGGGCTACAAAATGACCACAAATTGACAACTCACAACATCCCTCAGGGCTACGTGATACTCAGAGGCAAAAGGACCACCCCAGGTGACCAAAACCTAACCTGGGGCTACTTTTATCACAACTTAACCCCTAACTGCATGCATGATAAGGCCTCCATGAGGTTATAGGCCTACAAGTGCATGCACAACATTGTCTGAGTGTGGTTGTGACCCAACTTTCCCATTTCAGAAGGTGTAGTCTCAAGATCATAGCCACAATTCTAGGTCAACTTCCAAACCACTTCCCATAACTGCCTGAGACTTTCCAGAATCATTATAGACATGAAAAAAATATAATTATTCAAACTTGAGTCAGAAACTTGACCTCACCATGCCTAACCATGACATTCATTTCGTCAAACATATGGCGAACACATAAGCTACACATTATGAATGCATATCTGATCATAATAGTATGAGGTTCATCTAAGAATCATGAAGAAGGCTCTATGCTATCTTCATATAGTTTCAGTAACACTAGTTTGTCCATGCATTCATCAACCATTCATATATTCATCAAACATGTCAAGAGCCATAAGTAATATACATCACATAACCAACAAATAACCAACATATGAACCATAGTATCACCAACATAATCGCTACAAATATACATGAATCAAGGTAGAGAAATAAATCTTATTAGCATATGCAAATTCCAACCAAGTCAGGTACTTCCACATACCACCTGACCATAGATTGGGATGAACCAAATCTCTCTGTCAACCAATCACCTCCACACCATATTCCAAGCATGAATGTGGGATATCATGGAATAAACCAAACAAAACAAATCTAAGGCTTCCAAAGACCAAACCACCTCAGCCCTCAACCGATGATTCCACCTCATGGTCAAAAATCAATAAAACCAACCAGATCAATCTCTACCCAAGCTGTCCAGGGCTCTAGGAACTAGTAACTCAACCCACAACCTTCCAGGGCTCCAGAGCATTTGTCCAACCTGGCTCCATGGACTAGTAACTCAACTCACTAAGGGCTCCAAAGTGTTTGTCCCAACTTAGGATCCAGAACTATTAACTCAAACCGAGTTGTTTCAAGGCTCTTAGAGTGTTTGTTCCAACCCACAACCATAAGGAATTATGAGCGCCAATCATAAAAAAATCAAGTGGAAACACCCACAAAACCATGGCTATCCAGGAAATGGCAAGGCAAGGATAAAACCACTATAAATAGATGAAATCCTTCATGCCAATGAAAACACATAACCACAAAACCACATGCATATACGATGCATCCATAAATCAACAAGGAAATCACATATGCAACCTATTACCTACAAAGAAATCCAACTGTAGTTGATGATCCAACTATTCCCTTGCACTTTCATATTTTCCTTTTCATTATTTCTCCAAATCCAAGTGAAACTAGAGTGCTACAAGCATGCTCCAAGAATTCTCTAAGTGTGCAAGAGTATGGGAGAGTGAGAGAATAGAAGAGAGCTCCAAATGTGAACTAAAGAAAAAGGCTAACAATTGATCCTCATAAGCCTTTTTATCATTGAGGCTTCTATTTTCTTCATTTTCCTTCATTTTTTCCTTGAATTTTACTCTCATGCAAATATGTGACCCTTTATATCCCTTTTCTCATATTTTCCTTTATTTTCATAAATAAATTTCAATTAATGCCTCTTTGTCTTTTCCAATGCCTTTATCAATTTCCATATCCATTAATTAATCACCGGTGATACCCATCACTATGTTTTTCCCAACATTCAACTTGGAATATGTGTCCCATGACCTTGGTTTTATTTTTATTTACATAGGAAATCAACTAGTGGTTGTTACTTTATGAATTGGAGCCCGAAAGGATAATGTATAGATCTCAATAGGCCTCTCGCAGAGGCAAATGATCACCCAAATTGAAGTATGTATGGTTACAAATTTTGTTTTTTGTTGGGAAATTTTTTTCGACAGTATACGTTCAGAAATTTATTGAAATTTGAGGCAATATGTAGCCTCTTAGGGATGTTAAGAGACAATATATGATATAGGGGCAAGAAATAAGAAAGCCAAAATGTAAATTTTCTGTTTTATTTTTTGTAACCTGTCACAAACTTAATATAATCATTACGCATTACTGTTGAAAAAAATAATCAATATGTAATTCATCAATACAATTACAAAATAATATATAAATGTGAATACATTATTCATCAATTGCATAAAAATTGTATGTGAATTTCATAATTAAAAATGCACAACTAACCATTCATACAAACCCCACCTTTATGTGAATTTTATTTTCGAAGTGTCTTCTTCGTTCATTGTCACTTGGTGGTATCTTAATTTCAGGTCTGACTTTGTGAACATATTAACTTGTTGCAAGTAGTATAATGTCAATAATCCTTGGTAAAGGATATCTATTATTTATTTTCACCTTGTTTAAAATTATGTAGCCTATGCACATTCTCTAACTTCCATCCATCATAGGAACTATGATGACTGGTGACACACAATATGAAGTACTAATCTTTATTATACCTTTCTCCAACAACTACTACTACAATTGTTTCTTTACTTCATATAACTCTAAAATGGATTGTTTATACAATTTAATATTAGTTAGTGGAGATTACAAAAACAACTAAATCTCATGTCCAATTTCTCCCTTGGGTGGAAAACCTTTAGGTTCTTGAAATAGTTCCTTGTGGGACTCTATTAATTTTTTGAACTACTTGCTTTGATTTCCATCACATCCCTCACGGATGAACTAATCTCCACCTTCATTTGTCCTATCAAGAATAATAATACAAACTTCAAGTTTGTATTGTTTGTCCTCTTAGCTTTGTATTCACTTATTAATAATAGTATGATTTTCTCTTATGAGAATAGAAAATATAAGCCTTCCCATCCTTCACAAGTTTGTATTAGGACCACTTGTTTTATGTCAACCTTAACATGATGATAAGGAATCCCAAAAAGTATTCAATGGCCATAATGGAATTACTCGTTAGTGAAATTTTAATATACAATATATTTGATACACTATATTGTCATTTAAATTCCATTTCTTATATAACTCGTTAGAATGAAATGGACGAGGATGTTTATGTATCTCCAACACAAGCCTCACGGTTGACTATATTGAAATTGGGTTTGATCATGATTCAGGTTTAAACAAACAATTCATCTTTCTTTTCTTTAGAAAAATCATAATGTGAAATAATTCAACGATCTCTCTTTCATCGTTTGGGTAAATACGATTCAAGGATATCTCTCTTTGAACTAAAGTACATGTGACCTTAGATTCAATGACTAAGTTTTTATCTACCTTTTCAACACCATGAGAAAAGTCTAAGTTGTTATCTACCATGGCTAAGTTGTTATCTACCATGAGAAAAGTCTTCATATTCTTTTGATCTTGTTTGGAACATTTAACTCTTATTCGAGGATGAAGTTTTGAGAAACTCTGTTTTGTGTGTCTGTCTACATTATGGTGCTCACAATTCTTGTTATGATTTTGGTTTTCTTTTGAAACTATAATCACCTTATTTCTATTACCTTTCGTATTATTATTTTCACCTTTTGCCTGGGTTTTCTTGCAACTCTATCTATTTTGACCCATTTAATTGTCATTTCTTCTGATCTCTTTCAAGTTATTAGGCTTGCACACAATCATTAATGTTCATAGGTTTGAAAAGAATCAATTGTGCCTTTAAGTGATTATGTAAAGATCTAAAATATTTAATAAACGCTTCAATACTATTGAGAACATCAATAATACAATTTGAGGAATTTATTACTTGAACAAAAATGTGTACATTAACTATTTTTTTTGGAAAAACTACTAATAGTAGTATAATCTTGGTCTTTTATAACAAAATTGTATCTACTAGAAAATAATATTAGCCAATTAATGACTAGAAGAGATATATTAATCATGGTTTGTAGTATATTTACGAGTTTATTAACTCGTTAATTATTGTATTTTTCACTAGTAAATTTTGTCCTGTTATAAAGGATGGGAAATGTTGTGAAGCTCATCTTTGACCTCCAAGAAAATTGAGAAACATCACTTAGATAATTGTTGAATTGATAAAAAATCAATCAAAATCCCCGACCCTTTGGAAAGGAATTCTAATTGTTAAGAGACAAGGCATAAATAATTATAAATGAAAAAACAATTGGTGATTCAATGATCATCATACACCATGTGGTCTACAAAAATATCCACAGTGAACCTCATATACATGTGTGTGTGATGTATCCAAACATTAATAGAAGGATTTGAAAATGTTAAGTTGTATCACCTTTTGAGAGGAATAAAGTCTCTAGTTGACTCTATGGTCAATGATGTTTGTGGTTTAGCTCTAGGGATTTATGTAAAAATGGTGGACGGGTGAGGAATTTGTGAACCTCCCCTAAGTTTATCATTCACTTTTAAATTCTTAATCACCAATTTAATATTCCTACACAAGTGGGAAAAACATGATAACATGCACTTGAATTCAATTAATATGATAAATTGTCATGCTTTTCACTTGAATTCATGGGATTTATCCTTCATTAAGACTAGTAGGATAGGATGGAACAAAGCACATGGACTTATTATTTTGATTTATATGAGTACCCGTAAGTCCCAATTTAATTTATGGATGAGAAGTTGGAGGTTTTACCTCATTTTATTATAATGGAGTGTTATCCCTTTAGGTGAGGAGAAATGCTCTCAAGGGTCAATCTTATGTTCAAGATCTAGATGTGATTCCCATTTTTTTTTAGCTCTAAACATGACCTATCTGACTCACTTTGGAGGTTAAGAATATCAAGGAGATAGTTGAAATCAATTTTTTAACCCAAGTAGTAGATACTTCATGTATGTTTTGTATGAGGAGTTGATGTTGGGTTTAATCAGTTTAACTTGAATTATTATACTTCTTGAAGAGGAAATATGGAAATAAATTTGATATTTTTCAGTAGAACCCAGTTATCAAATAATTTTATTAAACTAGAAAATTTAAGGGGGTTTATTTAATCCTCTATTATGCTTACCACCCACCTTAACCAATTGGAGGAACCTTGGGAATCTATCTTGGATATTCCAATATGAATTAGTGATATTGATAATTACCATGACCATCCAAACTATTGTGTGTTTTTTGAACACTCCACCTACCAAGACTCTGTCTGGAGACACAAATAACACAAGAACAATCAAGAAAATTTAGTATTAGAAATTGGGAGATTGCAAACTTTGAAAAAATAATGGAAGTAGAACTATGCAAGGGACAATAAGTAACTCAACGAAAAATCATAAAGATGAAATCTCAATTAGAAAATTAGAAAGGTAAAATTATACTATTGGAGGTAGGAACAAATGCAAGAGCGAAAAATTGGAGGAACAAGACATGATAAGGGAATTATAAGAGAAATTACAACACCTAGAGCTAGAGAAAAAACTTGGGTTTGAGGAGTTCAGGAAATTTACAATCCCAATGACATCAATTTCTTCCTTTTGGACAATTCCAAGTAATGAACATGGAAGGGGATATTGTTGAGAAATAGGTAAAATAGGTAAGGAATATAGATCCCTCTCTCTTGTATTTTTTTGTGGGAAAAAAGAAGTCTATCCATTTGGGACTTGGGAATGAAATTTTTGAATTTTTTTTTTTAATGTTTTTTAAGACTTTATTTTTGCTTAAAAGGCAAGCCAATTACTAAATAGTTGTAATAGTTTTTTGAAAATGGGGCAATTAGGGTCTAGTTTTCATCCCTTCCTAAAATTATTGGAAAATTTTGGACCATAGAATATCCTATTTTCTTGTATTAAAAGGTTTGATAATATATTCAATAGGTGCATAGCTCAAGTGGTAACGATGGTGGTTTACCATCCCATCCACCTAGGTTCAAGTCCCTGGAGATATGACTCATCATAGTAATGATGGAAGGATAGGCATTTCGTTGGAGGCTAGGATCCTGACTCTAGTTACGGTGGTCTCTGAACGTTTCAGTTATAGGCTGAACTATGAGTTTCTGATATATGTACCTTGCAATATGTTGCATATATCTAGCGAGATTTCTAGTTCCATTGACTTAGAAGAAAAGAGGTTGATTGTATAGTTTCAACCCTCTCTTTTTTATAATTAATACGAAAATTAAGATTTTTTTTATAAAAAAATAAGATTATTAAACTATTACATCTAGTTGCTAGTTCCCTTGACTTAGAAAAAAAAAAATTGATAATATAGTTATAACCCTCTCTTTTTATAATTAATACAAAAATAATAAATTTTGTATAAAAAAATTAGAACTAGCAATTGCACCACATCTTGCAAAGGAAACACCGTAAGGGGGTAGCATAGGAAACAATAACATAGAAAAAACAACAACTACATGAGATATTGTGATGAATAAATAGGAAAAATGCTAATTTATTTGGCAAACTCAAGAGTCTCATATTATATTTAAATGTTTTAGAACAATATGAAGCATAACTTTTTTTAACTAAATTCTCAATTTTTTTTTAAAGTCACTAGTCTTTGATATATTTTCAATACAGGATTTTCTATTATGGAGTGCCATTATCACAGTATATTAAATGCATGGGGTTGGAATGGAATCTATCACACTTTCCTATAAAATGGAACAGACAAATGTGAAGCCAAATTAAATCACTATCATTGGTGTCATGTTTTCTTGTAGTCGTGTAGGTCTTTTGAATTAAGGTTGGTTTCATTTCAAATGCATGAGAAGATAAATGCATAATGCCCATGGTGGATCATTATGCAGGCATGGTTGGTCTTCTTAGGCTTCTTGGGCATGTTGGATAGTCAGATGATGTATGCGTTATTATTATAGGAATGCCAATACAACCAGAACCTAGTGGCTTCCCTTTATCTTTCCTACTTAGCCCACCCTGGTCCTAGTTGCCTTCATAAAGCAAGTGGTGACTCCACTCCATTCCTCCTCCCTCCTCATGATGAGATGACAGTGCAAAACAATCTTCCATATTGGAAAGATCATAATGCAAAAATTCTCTTAGATCAATGAGAACTGATCGTTTTGCAATTAATAGTGTTTGAATCGGTAATTATTGAATATATAGGAATATAAAATTGTGTGTTTACATCTAGTATTAAGTTAGTGGGTCTATAAATCAGTATCATCCATGTTTATATCAATTCCATTATGTCTTTCGACTCTTTATTTGCTACTGCCGAAGTCTTCTTTTCCAAAAGATAACTTAGGTATTAAAAATAAACTCTCTCACAAGGAAACTCTTCTTTTACAAAAGAGAACTTACGTATTCAAAATAAACTCTCTCACAAGGAATGACATGTCCCATTTGATGATTATTATATCCATATTATTCACTGGCTTTCTCCAATAGAGATTGCAATATAGGATGGTTATAACTTCAAATAACTTATAGGAACCAAAAAACTGCTACAATCACTCCCAACTTACACCAAAAAGTGTCCTATAGGAATATATGAATATTCATTAGCACCTCCTATGGAATAAGACAATGTTTTTTGCAGGACAACATGTGTATACAACTGCTTTACGATAATTCAAAAACCTATGCAATTTGGTTGTTAGCTTCCTCAAAAGATATACCTTGTTTCCCATTGAAACAATTCTAAGCAGGGCATAGAATTAATACAAGAGCTAAAATGGATTCTATTATGTATTGGAAGGGAATAAAACACATAACTACGATGTGTATCAATGAAGGAATCAAAAATGGAGATGATTTTATAGCAAATACAATCAACTAGGCGACATGCACGTATGGATGTGAGGGAAGAGAATAAAACCCACAGGTTCCCTAGAAAATGCCACTATGGTCTTCTTAAATTGAAGAGAAAACCCCAAAAAAGGAACAAAATTGAAAAATCAAAGCAAGGGTTTTGAAACAAACACCCATTGAAGAAGCATATTATTACATCATTGAGCATTAGTTCGAATAATAGTGTTTTCCCTCAACAAAATCTCCCTACATCATTGGGCATTAGTTCGAATAATAGTGCTTCCCCTCAACAAATGCTCCCTCAGGAGGATTCACCATGGTGTCCATCCTTCTGAATCAATAAAAAATAATAAAAAATTGCAAACCAAGTAGATGGATGGATAGTCGATGTGCATATGCCCAAAATGGGAGGTCTTTGACATCAGGCAAAAAACATGACTGCTCGTAATCTGGTCCCTTCGTGTTGAAGAATAATTTTTCCAGGGTGGTTTTCCCCACCCCACTAGTACCGACAATGCCCACAAGGTTGGGTCCCTCTCTGTTGTGTTGTTTCTCTGATAACGACGTTGTTTCAAAGTCTAGCATATTTTCATGCAATCCAGTTGGATGCTTGGCCACATGTAATGCTGCTTGTCTAGCCTTTTTCAGCATCTGTCGCACTACCTCGTCCACGAGCTCGCCTTCATCGCTGGTTATTGGCAAAAAAAATAGCACATAATAACTATTTAAAGATTTGTTTATCAATACAGTTAAGCTAATACAGAAAATGAGAGAATAGTACTAACCCATTACAGACGTCCAACTCGAAGCTACTTATATGTGAAACTTCATACATTTCTTTTCTCCAATCAGCAAGTATTTCCTGGGTGTATCTCCCTTTATTTTCAAAATTTAGAAGGGCTTCCGCATACACTCTATCTCTGACTATCCATTAGATAAATATTAGGGCTTGAGCATACACTCTAACCCGCCTCGTCGATCACAAAAACCTCAGGGCTTGAGTATACAACCCATCCATGCCCATCTGGCAGAGAATTTCCAGGCCTTTCACATACACTCCATCGGTGTCTTTGGGCATGTCCGTCCATTGTAAATGAGAGGGCTTAACTTTTTAAAATTTTGGAATAACAGTGGCACTCGACTTCAACATCAAGACCAACTCGTCAAGACACCATTTTGAGGAGATCCACAAGAAGAGGAACTGTAGTAACCGCTATGATAATGGGCCTATTTCTCTTACATAACAACATGCTGAGAAGAGCCATGGGAGCATCCTTTTTTCCTCTTTGAGTCCCTTCTCCAAGGAGACTCAGCAGGGTTGGGATAGCGCGAGGCATGCTGTAGATCGTGCCTTTGTTGTTGTCCGCCGCAGATACTGAGAGGTTGAATAGTGTCTCAATCATGTTTTCTTTGTCTTCCACGCTGCTACTTCCCTGACTTCACACTTCCACAATAGCGTCTAGAGCCCCCGACACCTATAAAACCATCATTCAGTTAAACATCTTAAATCAAAAATCGGTTGAGATGGAACAATTTTTTATCAAACAATGTAAAACTATTCAATTGTCTAACATTTGATCGAACATTGCAAACATGTACATAGTGGCACTTAGGAGAGTTGTTTTCAAAGAAGAACGCCTTACAATGTAATTATTAAAGTATTATATATAGTAAATTAAAAAATAACGATTTCTTAATTATTTAGATATAATATATACAATTATTATTGTCGTAGATTTTTAAAATATTTTCTTAATTATTTAGATATCAATAAAAGCCAGTAGTATATTATATATTTTTATTATTGATTTAACATTTTTTTATAGTGATATTTAAAATTATTCATTATTATGTATGATTAATTTATATAAATATAATTCACATGTAGTAATGTAAATTATTAATTTTTACATAATATAATGATATATTTTACAACAACTCTGGATGTGGATGGTAGCCTTGATTGATGGGACATCAGTCCTCAGACACCTCCCGAGGAAGCTCGCGTGGGGTAGCCATATGGCCCCCTGCAGCTCCATTATCCTTGCATTTACTCCTCCAGCTTGCTCTGCATTTACTCTCCCTCGCCGGCGTATTCATCTCCCCGTCCTGCTCAGTTGGTTAGCGATGGAATTCAGCTCAGGTAATCTAGAGTGTTCCTATTCTGCTTGTCGTTCTCTACCTCCCCTGTGGAGCGCTTGCCCTGCTGCTTGTGCTGAGCCAAGCGCTCGCACACAGACGGGGCGACGTTGTTCGGTCTTGGGATGTTTGTAGACATTACCAGGCCATCATTTCTCCCATAGCACCTTTTGCTGTACCAATTCCTTTCTGCATACCCAATTTTTCAATCACTGCAGGCTCCCATCGCTTTCTTCCTGTTCTAATTGTCTCAGGTATCTCCAGACTACTTTTGTAGCCATGCCACGGCTCTGTCACCGAATGCATTGCCGCCGTGGTGCGAGTCGAGGCCGGGCTGCTCGCTCTTGACCTTCCACCAGTTCGGATGCAGAGACTTCCTCTGAGGACATTGCATGGGGGCGCTATCCGGATACTCGCAACTAGAGAGTTCGCGCTTGCCATCTTAGCAATGTTCGCGTTGCTCAGACCACCCCGCCTCCTTATGCTGATCCGCCAAGGCTTGTTTCCCCTGCCTCCCATGCTTCAGACAGTCATGCCCTTCGCCAGTCCTCCCAGAGGGCGGAATTACACTTTGAATGCTCCTTCAATCAGCCCATTGTCACTGCCTTCGTTACTGTCACTCTGAGAGAAGAGATGCCTAACTTGAATTTTCCACCTATGCCCGGTCCAATTCCCTCTCCCTTTGGTCCTAATCCCGTGCTGGCTGCAAATATTCCCGTGAGACTTGTTGCGCCCTTTGGACCAGCACTTTCCGACTTTGGTAAGCAACCCATGCAAGTGGACGTGGACATCACCAACAAGGATAGCAAACCAAAGGAAGACGTCAAAGTTCCAAGGGACGAGTACTGGTGCTGCATTGTGGAGGAGCCGCCTTCTCCAAATCATGAGCAGTAATTCCCACTTGCCTTGGTCCACCATGGTACATTCGCTCAATCGTTTTGGGAGAATTTCTGATTTTCTTTGTTCTTCTTCAGCAGCAACACCTGTTTGCTATTCTAGTATATTTTGTTTTGATATGTTATATGCAATGAACAATGAGTCGGTTTCCCTCTCAAGGGCGGCAAAACTCTCTCTAAAAGAACTGGTTTCCCACTCAGGGCAGTTCGTTATTTTTGTTAAGCATGGACACTGCTCAACAGTTCTTACAACAGACTCAGGGCAGCTTTGTACGTATGTTTTATAAATAGAATTAGCATTATTTAGAAAAATATATATATTTTACAATAAATTATAATATATATATATATATATATATATATATATATATATATATATATATATATATATATATATATATAATTAAATTAATGAGAGAAGAAATTAACATGTAATTGATGATCTATTAAATAATACACAATAATTAAATTAACCTAATTTATTAAAGTAGCTTAGATCTATTTTAACTTTAGATCTATCTAGCCCAAGAGGGATTAAATCTCTTTTCACTTTAAAAAAGGCTTCATCTCAATAGATTTGATCCCTCTTGCACTTGGTAGATGGAGAGTTCAGATGAATCTAAGTTGGTTTTAAAATAATATATTTAAAGTTTTTATTTTAAGTTTCAAATATACTTAAGTATTAGTGTTTTGTTTGTTGAATATTGATTTTATAAATGAATAAAAATTGTGATATATTTATAGTAATTTATGTTGAAAATTTTGAAAAAAAATTAATAAATATGTATTTATTATAATTTTTAAATTAATAAATTTAATTGTTGAAATTTAAACTTGTAAATTAATAAAATTAAGTATTATCTTAAACTTAATTCGGTGTAGTCTAACTAAGAGATGAAATGGAATTTTGGTTAGAATTTGAAAATACAATTTCTAGTAAGATTGTAATTTATTATTGTTTAAAATACACTTTTGAATGCACAAATAGATTTGACACTGTGAAAAACCCATAAGATACTTTATCTTTGCAAATTAAACAATTTAAAAATATGATTTAAAAAAAAAATTACTAAAAAAACGGTTTGCAAATTAGACAATTTTAAAATTAATGATTTTTAAACATTTGTACTAGATTTTGAATAAAATTGATGAAAACAATATGCTTCGAATAGAACCATTTCATCTATTAATTATACTACCCATCTTAATTCATGATCTTGATTAAAAAGTAACCTTTAATTATTAATCCGTTTATAAATTATAATGTTTAAGTATTGATTTATTTATTTACATTTTTTTTAATTTCAGTTATAAATTGAGATGAACATCTTTTATATATATTATTTACTATAATTATTGTTAAAGTTTTTAATGAGTATACATATATTTGTATTTATTAAATCATTAATATATAGTTATATTTTATATTAAATATTTTAATGGACCACATACATAATTTGTATAGTAAATTTATTATTATGTTACATTTTGATTCTGAAATTTAACTACCCTACAATAATATTAGTTATTTTTTATTAATATTATTTGATTTTAAAAGTATTATTAAATGATGAAAACTTTAATTTCTATTAAATTAAATATTATATATAAATATCACTTCAGTCTATAACTTACTAAACTATTAATTTTTAGTAGTTGGATTTGATTATGTTAAAGTAGCGGTTGAGAAAAGTGTTATCGCCCATGCTTTTGTTATAGCCCATGATTTTGTACTTTATAGTGGGCCTAAAGGTTAAGAGCATGTGTTTCCTCATAAGAGGTCATAGTTTCAAAACCAGAGGGGGTAGAGCATGTATGCCTTCGTAGACTTTAGCAATAAAATCACTATGCATATGTGAGTCCCTTGTCCCACAAAGAAGGGGGTCTCATACACCAATTTGATGTCTAGCTTGGTTGTGACCTTAAAGAAAATTATTTGTCAAGTTGTCGGAGTTGATAGCTACAAGCTTGACCTTTGGCTTGAGAAACCATGACCCAGGGGCATCTAAGCCGTCAAAAACACCCGGGGATCACACCCGGCCTTGGCCACACTAACCTTTAACACTACTAGATTTTTTTCCACGAAGTTTTGAACCGGTGACCTTCGCATCACAGAGTGACTTAGTAATACAACCCATTACTATCTATTCTACGCACTGTGGGTGCTGCAATCTTAAAATTGGATATCATATCATTTATCCAATTTACAGGCCTAATGGTTAAGAGCATGTGTTTCCTCGTAAGAGGTCATAGGTTCAAAACCAAAGGGGGCTAGAGTATGTATGTTTCCGTAGACTTTAGCAGTCAAATAAGGGGGCCACATACACCAATTGGGTGTCTAGCTTGGCTGTGACCTTCAAATTGAATATCATATCATTTATCCAATTTATTAATTTTTGTTTGTTAAATTTTCTTTTATAAATTAAGATGACTTAGATAGATCATTATCAAGTGAAATTATTTGACATTCCTTTACATTTTACATTTTATAATTATATATGTTTTCATTTGAATATTAATTAAAACATATGAACCCAACATTTTTGTTTATATATTTCCTCAACATTTGAAAATATTAACAAACTTTCTTTCATTACAAATTACAAATATAAAATGTCTCTTAATACAACAATAATATTGTTAAATAAAATATTAACAATATATCTAAATTCAAAACATGTTTGAAAAATTCATACTATCACCTTGAGCATATACCTATAATTTTTTTATAAAAAGTCAAACACAAAGTTGATAACTGCGATTGTATGGCGTAAGAATATCAATATATTTTATTTACCAGATAAAAGACCAAATAATATAAACCAATTTAATACCTAACTTAACCATGACCTTAAAATTAAATAATAATATATTAAAACTTTTAGATTCTCCATTATCTTTGCGCATTCCTCACGAGGACTATTAACGTTTGAGTAGGGAGACAAAGAAAAAGGATTTTAATATTTAAATTAGTTCTTGCTTTGCGGGTCGTGTGACTTTTATTTAATATATATGTTTTTAAATGTTAGGTTTGATAAAACCATTTGAAACTAAAGAAGTGGTAAAGGTTAAGATAATAAACGAAATAAAACTAGCACAACCACATTAGTAAAAACTAATGTGGTTGATATACGCCGATAGGCGTATATAAAATAGATTTACAACCACATTATCAATGTGGTTGATATACGCCGATAGGCCTATATCCACTACCCATCACATTAATTTATATATCAATAAATAAATATTATATATAATAATTTTATTATATTAACTTGAAATATATATATTATATATTAATAAGAATATCAATATATTAAATCTATTAATTATGATTAAAATCACAAAAATATTATATATATATTAATAATATTATAATAAGTATTAATAATATATATTAAAAATATTTATTAATATATTAAAAGTATTAACTATATACATACTATAAATAAACTTTAAATATATATAATATATATTAATATAAAAATAATATTAATAATATATAATAATTTAATATTTATTTAAATATTAATATCATAGATGGTTATATTATTAATAAACCAAAAGAACTAATAATATATTAATAATATATATTATATCATAGTTGGTTATATTATTAATAATATATATTAATAATATTATAATATTACTAAAAATCATTATTTATAAATATTTGAATATTTATTTATAATGATTATTAGTAATATTATAATATTATTAATATTACTAAATAAATATTAAAATATTATAATATTATTAATAATATATATTAATAATATTATAATATTAATAATAAACATTATTAATAAATATTTGAATATTACTAATAATCATTATTAATAAATATTTGAATATTTATTTAAAATGATTATTAGTAATATTATCATATTATTAATATTAACCAAAGGTTTAAATATTATAAACCATAGGAATTGGTGAACAGAAGGGATAAATATTATAAACATAAGGGATCAATATTAAAAACACAAGAGATTAATAAATCGTAAGAATTGATATTTTAAACTAAAAAACCTAATAAATTAATATCAGTATTTTAAACATAAGATATTAATAAACCAACGAGATTATTAACATTATAAACCAAAAGAACTAATAGACCCAAGGGTTTAATGTTATAAAGAAAAGGAATCAACGAACCCAGAGGATAAATATCATAAACCTAACGGATGAATATTATAAACAACAAAGATTAATAAACCCTAAGAATTAATATTTTAAACTGAAAAATCTAAGAAATTAACAAACCCTCAGAATTAGTATTTTAAACTCAAGAGAGTAATAAACCCAAGGGAATTGATTTAAATATTGAGACAATTGTTGTCACAATGCGACGTTCGACCAACTATGACCATGGTTGGCCATGGGTGATATTCATATTGAGACAATGTTTGTTAGAATGTGACATTTGATCGTGGATGACATAAACCCAAGGGTTTAATATTATAAACCAAAAGAATTGGTGAACCCAAGGGAAAACCATTACCCAAAAAATTATAAACGAAAGGAATTGGTGAACCCAAGGGAATTGATTTAAACATTGAGACAATTGTTGTCACAATGCGACGTTCGACCAACTATGACCATGGTTGGCCATGGGTGATATTCATATTGAGACAATGTTTGTCAGAATGCGACATTTGATCATGGATGACATAAACCCAAGGGTTTAATATTATAAACCAAAAGAATTGGTGAACCCAAGGGAAAACCATTACCCAACAAATTATAAACCAAAGGAATTGGTGAACCCAAGGGAATTGATTTAAACGTTGAGACAATTGTTGTCACAATGCGACGTTCGACCAACTATGACCATGGTTGGCCATGGGTGATTTTCTTATTGAGACAATGTTTGTCAGAATGAGACATTTGATCATGGATGACATTGATCGATTATTTATATTATAAACCAAAAGAAGTAATAAACCCAAGGGTTTAATATTATAAACCAAAGGAATTGGTGAACCCAAGGGAATTGATTTAAAAATTGAGACAATTGTTGTCAGAATGCGACGTTCGACCAACTATGACCATGGTTGGCCATGGGTGATTTTCATATTGAGACAATGTTTGTCAGAATGTGACATTTGATCATGGATGACATTGATCGATTATTTATATTATAAACCAAAAGAACTAATAAACCCAAGGGTTTAATATTATAAACCAAAGGAAGTGGCGAACCCAAGGGAAAACCATTACCCAACAAATTATAAACCAAAGGAATTGGTGAACCCAAGGGAATTCATTTAAACATTGAGACAATTGTTGTCATTATTCATATTATAAACCAAAAGAACTAATAAACCCAAGGGTTTAATATTATAAAACAAAATAATTGGTGAACCCAAGGGAAAACCATTACCCAACAAATTATAAACCAAATGAATTGGTGAACCCAAGGGAATTGATTTAAACATGGATGACATTGATCGATTATTTATATTATAAACCAAAGGAACTAATAAACACAAGGGTTTAATATTATAAACCGAAGGAATTGGTGAACCCAAGGGAAAACTAACACCCAACAAATTATAAACCAAAGGAATTGTGAACCTAAGGAATTGATTTAAACATTGGCACAATTGTTGTCACAATGCGACGTTTGACCAACTACAAACCAATATTGGCTGCGAAAGATTCTTCACAACAAGACAATGTTTGCCGAAGGTGACATTCGATCATGGATGACATTGATCGATTATTTATATTATAAACCAAAGAACTAATAAACCCAAGGGTTTAATATTATAAACCAAAGGAATTGGTGAACCTAAGTGGAAAACCATTACCCAACAAATTATAAACCAAAGGAATTGGTGAACCCAAGGGAATTGATTTAAACATTGAGACAATTGCCGTCACAATGCGACGTTCGACCAACTATGACCATGGTTGATTTCATATTCGTACAATTTGATGATGGATGACATTGATCGATTATTGATATTATAAACCAAAACAACTAAGAAACCCAATGGTTTAATATTATAAACCAAAGGAATTGGTGAACCCAAGGGAATTGATTTAAACATTGAGACAATTTTTGTGACAATGCGATGTTGGACCAACTATGACCATGGTTGGCCATGGGTGATTTTCATGTTGAGACAATATTTGTCAGAATGTGACATTTGAACAAGGATGACATTGATCGATTATTAATATTATAAATCAAAAGAACTAATAAACCCAAGGGTTTAATATTATAAACCAGATGAATTATTGAACCGAAGGGAATTGATTTAAACATTGAGACAATTGCTGTAACAATGCTACATTTGATCATGGATGACATTGATCGATTATTCATATTATAAACCAAAAGAACTAATAAACCTAAGGGTTTAATATTATAAACCAAAGGAATTGGTGAACCCAAGGGAATTGATTTAAACATTGAGACAATTGCTGTCACAATGCGACGTTGGACCAACTGCGACCATGGTTGGCCATGGGTGATTTTCATTTTGAGACAATATTTGTCAGAATGTGACATTTGATCATGGATGACATAAACCCAAGGGTTTAATATTATAAACCAAAAATATTGGTGAACCCAAGGGAAAACCATTACCCAACAAATTATAAACCAAAGGAATTGGTGAACCCAAGGGAATTGATTTAAACATTGAGACAATTGTTGTCACAATGCGACGTTTGGCCAACTATGACCATGGCTGGCCATGGGTGATTTTCATACTGAGACAATGTTTGTCAGAATGTGACATTTGATCATGGATGACATTGATCAATTATTTATATTATAAACCAAAAGAAGTAATAAACCCAAGGGTTTAATATTATAAACCAAAGGAATTGGTGAACCCAAGGGAAAACCATTACCCAAAAAATTATAAACCAAAGGAATTGGTGAACCCAAGGAATTGATTTAAACATTGAGACACCTGTCACAATGCGGATGCTCGACCAACTATGACCATGGTTGATTTCATATTCAGACAATTTGATGATGGATGACATTGATCGATTATTCATATTATAAACCAAAATAACTAATAAACCCAAGGGTTTAATATTATAAACCAAAGGAATTGGTGAACGCAAGGGAATTGATTTAAACATTGAGACAATTCTTGTCACAATGCGACATTCGACCAACTATGACCACGGTTGGCCATGAGTGATTTTCATATTGAGACAATATTTGTCAGAATGTGACATTTGATCATGGATGACATTGATCAATTATTCATATTATAAACCAAAAGAACTAATAAACCCAAGGGTTTAATATTATAAACCAAAGGAATTGGTGAACCCAAGGGGATTGATTTAAACATTGAGACAATTTTTCTCACAATGCGACATTTAATCATGGATGACATTGATCGATTATTCATATTATAAACCAAAAGAACTAATAACCCCAAGGGTTTAATATTATAAACCAAAGGAATTGAGACAATTGAGACAACCCCAAGGGAATTGATTTAAATATTGAGACAATTGTTGTCATACGTGATTACTGACCAACTATGACCATGGTTGGCCATGGGTGATATTCATATTGAGACAATGATTGTCAGAATGTGACATTTGATCGTGGATGACATAAACCCAAGGGTTTAATATTATAAATCAGAAGAATTTGTGAACCCAAGGGAAAACCATTACCCAAAAAATTATAAACCAAAGGAATTGGTGAACCCAAGGGAATTGATTTAAACATTGAGACAATTGTTGTCAGAATGCGACGTTCGACCAACTATGACCATGGTTGGCCATGGGTGATTTTCATATTGAGACAATGTTTGTCAGAATGTGACATTTGATCATGGATGAGATTGATCGACTATTTATATTATAAACCAAAAGAAGTAATAAACCCAAGGGTTTAATATTATAAACCAAAGGAATTGGTGAACCCAAGGGAATTGGTTTAAACATTGAGACAATTGTTGTCAGAATGCGACGTTCGACCAACTATGACCATGGTTGGCCATGGGTGATTTTCATATTGAGACAATGTTTGTCAGAATGTGACATTTGATTATGGATGACATTGATCGATTATTTATATTATAAACCAAAAGAACTAATAAACCCAATGGTTTAATATTATAAACCAAAGGTATTGATGAACTCAAGGGAAAACCATTACCCAACAAATTATAAACCAAAGGAATTGATGAACCCAAGGGAATTCATTTAAACATTGAGACAATTGTTGTCATTATTCATATTATAAACCAAAAGAACTAATAAACCCAAGGGTTTAATATTATAAACCAAAAGAATTGGTGAACCCAAGGGAAAACCATTACCAAAAGAATTATAAACCAAAGGAATTGGTGAACCCAAAGGGAATTGATTTAAAAATGGATGACATTGATCGATTATTTATATTATAAACCAAAAGAACTAATAAACACAAGGGTTTAATATTAATAATATTAAAAATAATATTCTTATTCTTATTCAAATTAATTAATATTAATAATAAAACTTATTTATTTATTAATATTAGTATATTCCTACATATTAATTATTTAATATCAAATACTAATGCAAATTATTATTACAGTAATAAATATATAACAAAGTATAATAATAGTTAATATATTATTATTATTAACTTTAATATTAATATTGATAATATTAATTAATACTAATATCAATAACATTTAATTAATATTAAGAGTGACATTAATATTAACATTTAATTAATATTAAGAGGCTCACCAAGCTGACACTGTGGCAATTTTGTACCAGTAATTTTATAAAAAAAAATATTAATATTTGTTAATAGTGGGTAGCATTAATTTTAATTCTAATATCAAAATATATTATTTGCCTTTGTAAATTTTTAATAATATTATGATTAATAATTTTAATTATTAAATAAGGTTGAATATAGCTCAAAAAAATAAAATAAAATAAAAAATGCACTCCTAAGTTTGTGAAAAGTATAGATAAACTTACAAAACCTCTATAAATCAAATTGCCATTATTCTATTTATTCCAAAGATAGTTGCTACTAATCAAATATCCATGAAATTTGTACAAGTCAATATCTAATATCTAGATATTATATTGATTCCTTATCTATATTTTTTATTTTTAAAATCAATATTTATTGGTGTTTGGAAATGATTAAATTTATTTGATATTACTCATTGAACTTTCTACATATTATACATATTGTTTATAAATAAAATATAATTTTATAATAAAAATAAAAAGTCATTAATTTATTTTTTTCTCATAAAAAATTAAATAATTAAAAAATTTATGTATTTAAAATAAAAATAGAAAAAAATATTTACATAAACCTAAGTGTATTAAAAAAAAAAACAAATATACCTTCTTATTTTTTATATTATATTTTTATTTATATAGAGATCTTTATTAATATTTTTTTTTTTTTTAATGTAGATATTAAATTTATTAGAATCTTAAATTTATTAGAATCATTGAGAGTAAAATAAATAAATAAAAAAACACATTATATCAACAAATTAAAATTATCCTATAATTAATTTGATTATTTCATTTTTTTATATTTAATTAAACTACAATAACAAAAATAAATATAAAATTTGAAAATAAATTTGAATAAATTACAATTATATGAATATTAAAATTAATAAATTGAAACACCATAATAGTAAATCAAAATTATTTTAGTAATATATTTTTATTATTTATTTTAATATTTAATTAATTAAAGTTTCAAAATAAATATAAAACATAAACATATTAAAACTATTTTAATAATATATTTTATAAACATCTTTTTAATTTGATACACAATTTCATAATTGAAAAAAGTATATAGATATTAAAATAAATGAATTAGACCATCAAAACATAAGACTTAACGTTGAGCTTAGTTTTAAGTGATAATTAGTTTGAGTGTAAAATTTGAACTTACATATTTTAGTTTATATGTAGAATTTTATATTTATAAATTAAAAGTAAAATAATTTATTTATTTATAATTTTAAATGCAGTTAGAAACGAATTATATATAGACTAACACTAAATCATGTAAATTTTATATTTATAAATTAAAAGTAAAATAATTTATTTATTTATAATTTTAAATGCAGTTAGAAACGAATTATATATAGACTAACACTAAATCATGTAAAACCCCTTACGGATCGTGATTAACTCCTCAGCTTAATTTGAAGCTGCAAGAATTTAACGTAGTGGATAGCATCCTCAAGCACTGTACTAATGTCAACCTGCAAAACAAATGGCATAAACTTGTTTCAACTTAAATATAGAGTATGCAAGACTTCAATCAAACCCAGTCATTCATAACAAATATGAAAATACAAATGAACTAAACAACCTAATTGAAACGCCGTCGTGCTTAATTACCTTGGTTCCATTGGGAATAAGATTCTGCAATACCTCCAACATATTTTACGTTACATTTTTAAATAGATTATATTAAAATTAGATTTATTTACATATTATTTACATATATATATATATATATATATATATATATATATATATATATATATATATATATACTCATACTCTTTCTTTATTATTTATCATTGATAATAATAGTTTATAATTAAAATATTATGATGCATATTATGGATTATTTCCTGACAACCTTATTTATTTTTATTCTTAATAATAAAAAGAATTAATAGATAAATTTATCTATATTGATTTATTTCTTACAAGTTTAAATTGCATTCCCTTAAAAATTCAAAAACTCAAGTTGTACACACATTAGTTTTCATCAACTTATATATTCAAGTTGTACATACATGAGGGATCATCAACTTATGTATGTGATGACACTTGGTATCTTGTAAGCTAGCTAATCTGCATAGGGATATGCATGTAAATATTTATACATATACTTTTAATATGCTTGAATTATGATTTTTGGAATTTTTCCTTTATTATGAATTATTAAAATGCAATAACTGGAAACAATGCTCGACATCCCGAATAGTTGTAATTATAGGTTACGCGGTTACCTACCCAAACTTCTTCCATAAATAAAACCCCAGAAAGCTAAACTGGGAAAAGAAATTCTGGAAGTATAACAGGTAACAGTAACTGTAATTTTACGAAATAATTCGTCAATAACAGTAATTAATAAAAAAAAACCAGTTCTTAAACTACACTCGACCCTGAACATCATTCAATAAAAAAATGTAATAAATTATACTTCGAATGTCTATCAAAAGTAACCAGATTCGGTGATACCACAAATTTCCATATCAGAAGAAGGTTATATATTATAATAACATTCCACAAGGAAAAGGCCATGTGACGACCATTAACTGTAAACCAATTATCAATTGCTTGGACCATCTCGGGTGTAACCTGGATGACCAAATTCATAACCCTAAGTAGTATCTAAGGAACTATATCTAGGACTCCCACGGTCCGTGGATGAGTTATATGCCTGCTAATAATGAAACCAAGATAATCTGGATACAGAAGCACTTGGAAAACAACAAAAGTGTCCAAGTCACTAACAGAAGAACCTAGAAAAATGCGATGTCAAGACCCTGAATAGCAGGAAAGGTATCATACCCCCAAAATGGTACGTGAACCAAGCATAATGGTAAGCATAGAAAGAAACCCAAAAAAAGGTAAAAGAAAAAAACAACCCAGTAAATAAAACCAAGGTTATCATTGCATGGCAAAGAGAATAAACAGAAACCCTTACCTACAGAAGTTCTTCCTCCATTTCAACAGACGACCTGAAGGAATCAAACCTTGCAGCTCCGATCTTGCCACATGAAGTGAAAATAAATACATTGTTGGACCATAGGAAGACAGCCAAAGTTTATGCCTGCCGACGCTAGCTGCAAATCCTCAAGTTGTCTAGTTGCAATCCAAAGACATAGTGGTGCAAGAAAACCGTTCTAGTCGTGTGGGAAAGGAATAAACAACAAGATATTACTTTATCAGCTCTTGTATAGGAGAAACAATGCTTGAAAACTCCGTAGCAAGTGAATTTGGCTTCTATTTCATACCTGGACGTGAAGACAGAGGAACTGCCAAACGATTCTAAGGTGAAACCCTTGGTGTTGGAGAGCAAAGTGTGACACACGAGGAGGAGAGAATAACGGCTCCATGGTGGAATAAGGGATCGGTGGTTACCCTGTAGATTAGCCGAGACGACGCGTTCCACTCTTTACCAGGTATCTTGGTGTAATCTAAAATCCGAGACGACGCGTTCCACTCCTCCACCGTTACCCCCAATTTGAAACCACCAGGGCGCCCACAACCTCTCTTCTCACGACGTTTCCTTGTCCGCAGGGCTTTCAGACACCTGGCATAACAGTTTCACACACTTGTACAACGTTAATATTTCAGTTTCATTCTAAATGTTAATCTTGATAGGTGGCAATTAATAAATGGCACAGTAAATTTTTAATCAAGATTTGTAAAAAATTAATTTAAGTACGGTTTAAACATGTGATTTAGATATGCAAGGAAGTTAGTGGGGTAGATTTGATCCATTGATTGAGTGGTGACGACCAGAATATACCGGCATCTTTCAATCTAGACCATCAGATCGAAAAGATTAATTAGCCTAATCACAAAACATGCTCCTTCCGATAAGGGGTTACGCCTATCGACGTAATAAAATTTTAAAAAATAGCAAATCAAATCGTAAATGTTAAAATAATAAATGAAATAAAATTAAACACAAAGAAAATAAATTACAATTACAATTTGCTATTTTATTTATATTTATAATAGTTATATATCAATTAATAAAAGGAAATAAATAAATAGTTAAAATAAATAAAAAATTACATATAAAGATTTTAGGAATTAAAGGTTTGAAAGTTAAATGTAAAAAAAAGGAAAAATAAGCAAATTTAAATATAATTAACATTCAAAAGAATTTGGAAAAGGTAAATGAGTGCAAGTAATATGATTTAAATTCTATTCATGAGGTGTAGACAAGTTGGTTTGAGTGGGGCTTAGTTTCGACTAGATATCTTTGATTCAAATTTCATGGGGAGAGGTTAAGGATGGAAGTCATGTTTGGGGGAATTAAAATATCACAAGGGGCATCCAAGCTCAATCGAGTTTCACACATTCTCGATGATAGCATCACACTATGGGAAAATTTTACTTCCATCTAATAAACAAGTTGGCCCCAACCTAAGCTTAGCTTAGTTACAAAAAAAATACACAAACTCCATATTTTTATTATAAGACGATTTGTTAGTTACAATAAGAAAATGAAAAATGTTAGCAATCTTTGTGAAAACCAAGTTTCAAAATACTTTGTTTATCCCAAATTTTTCAAAGACCTTACAAGAACAAAATAAAGAAATTAAAACCACCATATGAAAAGAGAATAGTCCTTACTTTGAGAAAAGTAAAAAAAACCTTAAGTTAGTATATGAATTCTACAAGCCATTGTAAGCAACTAAATACTTATAAAGTTAAAGTAAACATAATTAACTGCATTAATCAAAATTCAGTATACCTCACTTTCAAAAAAGGGGAGATTTACTCCCTTGGTGCTTAAACCTCTTGAAAATACTCTTATCATCACCATCGCCATTAGAGCCTTTAGAAAGTCATTAATGGATGTGAATATCATAAATCTGGTATAAATAATACAACTTTAACATAAATTGTACTTTTTATTGTGTGTTTATCCATCTTTTCACTTTATAGTGATTCGAAGGGCAAAAGTAGTTACTAATTTTTTTTAAAGAATATGTTAAATAACTAAAATATAAATGACCTTTAGGGTTTCTAAAGTCAGAGAGGTTAAAAATAAACATGCATTTCAAGGTTCACAACTTAAGAAAATAATTCCAATGAAGAGGAGGTCCCTCAAACATAACTTAAGTTCTAAAGCTACCATAGGTTATAAGCTTCTAGAGAGTGAAACAACCTTATAACTCCAACTCATACCCTTCATAACTCTATTAAACCCTTTATGGTTGCCTTTCGTATAATCCTAATAAATGAAACATCACATTTAGATGAAAAAGACATTAAACTTAGCTTATCCTCTATCATTTTATAACCAAGCATAATGTAACAAACACATTTCTTCGAAAAGAAATCAAATATATACCATCATCATGAGATCAGTTCTATATCACAAAGAATAAAAAACATAAAATAGGCTTGTGAACATAATCAAAACATCTGGAATAGTAGTCTTTACGCATAATACTAAATATAGAAGTATATTTTCCAATTATAGAAAAAAGTACTTCACCATATTATCAACAAATAATAGACTATTAATCTTCCCATCACCAATTGTTGAACAAATCCAATTTTTGTTAGGCCCTAGGAGAAGTGAATCTTAATCTAGAATAGGAGGGCCAAGATGTCATTATTGTATCCCTAAGGTGAGAAATCAACTCCTTGTTGAGATTATTGATATAGATATTAAACCTCAGCTTCCCTTTGAAACGAGGAACAATATGGAAATGAGAGTTAGAAGCAATAAATTCTTACAACAAGATCTTGGTTGGGGAAGTAGCAACGAGATTAACAACAATGATGATTATAATAAGGGATTTTTGGAACCCTTGAGGAGGCATGGGTGAGTTTACAACCATTTTTTCTAGCATATAGTAAGAAGAAATTATTTTATTTGTCATAAAATAAAGAGGATGTACAACTTGATCAGTAAATTTGGGAGGAGAAGAAGAGGAATTAGAAGTGGGATAGGAAGATTATCTATCATTTCCCCTATCAACTCTAGGAGGACGATATTTTTCACAAGAAAAAACATTTATAGCAAGAGGTGGTTGGTTAAATTCTGATGTGGGAGTAGTCTCATGTGTAGTAGGGTTAATATCTTGAATCCTTAGGTGAGCTCTTGGATCAATAAGGAAAGTTAAAAGGGGAGGTTGGACATCCAATAAATTGATTAGGTACAACTGGCCTATTTGCACCAAATGAAGAAAATCATTGGAATTTGAATCAAAATGAACATAAAATTTAACTCTCTTTCTCTTTTTTTCTCTCCAAATATTCTTGTAAGTATTTTTTCTTCTTCCTATACCGTGGGAAGGATCTCTTCCCTAAAAAAAATTTTATGCAAAAATAATGTAGGTATATTGATCATGTTATCATTATCACTCCACAAATTATTATAAATAAAAATCAACAAACATAAAGAGAGGGAACACAACAGAAAATATGAAGAATAAAAGAGAAAACACAAAGAAAACAAAGATAAAATATTGCAAGATGAAGCAAAGTCTAAAGCTGGGGAAGAACCCCTCCAAGTTGAGCAAGAACCATAATTGAAAGCTCAAAAAGATTCAACTACTACGAAGATCAACTTAGTGCCACCAAAAATTCTAGAGATCACAAGAGGAAAAATACCAATGATAAAAATGGGCATCACAACTTCTAAGAGGAAGAAGGTGGTTAATTTGAACAAGTTCAGGTTCGATCATAACCTAAATAAGCTCATGGAGCATACAAAGAAAAAATTTGTAACACCACATTTATTGCTAGTAAAAATTACTATTGAGAGGTCCATAGTGCCTAACACAGGAATTACCCCCTTCCCATGGCCTCAACGAACATGGAATTATCTCAAGCCACTAAAATAAATGTAGGGGATCTCCTAGAGCAGATGAAGAAGAAACATTCACATATAGCTAAGATAAAATAGAAGGTGAAATTGCCGAAAGTAGAGACTAGAATGATGAAACATATGAGCATTAAAGTAGAATACTACGAGAAAATTTCCTCAAAAGTACATTATTCTTACAAGTATTTAATATTACAAGTGTACCCATGCCTACAAATTTTTCAGAATATTTCAACCCAACTACTCCTAATATGGAAATTAACCAAGGAACGAGGCACACAATTATAAGGGGTACTGAATGCTATGAACTAGTTGAAGAAGTGGCCCAAAGAATATCCTTAGGCCCCAACAAAAGTCCTTAGAATTAGTGCACATGAGCTACCATATGTTCTATCGTTGTCAACTGAGTTGAATATATAAGAGAAAATAGAGAGGGAGATAGCTTGGTTAATGGTACAATATCAACTATGATACTCCTTGGTCGAGAGGATCATCAAAATGAAAAAAATTCCATCAATTGGGACCCAGGGAGAGGCCAGGTCAAGTGAATAAGTAATCAAAGAATTGGAGAGATTTTGAATGCCAAAGAGTTGTAATTTAGTGTCTTCACTAATAAAATCACTAAGGACAACCTAAAACAACATCTTGTGGATTCTAATGTCTAGCAAATAGTTTTGAAATCATTCCTAGTCTCACTAAAGAAGGATGTTTCCATTCTCTCCTAGAATAACTTAGAATACCCTGTAGTCATGGAGAGATTTCTACCTAAGAGAGTTAAGATGATTTCATTGTACTATTATGTCTAGGTGGTGTACATTCAAGACATCACGAAGTTCCCAATTGAAGATCCAATCGGATTTTAACAGGTGTTAGCCTCATTTATAAAGACTTTTAAATTATTTTCCTCTATTGTATTTGTAAATCAAGAGAATACATAAAGTTGTAACTAATCCTAGAGAAGTTCAATAGTCACATAGGGAAGTTACTAACTCAGTCTATAAATTTTGTAACACTCTTAGTATTAGGGGATTTTGAAAATTTATATTTTCTTGCAGACCAGAGCTAGGAAGCTGGTAATTCTATATTCATTGTGATAATATTGAGAAGCTTTGAAGGTCGTTGTTGAAGCCATAATGTTACATGCACTATGAGTTTGTTTCAGACTATTTTTTAGTATGTTCATTTATGTATGTATTTTGTGAGACATATTGCTACTAAATCATGAACTAATTTTTGGAATAGATATTCTCTTCTTGCATGCTTATTGTTATAGTCATGTAGCTTTCATTAATGAGAACTTATTAGACCAAAAATTTTATTCTAGATTTTTTCTAGTAAGTTAAGCATTCATTGTTATCCTGGATATCAACTAATTGTTTCCTTGACTATTTTCCTATGTGTTTATATTATCATTATTTCCTAATCCATATCTATATTTTAGTTGTTATTTAGCTCATATTAGTTTCATTTTTCATTTAGATAATTTTATCTTAGAATTTGCACTCCTTTGCTATAACAATCATCCATATCTCACAACAGCCTCAAAACAAGCATGGTTATAAAGCCAAAATCTAGATGGATCTCTTACCCTAAATAGTTTGACGTCTAGTTGGGACCTCATACGAAAGAGAACCCCCCAAGTAATTTTGCTTAGGTAATTGATCCCTATCAACAACTTCATAGTCCCAAGCACTAACTTCTCTACAATATTACTACCACTAGTCATTCTTGTGTTTCACACTACTTTGGAGGATGATCATTCAATTTTCCATATATAGGGTTCTCAACAAACTAGAGACACCATTCATATTCATGGGGGAAACATGGAGACATATTTCATGTGTGGATTGTGTGGCAATACAAATTGGTAATACATACTTCCTAGTGTTAGCACATGTATAGTTCAAGGCCCCAGTGACTACAAATTTCCCTAATAATTCGATGTTACAAGACCACTATACTACATCGTACGACACGGTTCATGTGCAATATGATTTGTGTAACCCCATTACCACTTATTACTAAGGATGTTTTTATTACTATTCTAACACATATAGGTGGTTTTGTAGCATATAAGCATAATACTCGTTTTCAATTCCTAGAATACTCCATCAATAAGGATTCTAAAATGGATCATTAGGGGAATTTTAAGCCCTGAGGGTTAGCTCAATTGGTCGAGTTCTCGTCATTAAAGAAAATTTACTATTGAAAGGTCATATGTTCAATTCTCTCAACACCCTTGAGGTTAGGCTCCATGGTTGACATGACAGGAAGTGATCCATTAGGGTGGATATTCCTGGCAAAAATATTTCATGGAAGTAGTGATCACCAATCTCGAGGTCAATGAACCACTTAGGAAAAAAATACTTTTACTGTTATTATATAGTTTTCCTTAGGAGGCCTATTTTAGACCTCAAAATTCCCAAACTTAGTATGCATAGCAAAAATGTGTATCTGAGGAATGCTTTACAAGGTTTGAAATACTCCAAAATCAAAGGAAAATTAAGGAAGCATCTTTGAGGTTTGTCCTAAGAATTACTTAATGAGGTTGAGGTGACCAAAGTATCATTACTAAATAAAATACATGGTTCCCAAAAAGGGGATTGCTACTTGGGATAAATAAATAAAGCTGAGAATGGAGATCGAATGCAAACTAATAAAGTTGGCGGATTTTTCCCATAGCAACATATTTATATCAACATGTAGTAGTTATGTGTTGATAATGACACCAATAAAGATTCTAATTTAATTTTTCCTTGAATTAAATTAGAAGAAAATTGTAATTCCACATATCATGAAAACTTTTACGAGTTAACTAAGTTAGTTTGAATTGGTTAAGTTAATTCAAGTTGAGGGCCTACTTGATTCATGTAGAGTGTCTCCTACTTTATAGGAGCCCAAGTTGAATTTATTTTGAGTTGTAATTAATTAATTCAATAAATCTAAGTTAGAGTCATTTAAACTAGTTCCAACTGTTGGAGGAACTAGTGGGAGGTCAAGTAGTGGGGTGTGTAATCTGTGATCAACCAGTTAACTGATAAATCAACCACAAATAACACATGCATGTGTGATATAGAAGGTACCCAATTGAGATTGGAGTTCAATGGAAGTGTACTATCAATTGTATAATCATCTAAATTGTACAGGTGGTGCAATAAGTCAGAGGAAGGCTTGTGATGGACTGTGTATTTGTGGATGAGGAATTTCCCTAATTAATAGGGGCTAATCCACAAGGAAACAATGTAAGGAAATAGGGAATTTGGAAAGAAGAAAATTGGTTAAGTATTGGCCAATAATTGTCCGAGAAGGAGTAACACGAATAGAGATAGTGGAGAGGTTGCTCAGGCTTGAGGAAAGAATTTTAATATTCTCCAATTTTACGACTAATGCAATATATAGATAGTGGGTTTTTTAGATGTGGCTTTCCCTAGGAAATAATTGTGTAATGTCTTGATTGAATTCTTTCTCTTGTTTTCTTCATGATTTCCTGATCATTTAAATTGTTTCTGCTGATGACTAGAGTAGATTCAAATATATTATTTTATTAAATTACAATTAGTAGTTTGAATCTACAAGGAATTTATACATGGTATAAAATCTATAGTCACAACAGAGAAGAGGATTCAAAGTTTTATTTGTAGGAGGAACGAGTTTTACAGATCTATTCGTGATAGCTAGCAACAGGATCAAGATCGTGTTCTATGGTCTGAGGCTCAAGTATGCCCTTGAGGGTAGCTTGAATTACATTGGTGGAAGTACCAGATGGAATAAGTCACGAAAGATAATGGGTTGAAGGAATACATCGATATCAATGTCTCGAAACCAGTAGCCATGAATGCACAAGCTCTAGAAGAATGGAAGAGGAATATAGTCAATGCAAGAATTATATTACCATAAGGAGTTTGAGATCAAATTTTCTCGAACCTCCATGGGAAGGAGACTATATATACAATGTGGAAGGCCTTGAAAAACTTGTTTCATAACAAAAGTGACCACAGGAAGATGGCAATGAAGGAAAATCTTTAGAAAACAAAGATGGAAAGGGCGACACAATACCACATTACTTGAGAAAGTTCACCCAATGTTGGGATGAGCTTGGGAGTGTTGTGATGGAGAAAAGGGATGACTTATGGGAAAGACCCAGGTTCGGGCTCAGAGGCCAACAAGATTTTGCTATAGTCTAGGACAACGCCAACATTTTCACCCTGCTCAAAGGAGAGCAAGGAGTCTCACCCAAGGCGTGTCGTGGCCTTACTGAGATGGGAGAACTAGAACCATAACATCACAGTGAAACTGTTATTCTATTATTTAACATCAATAGATTATTGTTATGCAAGAAACAAATATTAACACATAATATTCAAAGAAATAACTATCATAGTGAATCCATCAGATGGAGCTATCAGAAAATTTTCAAATAACCCATTAAACACCATACACTGACAACCATTCATTCAATACACAACTTAAGTCCACAAAACACATCTTTGTATATTAATATTTCTCTGCAGCACATTACATTTTGAGACTCCGCAGAGCTCAATACACAACAAAACAAAAAAACCACAAAACTAATTGACTACCTCTTTATTTTCCCTGCTTATCTATCATTTTTCCTGGCACTGGTCATATTTTCTTCTTTTCCGCTCGGTTGGTTTGCTGCGCTCCACCACTCCTTGTTCTTTCCTCTCTTGGCTCAACTTCCGAGAGTCTTTCTCCCTGTTTTTTGTCAACTGTCCTTGCCACCTGTGTTGCCACCTATTCACACTCTGCCACCTGCCCGCCAACCCTCCGCAACCTGCAACGACTCTCCGTGGATTGCCCCGTCTGCAACTGAGAGTCCATAAATTAAAATTGGTTTCCTCCTTTATTCAAAACAAAGGCCCCAACAGGGCCAGACCAAAAGCTATTGACTCACCCCAAGTCAATTTTCTCCAGGTGGTGTGGTCACCATGTGGCCTTCTGCCATGTTCTTCTACCGGTCTTGTTTTGTTTCTCCCTTCTCTTGCTCCACCTGCTTTGGCTCCTGATCCTCCAACAAACGCCCCAACTCCGGGACCTTTTTCATGGCTTTTGTCTTGAGCTCCATGAAGTCGGCTATTAATTATTTCCATGTCTTCATTAGAGAGTCTGTAGCATGCACCGCCTTATCGCCCTGGGTGGCATTGACGAGCTCTGGCAAGTCTGCAAATGTTGCATTGTATTTAGGATCTGTGTCGGAGACCAGTTGTAGTATCGTCTCTGCTTTTTGTTTGACTGGGTGCTGGAGATCGGGAAGGAGATACTTGGTCTTGGCTAAGTTCTCCTCGATCGCTTGAATCTGCATTTGCAAAGTGTCGACCTAATCATGTAGTTTTATGCGGCTGGCTAGGTTAGGGCCCCCCTTGATATTTATGAAAAGATTGTGTAGTTGTTGAGATATCGACTGAGATTTCATGGTCAGTGAATTCAAGAATTCATGGATTTTCTTGAGAAATGTATATGCTTCGGTGACAGTGCTCCCCAACATCTCTTTAAGGTGACTAATCTGTTCTTTCTTCTGGGTTATCTTGTTATCTTCTCCGAATAAACTGTGGCAGGGTCTTGAAATGATGGTCTGGTTGACAGTGCTTGCCGGAGTTCCTGATTTATATTACCTAGAATTGTACATGTTTCTCTGGCATGAAGGGAACATTCTAAAATTTTGCATGCCCATATATCTGCAGGGGAAAATTTGATGATGCCGGTGACGGTTTGCCATAGCCCTTGGAAGTCCTCAGTGACTTGATCAATCTACTGCTGAAGGGTGTCCCTTTATTGTTGCAACTTGTTACGCTCTTCAGTAAGTATCAGAACTTGCTGTTGTTGTTGCTCATGTTTCAGAACCAGGTAGTTGTGTAGTGATTCTACCTGCCAGGCCGCTTGTTGTATGAAATTAAACAGTTGACCTGGTGTCCAACCCTGAAGATCTCCGCTGCTCATTGTCTCAGGGCTAGGATTTCTATCCCTGAGTGGCTGGCCACTATCAATGGAATGATCAAATTGTTCCTGCGGGGAGTTAGGTTGGATCGGCGGTATGGTTGGCATCTGAGCTGGATTAAAGCTAATGGGGGGTGGAGGAGTGGGTATGAATGGTTGCAATGCTAACATTTATTGTAGTCTCAACCAATGGTAGGTATGTCTAAATAATTATATTAAGGAAGGTTCCTGGCTCTACCGAGGCTGAGTTAACTGCAATTACTTGGGTAGTAACTGAGTTAACCTCTGCCTCAATGTCAATCGCCATCACCGCTCCTATGGGGATTGCATCATATATGGTCAAGAATGTGGAGGTGGTGTGGGTTGATGGGTCCTTAGAGGTATGCGAGGTGTGTTGTGATGAATTCTAAGTGGTTGGGGAGGAGCAGGTCAGAGTGATTTTGGATTACGAAGGGTTGGGTTGCGACATGGTTGGGGAAGTCAGATTAACCTTCTCTGGCTCTTCTATGATTGGAATCCCTGTACCTATCTGATGTACCAGATGCTTCTCTGTCAATTCCACCACTTTTTCAGGTTTCAGAATCCTGGCCCTATTTCCCTTGGGCCTAGGGAGGGGTGGTTTAGTTGCCTTGGTTTTTTGAAGTGGGAAAAGTGTCGGTTGTGATTGCAAATGGAGGGTGGTGGAGGGGAGACTGGTGAGAATTGGGGTCATAAATGAAGGCGACCCAGTGTTGAACACTTGAAATTCATTAAACATTGGAAAGGTAGTGGTTACAACTTAGTGAATTACCATGACTTTGTTGAAGTCTTGCACTTTGGTTTCCAGCTTTTGTAGTAGCGATTGGAGTTGCATCTGAGAGATCCTCTGAGTTGTGTACACTGGTGTTTCTCTTGGCAGCGGTTGTGGAACCATGGCCTCAAAAGAATATTTATGCTTCATATCTCAGATTTCCCCCACTACCCCTGACCAAGACATAACTTTTGTATGGAAAGCCTACTCTCTCAACTGGAACCTCAACAACCTCTCTTGGAAGGTGTCCACCGCAACGCAGTGGGGTGTAATCCATGTATTTCCATGTGAGACCCCAAACCATATTTTCTCAGAGTACTCATCCAACAGTATTTTGGGAATTATTTTTTGGGCTCGTATGACATCCAGCGTCAGCCTGTACCAGTCTATAAATGCCTCTTCATTTATTTCTTTGCTGATGGGATCCCTTGAGACTCTCTATGGTGTATATCTAAGGGCCAATGGCCGATCTTTGATTATCTCTACAAGTGGTCATTTCCCTGGTGGACACTACTTCCACATGGCTAACATTGTTATTAAATATTAGTAAATAAATCCGGTGTCCCTTTTAAATTTGTCTTCGCAGGCCTCGAATATTTCTTGTAGTAGGAATGTGCACCAATTGAGCTGTGCTCCTTGCACACAATGCTCCACAATTGAAATTGTGTCCAGGGTGCATTCCCATTTTGTATAGTGCCTCATGGTATTTCCTACCACCAGGTAGCATGAAAATTTCACATTGGGTGCGTTGATGAGTTCTATCTTTGCCCCCTTCCATCCTCTCTTGGTATCATACTTTTCGTAATAATCTAGTTCCCCCACCTTATTTTCTCTTTTGGAGGTAGTCTGGAAGGCTGTGGCTACATCGCTCCCTGTCACTGATAGCCTAGTGAGCCTGTGGATGTCTTCTGTGTGAATTTTTATCTCCTTTCTGAGCCAAAGAGACCCATGGTGAATCATGTTGATTAGGAGCTTTGTGCACTGCATGGTTGCTCCTTGTGTGTCGAATACCGGTAGGCTCCTCAGATGAAGAATTGTTGACCTTTGAATTCCTTTGAAGTCTAGGTGAACCTTAGTTGCTTCGTTGCCACCCTCCTTAACATAATTCTCAATGTAGACCTACATTTTCAATGCTTGGAATGAATCCGTGAAATATGTGTCTATTAGTGTTGCATTATCATACCTCCCTATCAACGGCTCCAATTTTTGAATTCTCTCATCAATATTTAGTTCGACTACTAACACCGTTGTCTTCTTCATGTCATTTATTCTATAATATACCCATGTTTTTGGTGGTCTACACCTTTTAAGATCTGTTGGTATGTTATGGTTGACCGTTATAACAATTTCCTCTCCTCGCAATTCTCTGTTTTCTGGCACTTTGATTTTTCCTTTCTCCATGTAGATTAAGTAGGAATGTTGGCACAGTGTGAGTTGATGCGACTAGATAAATAATTAATATTTTCCAAGTTCCCTCTGCAGCGTCAATCATGTGGGTGGTTACTTGGATGAGGTGGACTCTGACTTTGTTGATGGTGGTCTCGAAAATTGGGCAGACATGATGGCTAATTATTATGGCCTGATGTGGAAAATTTATTACGGGTTGATGTTTCTAATTATGGAAAATATTTTTAAATTTTCAGCTAACACTACGGACTGACATTTAAATGATGGTTAATTATCACTGAATGATCGTTGACGTAGCTTGATTGTACAACAACCGCACCCCCCCAAACCACAATTGGTTGTAGTGTGGTCCCCATGCTACAACAGGGTTAGCAATGGGATACTCGTGACACATACATTATTCAGTGATTGGCGTCCTAACAGACGTGGAAAATGACTCATATAGCCTATTGGTGTCTCTCATTTGCGGGAGATTTATTGACTATCTAACCTACAGACTCGTCTCGGGTGCGAGAGAGTTATTGACTATCTAACCTAGAGAATCCTCTCAGGTGTGAAAGTTTATTGAAAGTAAAGATTTAAATTTCTCATTCGTTGTAGGGTTTCAGGTGTGTGCCATTAACACAACCAGGTAATATTACTCCATCTAGCTATGTGATCCTTATAGCACATGAATCTTGAATATCTATGACATAAAACGGTCCCATCTAGTGCATTTGAAGTTTCCTTGGAAATTTCTGGAATTTGCTATCGTACAGTAGTACTCGGCCACCAATATTGAATGTCTTTTTCTTAATATGGTGATCATAACAGGATTTTTGTCTCTAATTCTGAACTGATTGGTGGAAATCTACAAGAAACCTTGCATCTTCCAACTACTGTAGCTCCTAGAGATGCCTTTTGATCGACTCTTCCTCAGACATCTAAGTTGTTGTAGCAATAAATAGGCTGGGGACAATAAATTCAGCTGGTACGAATGCTTCCTTCCCATTCACTAGCTATAATGTCATTTGATTCTGTAGTCGCTTCATCGTGGTCTTGTACGCCCATACTGTGGCTGCTATTCTCTCATCCCAGTTGTCCCAGTTTGCACTGCAAATTTTGCATGGGGGCGTCACTGACAAAGCAATATTATATCACGTGCATTCATATTGGGGTAAAAAAAATTAGAAAAACCCAAAGCATTATATTGGCTATATAACTAAGGGTTAGTGGGATTTTCTTTTATATAGGAAATATAAATAATTTAAGGTTTTTTTTTTTTAATTTTTTGGGCCAAGCGGGCTTGTTTTGCGGGTTTGGCAAGGGAGAGCACATGAAGGATCATTTGCATTGCAAAAAATGAGCAATTCACATTGCAGCAACTAGGGGATTCACATTGCAACAAGATGGTGTTTTGTGGGTTTGGCAAGGGAGAGCACATGAGGTATCATTGAGCGCATGAGGGATCATTCACATTGCAACAATGAAGGGATTCACATTGCAACAACTGAGGGATCATTGGAATTGCAACAGGCTGGTGTTTTGCGGGTTTTCCAAGGGAGAGCGCATGAGAGATCATTCGCATTGCAACAAGTGAGGGATCATTCACATTGCCTTAGACCATTAAATGACACAAATAATAGTGAGATGTGCTTGAGTGTGGATTGATTAATCATATTGTGGGAATACTAATATGCATCTCCTATGTATATCACAAGAAGAAAGGTGAATTGTAGAATGCATGTGGGGTCATAAGAGAGGCATCATGTCATTATGTCAAGGATATAAATATAAAGGGGTATAAAAAATGTTAATGAAAAAATGGATACCTACAATATATAGTGAAAGTAGGGGTTTTTTAAATTGGGAAAATGTAATGGGTTAGTATTGATAAGGGGTTAAATAAAGTGATTTTTAGATGTATTTTCCAATATGTAGTCAAATTAAGGGTATTGTTTAGTATGCCACGAACACACGTGTTATGTCATAGGTTAATTGAGTGATGCCCCTGTGAAATTTTGGTTAGGCATTTTTCCAGAATTTTGTTAAATGCCTCTACAGTTCCATTTTCCTGTAGGTGATAGAGACTTCTCTTATGATGCTATATCATGAAGTTTTACAGTAGAAATTTGACTGTGGCATTGATGAAGTGTGTGCCTTGATTGATTTTTTGACTCCTTGGACAACCAAATCTCGTAATGATATTTTCGAAAATGAACCTGGCTGTTGTGTCTATTGTATAGTCCTTTAATAGTGTTGCTTCTACCCACTTGAGATATTCAGTTGCGGTTATTATATACCTTGCTTGGGAATGGCATGCAACTAGTGCAATAGGTCGTATAAAGTCAACCGCCCATTTTTTAAATTCTTGTATCTCTCTAATGGGCTGTAATGGTAACTCATCCCTGTGTGAAGGTTTTCCCCTTATCTGACATATGTCACACTTTTTTACATACTCTTTGGCATCCTTATGCACTGTGGGCCATTATAATCCTGCTTGTAATATTTTCCTTGTGGTAGGCTTTCCTCCAATCTGTAATCCTGCGACTCCATTGTGGAATTCCCACAGAATATACGGTTTTTCATGGTCTAGTACACACCTTTGTAGCACCTGTTCCAGTCCCATATTGTATAACTGGCCTACAATAAGTTGTTAATCGGCTTTTCTAATGACCAAGTGTTTCCTTTGTATTGTTGTGTATTCTTCCGAGCACTGTCTTGAAGCCAAAAATGTTGCTATTTGTTCTAGGTAATCTGGGATAGCCTCTATGCGAAATAAATCCGCATATGGAAGCTAATCATCGAATGACCCTCCATTCTCTCCTGATTCCAGTCTATATAGATGATTGGGTCCCACATTCAATATCCTCGAATTTACTAAAACTTTAAATGTGAACTCTTGGAACAGTAATAACTAGCTGCAAATTCTTCCTTTCATGACTGGTTTTTTTACCAAATACTTCAACATGGAGTGGTCTATAAAAAATTTGAAGGAACCCCCAAGCAAGTAGTGGGAGAACTTATGAAGGGATTTTAGACCATCATGAGATTTTCCCTTTCTGTGGTGGTGTAGTTATTTTTTACGGTTGACAGTTTCCGACTTGCAAAATATATTGAATGGTCTACGTTTGTTTCCCCCAGTTGTGCTAGCATGGCCCCCAATGCAATTCCTAAAGCGTCAATGTGTACATGGAAATTTTTATCCCAATTAGGATATTTCAGGATAGGTGCACTTGCTATTATTTCTTTTAGTGCGTCCAGTGCTTTACTACAGTGCTCGGTCCATACAAATTGTTCTATTTTCCTTAGCATATTTTCTAGTGGGGCTGTGATGTGGGCATAGTTGTGGATAAATCTTATGTAGTAGCCTGTATGCTTGCAACATGAACTTAGTTGCTTAACGCTCTCCAGAGGATACATGTTGACAATTACCACAACCTTGGCAGGGTCCACACATACTCCTTCTTTACAGAGCACGTGGCCCAACAATGTTCCATAGGGGACTACGAATATGCACTTCTTCAAGTTTAATAAGATTTGGAGCTACCTGCACTGATAAAACATGATCTGGAGCAGACTTGCATGTTTCTTCAATAAAATGTATACAGTCCATTTATCCATGTAGACTTCCAGAAACTTGTGGATATATTCCCTGAATGCTGCTATGACTATTCTTGAGAAAACTGTTGGTGCATTCTTCAATCCAAAGGTCATCACATGATAAGCATAGGAACCCCATTTGGTGGTGAATGTGGTCTTCTTTTTATCCTCCTCTACTATTTTGACTTGGTGATACCTAGAGAGCCCATATGTGAAGGAATATGCCTCATTCCCTGCTACATTATCCAACACTTCATTGTTAAATGGGGTTGGAATGGGATCGTGCAAATATGCATTGTTTAAACTCTGATAGTTTACACACACCCTAATCTCTAAATTTTCCTTCTTAGTTTGTATGACTATGAGACTAACCCATTCTACTTCCTCTACCGGGAAAATTAGCCCCGCGTCCAACATTTTGTCTATCTCCTTCTTCACCTTTTCTTTTATTCTTGGGTTCAATCGACATGGCCTATGTTTCACTGGTCTGGCATCTGGTTTCAACATTATGTGTCATCTCCCCCAAGTCTCCTTTGATTCCCTTTAGTTCTGCTACATAAGAGGGAAATAGATCTTCGTATTCATTTAGCAAATAAAAAATCTCCTTTGTCGTCTCTTCATCCCAATAGTATCCAATAGAAGCTAAATTGGGTTTCACCACACTCCCAATATTACGCTTTGTTATCTTTAGCGGTAATAGGTGCAATCCCTCTGTAGTAAGCTCATCTTGTATCTTGCACTCCCCTTATTTTTCTTTAAATGATAGATGTCTCAAGCTTTCCAGGTCATCTTCATTTATTTCCTGATTTACTTTCCCGCAAGCTACTGCCTCTCAGTAGCTTGATTTAGGTATCAGCTTTAACGAAGGTAGTTCTTCAGTCTCCGTAGATCCCAGGTAGAAAAAAATCCCCTTCATGGCCTTCAAGGCATCTCTGAGCTATTTATTCTCTTCCTTGAAAGAAAACCTCCTTGTAAACCTATCTACCACTAGTTCCTAGCTACTAGTTTGTCTATTTCTGATCAGGAGCTCAGGTCCAAGTTGAAAAAATGCTCAAAAATGGAACTGCTCAGAATTGATTTAAACCTGAACGATCAGAAATGCCTCATCGCTTTGATTCTGGCGCTGTGAACGAAACTCAAATCCGACGTCGTATGTGAAAGTTATGCAGGTTTGAAGTTTTTAGTAACCTGCAAAAATCCAGTTTGACCAGGTTTGACTTTGACTTTGGAAAATATTAAAAAAAATATTCCTTGGAATATTTTGGGAATATTCCTTGAAATATTCTCTGGAATATTCCATTTGGGAAAATATTTTTGTGACAAGTGACAACTCTTCATTTGAAGTTGCTTTGACTTTATTTGAGTGGACCAATCATGGGTTGCCACGTGGTAGGCTCGAAGGCCGCCACGTGGCCCCAGGCCGTGGAAAATTGGTGTGTTAAAATTTTTTTGTAAGTCCGTAGGTTTGAACTCCGGACCTCCCACCCGCTAGCATAAAGGTTTACCAACGCACCACGGATTTGGTTCTTAATATATATGGCAAAGACTTTATATTTAATGTTTGAATTGTGTTGGGTTGGGCGGAAAAGGGGGCCAGCCCCTAAGCGCCAGCCCCCATAAACCATGAGCCCATGCCATAAAACCCTGGCCTAAAGGCCTTTACCGGCGGGGACTGATGGTTTACATAACTATTTACAACAGCGGTTAATGCAGCCATGTGGCCAGCATATCACAACAATTCAATGCTACGGTTTTTAAACCTTCAATGCTAAATGTGCATGTGAACGCAGCCTAACAATAAATGCTAGCGCAAGAAGTTCCGCCAGTTTGGGGTGCTCTCCACTAAATATGGAATTTATGCCATTTCAACGCTCTTATCTGCAGTTAGCCCACATTTAGTGGGGTTTTTACTTGACATTGGGCAAAAGTTTGTTTTTGTCATAACTTCTCCAATATTGGACCAATTTGGATGAAATTTTTATCAATTTTGGGTATTCTGAGCATTTTGGAGCTATTGGGATAGGTTCCAAATGCATTAGAGGTGTTCTACAGCCATGTTTTCTTTAGGGAAGCTTGGAGAGCCATCAAGGCCATTGGGGAAATGGAGCTGTATTGAGTTGTACCTCACTGTTTGAGGTGAACCAAAAACCAATTTCGACTATTTTCTACCTTCTGAACCTAATGGAAGAGGTTTAAAAACTTTTTGAGGACTTCTACAGCCCAAAAATCTTCAGAGGAGTTTAAAGAACCATCAGGGCCTTGCTGAAGAAGGTACTGTATTAGGTAATTTTGCACTGTTTAGTGTAAATGAAAAGGAATTTTTAGCATTTTCATGTCTTCTGATTCTGTATTTACAGTCATATTTACCTATTGAGGCATTTTTTAAACTTTTATTAGCATTTTGCATCATTTTAATACAAGAGGACAAGCCAATTTGGGAGGCTTGGTCTAGCAAACGTAGCCCAGGAGGGGTGAATTGCTCACCAAATATCTGATTCATGTAATGTTGAAGTTTTTCTACTGTGTATTGCTGATATAATATGTTAAACAATAAATTTAAATAACATACCCTTACACATAAGACTCAAAAACATAACCAAAACTCCTTTGTTTAACCTGCAACTCATGGGAAACACTTTGCACACTTAATTAAATGGAAATGGATACTTTGCATTAAAAAATACTTCATTCTTAGATCAGATGGTATTAGAGCTTAGGTTGAGCATTTGTTTTTGTGAAAAAGGTGTTAAAACAATGTAAAAGATTGATTGTTTTATTGGTTGCAAAATGGTTGATTGTATGAGTTTGCTTGAGTTGAAAAGATAGATGTTGATAGCTAAGTCTTGGAAAGAGTTGTAGACTATTTCCTTACCCCAAAGTACCTCAATATTATCTTTGGAAAACAAACCCACTTGATTAGTGTTTGCTACAAAAGCTATTGGAGTTTGTGTTTTATGGTTGCTTGAATAAGATTATGGCTGTAAATACATTTGGTTAAAAGCTTGTCATTTGTTTGAAAGATTTGAGAACTTTTCTTTGGAAGTTCCTTTTGTTAATTTGAACATTTACATAATGACAACTTCTTCCACAAGTGAAGTTTCCTCCTTCACGAGATCCTTCAATGATGACATGAAGAATGAGTTCATTAAGTTGAAGGACATGGTGCAGATTTTGATTGAGGATCAAAGAGAAAGTGCTAAGCTTCATGCACAATTGTTAGCCATGAAGTAAGAAAAGGAAACAATTCTCCAAAGACTGCATGACATGGAGAAACAACTCCTTCAAGCTCAAGAAGCTTTGTCCAAGAACAAGCGTGAGGAAGAGGTAAAACATTCCAATTTGTCTTCAATTTCCTCAATTGAAAAGTGTGTTGGTTCTTTTGAAAAACATACAAGGGGTATAGGGTCCAAATTAATGTTTAAAATGGGCTATCATGAATTCAAAGGTTTGGGCAAGCATGCACAAGGCATGGTTGACCCTATTTCGGTTGTGGAGTGACCCAAGAATGTTGGTCTTGGTTATATGCAGTTTAATGGCAAAGACTCCAAATCCTTGAATGCATGTGATGCAAATTTAAAGAGAACCTTTATTCCAAGTTCTAAAATGCATATATGTCAGAATTTTTTTAAGGATGATTTCCATTGTTTTAAGCCTTCATTGCAGCAAGTAGAGGGTAAACATGCCGCTTATGGTGATCATTCAAGTTCAAACAATTTTCAAGACAAGAACTTTGATGTAAGTCTGAAAAAGAAAGTTGAAGCCTCTATTAGTTCATCGTCTCATGAAGACAAAAAGGATGGACATTCTAAACATCACAAGAGGTATAATTATTCACATGATCAATTTGATTATGTTTCAGCAAAGAATGATAATTTTTCTTGTTCAAATGAAAGAAAGTTTTGTTGCACATTTTGTGGTGGATTTAACCATGTTGCTTCAAGATGTTGGTTGAAAAAGAAAGCACACAGGAAGCAAAAGAGGCAAAGAAAACTTTCACAAAAAGTGCATAAGAGTTTCACATTTTGTCAAAAGAAGGGACATGATGTTTCGCATTGTTGGACTTTGCATCCAACAAGTCGTCCAAAGCACATGCAACTAGAGGACAAAAAGATTGGCGCAAGTGGATCTATGGATTCCATTATCGAAGTGGAAATGGAAGATTCACATGTAGAAATGTTGCAGCATGAAAAGACGCCATGGAGGTGGCTTGGTAGGAAGTGGAATAACTTCTTAATGCAGTAATTCATAATCATTTTGTACATGTAAATTTCAGATTGGTATGCATGTATTTCAGTTGAAAAGTTGATGCAAGATTTCATGTAAAAGCAGTTTCAGTTTGAAGGAATTTCTTTGTTGTTGCAAAATTTCACCATGGAGGTGTAAAAGATGAGTATGATACTCACTTATATTGCAGCAATGTCTTTTAGTTCAGCTCTTATAGTCACCCACATGTTATTGGGAATTGTGTACTTGTTGGTATTTGAAAAGAAGAGTTGAAGTTGCACATGTACATAGAAGTTGTATGTGTAAATAGCGAATTGTAAATATTTCATTGTACATGATACATACACATGTGTTTGTCAAGATGTATCTTGTTGTTTATTGACTTGTGTAGATTGTGTCACACAGGTTTGTCGACTCGTGTCGATTTTGGGCACACTTTTTACATTGATTGTTGTGTCAATTGTATAGCACATTTTATGACAACTTGCCATTGATGTCGCATGTTGCATGACTTATGTATGAGCCATCTTGGATCAAAGATCAAGGCAACGATGTTCAGATTCCTTCTGCAAATTTCTCGCCAGAAATTTTCTGAGTGAGTGCAAGAAAGGCAGCTCTTGATAGGAGGATAAGCATCGAGGAAGGGAAGTGTGAATTGCTTTCTAGTTGTGGTTAAAAGTCATTAGCCATGCAGGGCAAGTGTTTTGAGACTGAAGAGAATAGGGTGTAGTATTCTTAGTTGTTGTACATATCAGTTTCAGTATTTCAGTGAGATTTTGGGGTCCAAAAGCTTCTCATTTTGGAGGTGTGATCAGGAGCTTGAGTCCAAGTTAAAAAAAAGCTCAAAATGGAACTACTCAGAATTGATTGAAACCTGAATGATCAGAAAGGCCTCATTGTTTCGATTCTGGCGCTGCGAACGACACTCAAATCTGACGTCGTATGTGAAAGTTATGCAGGTTTGAAGTTTTCAGTAACTTGCAAAAAATCCAGTTTGACCAGGGTTGAGTTTGACTTTGGAAAATATTTAAAAAATAATATTCCTTGGAATATTCTAGGAATATTCCTCAAAATATTCCTTGGAATGTTCCATTCGAGCCAATCATTTTGTAACAAGTGGCAACTCTTCATTTGAAGTTGGTTTGACTTTATTTGAGTGGACCAATCATGGGCTGCCACGTGGCAGGCCTGGAGGCAACCACATGGCCCCAGGCAGTGGAAAATTGACGTGTTAAAAGTTTTTTGTAAGTCCACGGGTTTGAACCCCAGGCCTCCCACCCGCTAGCACAAAGTTTTACCAACGCACCATGGATTTGGTTCTTAATATATACGGCAGAGACTTTATATTTAATGTTTGAATTGTATTGGGTTGGGCGGCAAAGGGGGCCAACCCCTAAGGGCTAGCCCCCATACACCATGAGCCCATGCCATAAAACCCTGGCCTAAAGGCCTTTACTGGCGGGGACTGATGGTTTACATAACCGTTTACAACGACAATTAATGCGGCCATGTGGCCAGCATATCACAACAATTCAATGCTGCGGTTTTCAAACATTCCACCCACCAAACCTTCAGCGCTAAATGCGCATGTGAACGCGGCTTAACAATAAATGCTAGCCTAAGAAGTTTCACCAGTTTGGGGCGCACTCCACTAAATCCGGTATTTATGCCATTTTAGCACTCTTTTTTGCAGCTAGCCCACATTTAGTGGGGTTTTTACTTGACATTGGGCAGAAGTTTGTTTTTGTCATAAATTCTCCATTATTGGACCAATTTGGACGAAAGTTTGGTCAATTTTTGGTATTCTAAGAATTTTGGAGCTATTGGGACGGGTTCCAGAGGTAGTAGAGGTGTTCTACAACCATTTTTCTTCAGAGAAGCTTGGAGAGCCATCAGGGCCATTGGGGAAATGGAGCTGTATTGAGTTGTACCTCACTGTTTGAGGTGAACCAAAAAATATTTTCGACTATTTTCTACCTTTTGAACCTAATGGAAGAGGTTTCAAAACTGTTTGAGGACTTCTACAGCCATAAAATCTTAAGAGGAGTTCAAAGAGCCATCAGGGCCTTGCTGAAGAAGTCACTGTATTGGGTAATTTTGCACTGTTTAGTGTAAATGGAAAGGTATATTTAGCATTTTCATGTCTTTTGATTCTGTATTTAGAGTCAAATTTACCTATTGAGGCATTTTTTAAACTTTTATTAGCGTTTTGGATATTTTTAATACAAGAGGACAAGCCAATTTGGGAGGCTTGGTCCAGCAAACGTAGCCCAGGAGGGGTGAACTACTCACCAAATATCTGAGTCATGTTATGTTGAAGTTATTTTGTTGTGTATTGCTGATATGATATGTTAAAAAATAAATTTAAATAACATACCTTTACACATAAGACTAAAAAACATAACCAAAACTCCTTTGTTTAACCTGCAACTCATGGGAAACACTTTGCACACTTAATTAAATGGAAATGGATACTTTGCATTAACAAATAATTCCATTCTCAGGTCACTTTCTTTCCTCTGTAAGGTACCAGGCCTGCGGGATGGTGTCCAACGAGTGCACAAAGTTATGCACCCAGAAGGATAGTAAGGTTGAATTCGATTTTTTTTATGGTGGTACAACCCAACCAGAGGCTAACACGTGGTGCAGCCAAGGGCTGCCACATGCCCCTCTGGTGGACCCTCTCCAATGGTCGAAATGATTTTTTTTATATGCCAGGTCGAATTGGTCATATTAACCTAAGGTTATGGTGGTCGTATATGATATATTACATGGTGGGCGCATATTCATATCAACCTAAGTCCAAAATCTGAACTTTAATTATGCCAAATATTTTGATATAATACATTCTGGCGCATTATATATTGCAAGTTTGACATTACGTTTTGAATTAAGGTCCAAGGTATAACATATATGGGTGCGGATTTCATGGTTTACAAAGTCCGAAACTTTGGTTTGTTGGCACATATTTAAATTCTGTAAATCAAACGTTTGGGAGCGTATTTTCGGAGAAAAATATTATGTACAGGTTGGGCAGAGTTTGGGGCTCGACCCCGTGACCTCCCCCACGCCACTCTTCTCCATGCGACCAAACCACCATGACCAATGGCTTGGGTGGAGTTAATCCATAAATTTTAATGTGCTAAATGAGGGTTTTATACCCTAATCACTATGGTTAGTGCTAATTCGGGATTATGGTTTAAACGCGCCTATTGTGCTAATCCCATACTTGTCACAATTAAAATGCGCTTAAATTAATTAAGCTTTGAGCTTAATTCGGCAGGATATTCGGGGGAATCTCTAAATTTAGAGCGGTCTCCAACTTTGGCGGCCTTAACTAGAGCCCTCTCCAGTTTTAGACGTAGTTTACTAGGAAAAATTGAATGAGGCCTATCTAGAGCAATTTTCAATCAATTTTGGCTCAGGAAGAGTCATTCCTAACATATTAGCATGCTATGAATCCATTGGTATAGGTTGCAGAGGCAGAGGATCAATTCTAAAGGTTTTTTTGTCACTTTGAAGAAAAGAGAAGCCAAGGGCCACCAGGAGGGAAGGCCATGCCTAGATTAGTTGAAGACCAAATGGAGTGCAAGAAGAGTCATTCTTAGATACTTTTAATGATCTGCAAAAAATGGAACAGGTTGCAGAGGTGTCGGAGCACTTATGAAAGTGTTTTTTCCACTTTTAAGATTAAATAAGCCTAGAGCCACCAGGATGGGAGGTCAAGCCTAGATCATCTGGAAACCATTTTCAGAGATGGAATAGTCATTTTTTGGGTTTTTGGGTCTTCTGAATCCAATGGAGTAGGTTTCAAATCCATTGGAGAATTTTAGGTGCATGTAACCAGAAATTTGACCATTAATCCCAAGATGGCCTAGCCAGTTGAAGCAGGTCCATGGAGATGTAGCCGAGGAGGGGTGAACTCTGTTATTAGATATTGTATTATGTGTATGTTGTGTGTTATTTCCATGCATTTCAATTGTTGTACATGATTTTTTAAAATCTAATTAACTCATAAATTTCTCACAAAATACACATAAACCACTTCATAATTGGTTAACATGAGATGATCCTAAACGCACATTTTTAATACTGATGAGGGAGCTAGCACAACAAAACTAGTTTTCCCATATTCAGGTCAGTGTCTCGTCTTATAGTAAATGTAAAATTTAAATGGTACGCTCCCCAAAAGTGAATTTTTTGTATCTAGGAGAAAAACCCAAATTTTAATTCGCTTTCATATAGAGACTTGTCTTTAAGATCAACCTACGTACAAGCTGCCTATTTAAATTATGGTACAAGTTTTTGATTCAAAGAGATGAGTTTTCAAAATTTTATATCTCGGTGGAGAGCACAATCACAAGACATGGATCCAATAAACATTGGGAAAAGTATAAAAAAGAAGATTGATTTGGATTTCCCCAATAGAATATTGACATAAAACTCCACAATTAAAATAAATTCTGAAATACTGGCTTTCCTAGTTGGTAAAATTGAGGTGCTGAAATTTCCCATATCAATGTTCAAGACGCTTTGATGACAAAATTGCGTTTGTGCTTACGGATGCAACAACACAAAAAAAAATGGCTAGAGTTAGATGCAAGTTTTGGGCATATCTTGGCAGAATACATGCTCCTCACTTACAGTGTCCTAATGGATACTATTGGATCCAATTTTCCTCACTTATCTAGCCACATTGTGGTAAGAGAAGGCTAGTTTAGATTATGTCTTCGAGACATATAGAAAGGGAAAATTTGTCAAAATATGTTAGATTAGTCATCTCTATTAAACTTCCTTTTCAAAATCTTGGGTCAAGCTTGTTGACTAGCTTAGGCAAACATAATTAATTTCATTGCATCTTGGGTAAAGTTGACATGATTTGACTAGATTTGGCCCAAACTCAAACAAATTAATCACTTAGGAACAAATTTGGGAACTCTTATTTTAATGTTGGAGAGTAAGCATAGAGTGTAGCACAAAACCCCAATGCCATACATATAGGTTTTATTCCAAAGGACAATATATCTTCCTTTTTACTAAAGAAGTAAATGGACTTTTATCAAGTGCATAATCAATCATGCTGGGTTCTTTTGTTTCCTCTAATATTTGAGTACATTTGGACACATGTTCAAATTAATAGATTTCATTGCTTGTTATTTTTTTTCTTATCATCTTTATTTTTCCCACTGTAATCCTATTTCTCTATGGATCTTTTTGTTATTCCCATAGATCTATTCTATAAAGTTAGAGGGAGGATGAAGTGTATTTTTGTATTGAGTAGTTATTTTTGCTTTGAGGTTCTTATCTTCACCCATTTGTTAGTTGAAGTACTTGTGGGAGGAAATAGTTATCACTGAGAGGTAGAGAGTGCTTTCCTTCTATCCATGCAATTGCATCTTTGGATACTCGTACATTATGTGGATTTGGAAATGTTTGAATGCCCCTTGGATATTTTGTTAGTGAAATAGATACTAACCAAAATTTGTTCTTACAATTTTAACATCTACTATTTAGTGGTTACATTTCAGGATCATTGTTATTGATCATTGTCTGTTGACATCTTGAATTAATTAATAATGAGAATCACTCTCAAACAGTTTTCTAGACCCCATAGCTAATATGTTTCAAGCATGTAGCTCATTATTCGTAATTGCATCATATATATTCATTGCTTTTTACTTTTTGGCATGAAAATCAGTGCTTTAGATGTAGATTTTTATGTTGTCACAACATATTTACATGATTCACAAGGTGAGAAATCAATCTTTGGTGTAATTGCAAATTTTAGGTTTGATAATTTCTGGTATAGGATTTGGAAGTTGGAGGATAATGTTATCACAAAATTGTACTTGATTTCCTGCTTATCAAACAACTCAGTGTAACTATTTCAAACCAGATTTTGACTGAAGCTTATCCTCTTCAGTCTGAGAGGGCTCTCTCAAGGGGGTTTATGGTATTAAATAATGATGGTACTATATGGCTAACTCTATTGGAAATGTAACTTGTTTTTAAGTTTGCAGGTTGAAAATAATCCAGACTTGCTACCATTGGGCTTATGGAGTCAACAATCAGTATTTATAGTGGCAAGGTTTCTTGACATGGAAGCTGAGGTAGATAGGGGTCTTTAACAAAGGCAACTCACACATAAAACATAGAGCAACACAATCATTTCATCACTAAAGGAAGTTAAATCATAAATTATGAATTCCGAGTAATAGAGATGAAATCTACTGCAAACGGTAAAAATATAAAGATATAGATCAATAAGACATTAAAAACCCGATGAGAATCTTAGCTCTGTCAAGAAGAAAGTCACTCTGTATTACTGATCTAAGTCAAATACATAAAGCAGTAGTTTAGTGAAAAAAATCTCCAACCCTTGACTACTTTGATGTGCTCTCTTTAAATAGACCTTCTTTACAATAAGGATGATCTGCCTAGTGGTTAGACCATCTAATTCTCCTATGATAGATCACATAATTGAAAAACATGACTTCTAACAGAAAACTGACAGCTACACCTTAAAAATGACATCTCCTAATAGGACTCTAACTCATATTTATTACATAATTCTACCTTATCTTTGAAAATGTTATATGATGGTTACAACATAAGTGTCACATGCTCAAAAAATCCATAACATAGTTCATCACCACTTTACATATTAAAAGCCCTCCTAGACTTGTGGAACATAACCCTATTTTTTAGGAATGCCTAACCCTTATCTTCAAATTTGCTTTGGCTGATGAGCTGTCTCCATAGCACTTCCTTCAAGTCATAATTATTTGATGATAACCTCCCTTGATATGTTGGAGGAGTCCATTTTTCCAAAATTTCCATTAAGATTCTCCAAAAACTTTAAAAATAGCTCGCTACGAAAACATGACAGTTTCGTAGCGAGTTTTGGTAGTGTTGAAAAAGTAGCTTTTACATCCAATAACTTCACTCCTTTGTTGTTCCATGGTGTCAATCAAGTCATGACACATCACCACCATCAATCTCCCTCCTTGAAAAATGAAAAAAGTGATTTTAGAGGAAAAAAGGTTGCTACAGGTTTTTTCGTGGCATTTTCCTGGCTTTAAGCCTAGGAAATGGTATGAAACTTTGTAAAAGTGCAGAAATTTTCCAGTTCAAAATTGTCTCCAAAAAGTGACTTCCAGCTGCTAAAACTTGATCTTCTGCATGTAATGAACATTCTGAAGCATATTCAATCTCAACTTATGGTTCCTATGGTGTTTCCTCTTCATTTATGATCAGTTGAGCAATGGGCTCCTAAACCACAGTCATCCTCAAACCTTTCTGTTAGCCCCCTATAAATTTTTTGACAAGAAAACAGGGGGCTAAATTGTTTTTGAGCCTTCAAGGAATGCATTTCCCTTGAAAACACATCATCCTTGAAGCCTCCTTATGCCCTTTTCCTTTGATAAATCCCCACTTCTGTTTTCAGTTATAAAGCCTCTCTGTTTGTGAAGAAATTCCCAAAAGGCCTACTTTTTCCCTTTATATCATCCCTTCTAAACCTCTATTTCCATTCCCCTGTCTCCCCTTCTAATTCCCTTCTTACCCTTCGAAATCCTCCCAAAATCCCCTTTAAATCCTACACACACCCCTGGTTTGGCCTATTTCCCCCTTTTTCCCCTTACCGTTACCCTTTCCCAATCTCAAAATGCATTAAAATGGGCCAAAAACCCACTTTTCATCTTATAATAAGGCCAAGCCCCTTTCGGCCCAGCCTGTAAACCACTTCCCCATGTGACCCAGCACCAAAACCAGGCGCAAAGACTCAAGGCGCCTATCACAATCGCACTGTCGGGCAAGCGCTTCTATGTGTTAACTCAAATTTTCCGATGCGATTGGGTTTTGGTCTATAAGACCTCCGCCGCGATCTCCACCGTTGATCTATCACTTGGATCTGACGGCTCGGCACTAATCACACTCCCGCTCCAATCGCGATCATAACTTTCGCCGTGCCACTCCTTTGTCCCCCCGATTGTGATCTCTCGATCGAATCCTAGCCGTCCATCCATTCGGAATCAACGGCCCAGATCCCATCGCTCCCCTCCCATCGCTCCTCTCGTTTCTCCCTGCCGATTGCTTCTCCACCACTGATCTATCACCCGGATCTGATGGCCCTCACTCTTCCACTTCCCCTACTCCGATCGCAATCGCAATTTTCAATCGCTGCCACTTTCCGCCCTTTGCGATTGCGATCTCCCGATTACAATCTCTGTCTTCGATCCATATTTTGATCCAACGGTTCATATCTCATCACCCTCCGCTCACGCTGGGTCCCACATTCAAAGGCTTTGCTTCATTGTTTTTCTGTGTTTTCCTTTGTAATTCGCCCAAGCATTGATCTTTGGATTTTACACTAATGATCATTTCTTTCGCCACTCTTCATTGTTTCCACTGTTCTCCACTGCTCCGCCACCATTCCTCCGACCTCCACAGCAAATCTTCCACCACCGTCCCCGGATTTTATAATTGATTTAATTTATTGTGCAGGGGTCGCAAAGAGGCCATTTCAACATTAGCCAGTGTTATAGCAGCAGAGATTTAAAGGTTGATTAAAGCCCGTAATGGAATACTTAATGCTTTAATCCTGATTCATAGGAATCAAGGCACAGTTTGAAGAACAAATGCAGACGCAACAAGCCATATTTTTGTTAATGTCAACAGAGCACCGTTTCTCCAAAAGGACACCTTCCTACAGAAGTCTCCATGCCTCCTCGAGCCCTTAAATGTATTTCACTGACAGAAGCTTCTTAAGGACTGTCTGGACAGCAGTTATGGAGGTATGGAGAGACCTGCAGATTTTCCATCCATGTCATTTATTCCGGAAGGCTAGCACAAATTTCCAAATAGCCAGAAGGACTTTACGAAACATCAGAGGTCAAAATCGACCTGAAAGAGACTCCCAAGCCATACCAAGGGTACTTACAGCGATGCAGGTGCCATTAAGCAGAGTGGGCTCGAACACGTTCTCCACTCTGTCTTAATGAATCAAATTAAATGAACATCTACTCCTACTATTATTCATTCTCCTATAAGAATCCCCAAGAACATATTGTAAAGGTTGTTGTTTGGTTGTTGTTGTTGCTGTTAGAGGGATTAATTTTGACTATTAGAACAGTCTTGGGAGGGAGTATCAGAGTAGTTTGTAATGTAGTAGGCTGGGAGGAGAAAGTTTGGACTGTGTTAGCCATTGAGCTCAGTGTATGTGACTGGTTTTGCATCAATTAATCAAGAAAATTTCACAGGATCTTGGTCTATTACTATGGGTGATGTTTTCTCTCTACATCGTTTATTTACATTTCCATGTTGTTCATTTTCTTCTGGCTCACATCAGAAATCTAGCATAGGATTTACCCTTCTTAAGTACTCTATGTCTCTGCTCTCCTTGCCTTTAATGTTTTCTGTTGTATGTGTTATCTGAGGATTGATTTCAAACTAATTTAACCAGTGTAGTGGATGTCATTGCCTGCTAGCTGATGTATGAATTAATGAAATCTGTCTTTAGTTGTTCTTGTTGGTTTTAAGCTGGAAGATTTGGGAAACTGGGGATTAGAGTTAGCCCTGTCGACTAGGGTCCTTGTGTGACCAGCTGGCCTTTCTAATATCTCTTGTTGGTGTCAAAGCATTGAAGGTTCGAAGTCCTTCTCTGATCTACAGACCCCGGCTCTATTAAACTTATCTTTGTTTTCCCTTGGAGCATGCTAAAGCTGACCTGGAGTTAAATGACCTCTGGTCCGATCTATAAGCTGCCCCTTTGTCCCTCCATTGAAAGCTGCCTTTGAGTATGTCCAAGCAGGTCTGGAGTTAAATGACCTCTGACCTGATCTGTAGACAGAAATTGGGTTGCTTTCCTTCTCTCACTTTCAATCCTTAATGTTCCATTCCACCACCTATCTAAAAATATCCTTTAGTGTAGATGACTTGCCCTCTGAAAGCCTTGGCTAGTTGTTTGCTAGTAATCTCCTTTCATGACTCCATATCCCAATGGATGGCACAGTCTTGACTCATTTTATTTTTCCGAAACATCCTCCTTCTCTACTCCTTCCTTCCCATTTCTTTCTCAGTCTATGATCTCATGACAAAACTGATAGCCGACCCAACCAATTTAAACCCCATATGTGCTTCATAGCTAGCCTAATACCTCATTTGAGCTTCAAAGATATATATCATTATTTTTTTTATGGGGAGATCCCTCTCCAAATCTAGGAGGGCTAGATCCTAGGATCCCAAAGTGGTTTGATGTTGTCTTATCTTTTGGTATTTCCAAATCTGCCAAAACATAGAAACCCCAAAATAATGGAAACTCTGCTAGGGAAGAGACCAAAAGCTTGATTTGGTAAATCACTGTGGTGGACAGTAAAATTGTAAATCCTCCACCTGGCGACTCCACGGTTCCTAAATGATTAAATACTCCACTGGTGATCAGTAGGCCGCTGATTATCTTGGTTTCACAAGACTCCACTGAGAGACCATGTCGCATTACAACATCAGCCATGCTAAAGACCAAGTCACTTCACTAATTGAAGACTCTGAGTAATTTGCAAAAATGCATCCAAGTTTCATAAGAGAGTGTCGTGACACAATTTCAAGTGACTTGGCAAAGCTGGAGGTGGAGGACCTTCCAGGGGCTATTCTTCTCAGCTCAAAATTCAAACCCGTGCTCAGGAAAATTTTCTTGGAATTGGTGGTTGAAAGATATGAAGCTGAGATCGAACTTCTGAACTTGCAAGAAAATCCATATCAGTTCAGAGACCCAAAAGCATTTTTGTAAAGTCTCCCTCCTCCTAAAAAAGAAGAGATTCCACTGCCTTTTGAAGTATGAGAAGAAGGTGATCGGGCTTTCAAGAGCCACATTGAAGACGTAGTGGAAGATACAGTGATCAAAGCTGCCTAGGATGCAGACATCCTACCAATCATGGAAGGCCTAAGAGAAGAGAGCATACATCATATGTTTATTGATCCTGTGGTAGAGTACATGGAGGCCCTGATCAGCACGAATTCTCCAGTATTGATCCTTCGCAAGGGCCAGATTCATCAGGAGTGGTCAACACTGATGGTGACCTCAGTTTTGAAGAACCACAAGCAGAGCACCCTGTGGTGGTCTCTGATGAGCAGTCAGTTCTTCTATCCTTTTTTGTTACTGCTTGACTGGCTGCAAAGGCATTATTGTATCACCTAGAGCATCAGAGATTTCCAGGTAGAGTAGGGTAGGTAGGAAAGCTCAATAAAGCTCAGTTGTGAGCATGTAGTTAGTTGTTTTAATTTTTGCAAAGTCCAGCAAGCCAGACAGTCTAATCCTAGCTTGACTGTTTTTCAATTTATGTCTTAGAATGTAGTGAAGAAATCTGCTAGACAGTTTAATCCTAGTAGATATAGTTTAGGTAGAGAAAATATGAGACCAACAGTTTAATCTGGTCTCATGGAGAAATAAGGGTAGCAGTAGAATAGGTTTATTTTCCTGCTTGTAAAAAATTGATGATGTAAAGGGTCTGCAAGTCCAAATGCACCCAGAAGAAAGAATGTTAGGACTATAGTATGGGTAGGTAGATGTGTGGGAGAGCATTTTTGCTGATATGATGTCTTCATGATTTGTGGCAGCTGATCCAAGAAAGAAAATGGATGGGTCAAGTACCAGGCATCTGGCCTACACCAAAGATCACTTTCTCGATTATTGACTCCTTCAAGAAGAAGTCATCCCCTTGTGGAGCCACTGTTAGCCCCCTATAAATTTTTTGACAAGCAAACAGGGGTATAAATTATTTTTGAGCCTTCAAGGAATGCATTTCCCTTGAAAACACATCATCCTTGAAGCCTCCTTATGCCCTTGTCCTTTGATAAATCCCCACTGCTGTTTCCAGTTATAAAGCCTCTCTGTTTGTGAAGAAATTCCCAAAAGGCCTCCTTTTTCCCTTTATATCATCCCTTCTAAACCTCTGTTTCCATTCCCCTATCTCCCCTTCTAATTCCCTTCTTACCCTTCGAAATCCTCCCAAAATCCCCTTTAAATCCTACACACACCCCTGGTTTGGCCTATTTTCCCCTTTTTCCCCTTACTGTTACCCTTTCCCAATCTCAAAATGCATTAAAATGGGCCAAAAACCCACTTCTCATCTTATATTAAGGCCAAGCCCCTTTCGGCCCAGCTCGTAAACCACTTCCCCATGTGACCCAGCGCCAGAACCAGGCGCAAAGACTCAAGGCGCTTATCACAATCGCACTGTCAGGCAAGCGCTTCTGTGTGTTAACTCAAATTTTCCGATGCGATTGGGTTTTGGTCTATAAGACCTCCGCCGTGATCTCCACTGTTGATCTATCACTTGGATCTGATGACCCAGCGCTAATCGCACTCCCGCTCCAATCGCAATCGGAACTTTCGCCGTGCCACTCCTTTGTCCCCCCGATTGCGATCTCCCGATCGAATCCTAGCCGTCCATCCATTTAGAATCAACGGCCCTGATCCCATCGCTCCTCTTGTTTCTCCCCGTCGATTGCTTCTCCACCGTTGATCTATCACCCGGATCCGACGACCCTCACTCTTCCACTTCCCTCGCTCCGATCTTAATCGCAATTGTCAATCGCTGCCACTTTCCGCCCTTTGCGATTGCGATCTCCCAATTACAATCTCCGTCATCGATCCATATTTTGATCCAACGGGTCATATCTCATCGCCCTCCGCTCACGCTGAGTCCCACATCCAAAGGCTCCGCTTCATTGTTTTTCCATGTTTTCCTTTGTAATTCGCCCAAGCATTGATCTTTGGGTTTTACACTAATGATCATTTCTTCTACCACTCTTCATTGTTTCCACTGTTCTCCACTACTCCGCCACCATTCCTCTGGCCTCCACAGCAAATCTTCCGCCACCATCCCTGGATTATATAATTTATTTAATTTATTGTGTAGGGGTTGCAAAGAGGCCATTTCAGCATTGGTCGGTGTTACAGTAATAGAGATTTAAAGGTTGATTAAAGCCCGTAATGGAATACTTAACGCTTTAATCCTGATTCATAGGAATCAAGGCACAATTTGAAGACCAAATTCACATGCAACAAGACATATCTGTGTTAATGTCAGCAGAGCATCGTTTCTCCAAAAGGACACCTTCCTACAGAAGTCTACATGCCTCCTCGAGCCCTTAAACGTATTTCACTGACAGAAGCTTCTTAAAGACTCTCTGGACAGCAGTTATGGAGGTATGGAGAGACATGCAGATTTTCCATCCATGTCATTTATTCCGGAAGACTAGCACAGAGTTCCAAACAGCCAGAAGGACTTCACGAAACATCAAAGGTCAAAATCGACCTGACAGAGACTCCCAGGCCATACCAAGTGTACTTACAGTGATGCAGGTGCCATTAAGCAGAGTGGGCTTGAACACGTTCTCCACTCTGTCTTAATGAATCAAATTAAATGAACATCTACTCCTTCTATTATTCATTCTCCTATAATAATCCCCAAGAACATATTGTAAAGGTTGTTGTTCGGTTGTTGTTGTTGATGTTAGAGGGATTCATTTTGACTATTAGAACAGTCTTGGGAGGGAGTAGCAGAGTAGTTTGTAATGTAGTAGGCTGGGAGGAGAAATTTTGGACTGTGTTAGCCATTGAGCTCAGTGTATGTGACTGGTTTTGCATCAATTAATCAAGTAAATTTCACAGGATCCTGTTCTATTACTACGGGTGATGTTTTCTCTCTACATCGTTTATTTACATTTCCATGCTGTTCATTTTATTCTGGCTCGCATCAGAAATTTGGCATAGGATTTACCCTTGTTAGGTACCCTATGTCTTTGCTCTCCTTGCCTTTAATGTTTTCTGCTGTATGTGTTATTTGAGGATTGATTTCAAACTAATTTAACCAGTGTAGTGGATGTCATTGCCTGCTAGCTGATGTATGAATTAATGAAATCTGTCTTTAGTTGTTCTTGTTGCGTTTAAGCTAGAAGATTTGGGAAACTGGGGATTAGAGTTAGCCCTGTCCACTAGGGTCCTTGTGTGACCAGCTGGCTTTTCTAAGATCTCTTGCTGGTGTCAAAGCATTGAAGGTTCGAATTCCTTCTCTGATCTATAGACCCCAGCTCTGTTAAACTTATCTATGTTTTCCCTTGGAGCATGCTAAAGTTGACCTGGAGTTAAATGACCTCTGGTCCGATCTATAAGCTGCCCCTTTGTCCCTCCATTGAAAGTTTCCTTTGAGTATGTCCAAGCAGGTTTGGAGTTAAATGACCTCTAACCTAATATATAGATAGAAATTGGGTTGCTTTCCTTCTCTCACTTTCAATCCTTAATGTTCCATTCCACCACCTATCTAAAAAGATCCTTTAGTGTAGATGACTTGCCCTCTGAAAGCCTTGGCTAGTTGTTTGTAAGTAATCTCCTTTCATGACTCCATAGCCCAATGGATGGCACAGTCTTGACTCATTTTCTTTTGCCAAAAAATCCTGCTGCTCTGCAACTTCCTTCCCATTGCCTTCTCATTCTATGATCTCATGACACAACCGATAGCCGACCCAACCAATTTAAACCCCATCTGTGCTTCATAGCTAGCCTAATACCTCATCTGAGCTTCAAATATATATATCATTCTTTTTTTTATGGAGAGATCCCTCTCCGGATCTAGGAGGGCTAGATCCTAGGATCCCAAAGTGGTTTGATGTATCTTATCTTTTGGTATTTCCAAATCTGCTAAAACATAGGAACCCCAACACTTTCTTTTCCAGCTCTTCATGAATTAGGTCTAGTTGTTCTTGAAGTTCTTTGACTTGGTCCTTCAGTGCCCTATTCTTGGACTATAAGTGCATGTTTACATTTTTAATGTGCTTAACCTCTCTTCTTAGTGGTTGATTCCACTAATTAGCTTTTCTGTGTTGTCCAAGGTCTTTGAGACACTTGTGAATTGATCCTCCAAAATCTTTCTTATTTGTTAAAACTGCACTCTTTCAGCTCTATGCTTCTTTGCCTCTTTCCTCAAGACTGATATCTCTTCACTTAAATATTTCAACTAGTCCTTAAGGGCTTCAACTTCTGTATTTTTAGTGATTTTCTCTTTTCCCTTCTTTTATTTGATGACCAGATCTTCTTTTCCAGGTGAGGAGAGGTTTATGATGCTTGGTGGTGGCTGAATAGTTTTACTGACCTTCTGAACCTCTCTGCTGCTTTCTAAGACCTTTCTTGCATGTCTTAACATTGGTTTTCTATCTTGAAACATGAATCCTCCATCATCACCTGCAAACGCTAACTTCTTAGTTGGTTTTCCTTTCTTAAGCTTCCATCCTCCCTCATCTCTGTCTTCATCTTGGACTATGGGAGTTTATTCAATATTAATGGCATGCAAGACATCCTCTAAGTTACCCTTAGCTACTGTTTGGATCCTTGTAACTCTCTTTCTGCCATGTTTGCTAACTGTTGGCTTTTTTTTGCAGTTGTAGCTTTGGGTGTATCAACCTTTTGCAAAGTCTCTGTCTCCATGCTCACTGGCTCAACTTTCTCTGCCACTGTAGGTGATGAAACATCTCTAGGTTTGGGAACTCTTTTAGGAGTGAAAACATCTACATCAAAACCATTGATGAACAGAAAGAATGTCCAATATTTGCCTAATATTTTTAACTCCTCTAACACCAGCAAAATGATCAAACCATGATGAAAGAGATAATTTTCATTTCCTTCTTTTTTAACTTGGACCTTAGCTGAAATTTTAGCTAGACTTTTGTATAAGTAAAAGGGAAAGTCAAGAGACCTGTTACCCACAAAATGCAGTAGAAGTATAAGGTGGTAGGAATATACCATGTGGAACCTCCCTTCACAGGTGAAGTACTTCTGAATAATTAGCAACAGCTTTGAGAAATTGTCTTTCATGTAGCTCCTTGGGATAGCATTTGTGAGATCAATTTCACTATGCTCTGACTTGATGAATTCTTTGCAGTCCTGCATAGTGAACTTGATACCTTTAAACCATTGTTCCCCTCCCCTAGGGATTATTTTTTCTGCTGCAATGGTCTCTGGTGTTACTGTGAGGTTTAACATTCACACCTTTGAAGCTGTCCCATTGAAACTGATAGCAAACTCCTTAGAAACCTGCAAATGGCACCCTTGCAATCTTTGGCAGAACTGCAAACAACCTGTTCTTCTGAGTATATCCAAGGCAGTGGGGTCTTCATTTAACAAATTCATGTCCATGGGCTCATACCTAAGGCAGTGACCACCTTTTTTAGTCTTCTTTCTGGCAGCCATGGTGAATTTATGTCTTCTCAGGCACGCTTGATTAGTGGCACTTGTAACTTTTTAAAATGTCATCAACTAGCTTGGCTTGGTGAAGCAGCTCTCCAACAACTCAATAACATGCAAGGATACAACATAAAATGAAAAAAACTCAATTGGGAAATTTTTTATGGTTTCGATGACAACTCATGCCCTAATCATGACTCATGCATGCTAAAAACAGTAATGATGACCTCATGCATGACCTTGTACCTTTGAAATAACGCTAACTAACTCGAATGACATTCACCCTATCTCATCTAATCATGAACTGACACCTTTCACCAAATTTTACAAGATAGACAGAAAAAAAAAATTCCGTATCATGGCTAGCTCATTTTTTGATAGTTTCGCTACGAAACTAGTAGGCAGTTTCGTAGTGAAAACTGTTATTTTACAGTGTAAAACGCTATGAAAAGAGGAAAAACTGGCTAAAGTGTCATTTTAAGATTTAAATGCTTGGGAGATGGAATCTGACACCGAATGATTACTGATGGGACATGATGAGACCTATATGGAGGTGGGTTTTAACCTTAGGATAGGTTTAAAGATGAAAAATTTAAATTTTCCTATACCAAATTGTGACAAATGAACTCTATGACCATGTCAAATAATGTTTCACTTTTTTTGAGTGATAACAGTGGCTCCACTTGGGGTGGTGTGCCCTTGTGGTACACCAAAGAACCTGTAGTTCCAGTGCTATCCATCTTCTTGAAAATAAAAACTCTGCAATTTTCCAAGCTTCCTTCAAACTCTAATGGCCTTCACCTCAGGCTCAAGCTTGATGATCAACTTGTCTTTATTAGCAGAAAAACATAACAAAATGGAATATATGCAATGGAATGAAAGATCAGTAGAACTCAAGAGGAATAGTGCTTCAGAAACCTGCCATTGACAGGCCCTCCAGCACAAGGTTTTCCATCCATCTCCTACAGTATGTAAGTGTTGTTTCCATGGAATGCAGCTACTATGAATGGAACTTTCTAGATATTCTCAAACTTACCATGTTTCCCCTTCTCTTCAATTCTGGCCTCCCACTTCAATACCACATCTTGAATCTGAAATTTGTCTTCTTTGACCTTCATGTCAAATGTCTTCTGAATTCTATTTTGAGATTGTTGATTGTTGTTATAGACTTCCTCCAACTTTTTTCCTGCAAGGCTATCAACTGATTTATTCTCCTCTGAATTTCATTTGGCTCCTCCTCTAGCCCTTGCAGCAACTTCATGATAGGCACTCCCAAGGATGTAGGAAAAATGGCTTCAGTGCCATACACCAACTTACAAGGTGAAGTACCAATTGACCTTTTTTTACACACTCTATCAGCCCACAGAGCATACTTCAGCTTCAAATGCCATAAATTTTTGTTTTCCTGCAGCACTTTCTTAATAATTATGACAATACTTTTGTTAGAATATTCAGCAAGACCATTACCTTGTGGATAGTAAGAAGTAGAGTGCGCAAGTGTAATATGATATTGATGACAAAAACTGATCAGCATCTTAGATTTGAATGCTTGTGCATTGTCAGTGATGATCTTCATAGGACAGCCAAACCTAGAAAATATGTTATTTCCTAAAAATGAAATGATGATTGAATCATTTGCTTACCTAATTTGGATTGCTTCAATCCACTTGGTGAAATAACCAGTTTTTGTCAAGATCCAACCATGCTAACCTGAAGATGATGGATGAATCTCACCAATAAAATCTAGCCCCCACTACTGGAATGGCACCTCAACATAGATAGGCATCAAGGGTAAAGGAAAAAGCTTTTTCTTAACATAAAAAATCTGGCATTCATGGCAAGCAACAATATTTTTGTAGACATATTTGAACATAGTAGGCCATTAGTACCCTGCTCTGAGAATCTTGTTTGTTGTGGCCTTCCAATAGTGTTGACCTCCAAAATCTCCTTTATGAAACTCTTCAATCACTTTTTTAGCTTCCTCTTCCAGCAAACAATTTAAAATAATACCACCAGTATATTTCCAATACATATTTTTATCTATGATGTAGTACCTCAGGGATTTAAGCTTCACAAACCTTGCCTTAGATTTTGTCAATTCATTAGGAGCTCTATGATCATGTAAGACAAAAACAATGTCTCTGTACCAGTCAGATAGGATGTACTTCTCTTTAATGGGAATGAACTCCTCATTTTCATCTGATAATTCTGAAATTTCTGCAATTAAATTCATATCAAGACAGTCAAAATTGGACTATGCCATTAGCTTTTCTAACCCCTGACCTTTCACCAATTTCGTAGGTTTGATCTCTATATCATATTCAAACAAGTTTTCTATCCACTTCCCTCTCTTACCATCAGGATCAGCTTGAGTCAAGTTGTCCTTCACAACAGCATTAGGAACAAATGATATGACATGAGAATGCGGAATGTAAATTCTGAAATCTTTGATGGCTTTGACCAAAGCATAAGGTTGTTTCTCTAAGATTTTGTACTTCAAATTTGAATTAGCAAGGGTCCTGATAAAAAATGAAACAGGCTGCTCAGTACCCTATTGTCCTTTCTGCAAAAAAACTCCAGCAATTGTGTTTTCTGATGCAAATGTAAAAACCAGAAATTCTTTTGAAAAATCTGAGCTAATCAACACTGGTGCTTGAGTGCCTTCTTGATTTCCTCAAATGATTGCTTTGCTTCAACTGTCCATTTAATGTCAACTCCTTTCTTCAACATCTTGGTTATGTCTTTGACAATCTCAGCAAAGTTGGGAATAAACCTTCTCACAAAATCCACCCTTCTAAGGAAAGATTGAATTTCCTTCCTGCTTCTAGGCAGATCCACTTTTTGAATGGCATTTACCCTGCTTGGATCAATATTTATCCCATCTTTAGATATAATGTGACCAAGTAAATTTCCAGAAGTTAAGCACAAATACTCTTAGTGTGATTAAGATAAATACCAAACCTTATACATTTCAGTAGAACTTTCTCCAGATGCTTCAAGTGGTCTTCCTCTCTCCTTGAGAATATTTTTATGTGATCCAGATAGACAACCACCAACTTATCCTTTTCCTCAGCAAAGGCAATGTCCATTTCTCTTTGAAAGGTCACTTCTAAATTCATCAGACCATAGGGCATCTTGGCATACATGAATGTTCCCCATGGTGTGGTAAAGGCAGTTTTCTCCTGATCTTCAGGGTGCACTAGTATCTGTGTTAGTGTGAATTCTAATCGCAAGCGTACGAAAAAATCCCACTTTGGCTATGCATAACAAACATCCCTAACATCAAATATGGCTGCCAATTTCTTTAAATATTCAGTTAGTTGACCAAGACAAATGTTACAAAATCCAGATCTATGCAGTAAATAAAAGCAAGAGTTGCTCCATGCATCCAATAGACAAGACAATAATATTTTTAAAGAATTTTGTATTTATGACACATGGGAAGGGAACATAGAAATATGTTACCAGTCCCCCTCAATGGGATGGGTTCTTGTATGTCCTCAGTGCTTCAGATCTAAGATCTCTCTCTCTTGATGGTGTAGAAAACCCAGACAAAAAATGGAACTCAAGGGGAGTTCACAAGGAAAAAGATAGAAAAATATGACAATGATGGAGGATCAAAGTCAGACCAAAAGTATAGATCTAGAGTGATCTTTAGGCAACAAAAGGTAGTGAATGAATGGAAAAAACCTTCTATTTATAACAAAATATTGAGTTGGTCTAGATAGTGGTGCATAATTAAAATATTATTAACCAAATCTAGATCCAACTTTTATGGAATATTTTATTATATTTGTTGGAGGGGAAAAGAATTTGAATGTGGTAAAATCCCTTTATTTGTAAATAATAAATAAATAAATGATTTATTTATTATTTTAAGGATGTGGTTGATTAATAATTAAATAAATAGTGATTTATTCAATTATTTATAAATGATTTATTCAAATTTAACAAGGAATATTATTTAAATAATGTTTAAATAATTATTCCTGGATAATATTAAGATAAATAATGATTTATCTCATTAATTTTCTTGTTTTGGGTTAAATATGACCAGGAATATTAATTAAACTGTTGTTTAACTAATTATTCCTTGAGGAAAATCAAATAAATATGGATTTATTCAATATTTCCTCATGGGGTTTCCTGTTTAGACCATAAAAAACTTAATAAATTATGGATTACTAAGTTATTTTTCATAGTGAAAGCAATTTTACTTAGGGTAAAATTGGTCTTACATGGTGTACTTTGGTCCATCTAATAGTAACAAGTTAGATGACTAAAAATTGGTGTAATAGATTGCCCCCCGACGTGTGAGCGTTAGCAGCTAATCATATGACTGAAGTACGTTGTAAGAACTCAATCACCAAACATCAAAGGGGAAGTCAGAGAAAGAGAAATATAAGGTAGACTAAGCATTAGAGGACGAGACCCTGAGGAGGCGAGACTTACAGGTGCGGCAAGTCTCTTTTATGAGTGAGTACCTGTTCTACAAGAGGCAGGGGAGGCATACCTATGCCCACTGAGACAAAGTACAAAGAATAATACGTCTAGTAAACAAGGGACTGAACAATATAGTACATGCTGGCATAAACATGAGCAAGATAACTAACATGATAATAGATTCCACATACATACTATGCCTGGTATAACAGCCAGGACTTATAGAATAATATATGAGTACACGAGATATAAGTACAACCAAAGAGGCCCTGTAAGTAGGAGAGGGCTCTGAAAATCTTAACGATACATGAAAACTAAAAGGTGTTGCACGTGCTTGAGGCCGGAACCATAAAATTTGTGGATTTGTATCGAAGGCTGTAATGAAGAGGTCATCCGGGCATGTGGGGGGCTACCTGAGGGGCCACCCCCTCATGAGGTCTGAAACATCTCACACACACCCGAAAATCACCGGCACAATCTGCTGCATCGCTGAACCATCAAGTATACAGATATCGATCATGTCGTAAGGAGCTGGTGTTGAGAAACAATCAAGTTAAAGGGAGATAAGGAGTCCCTTTTACTGATCTTAGGCATAGAACAAGAGTGGAAGCTGGAATCAAGGTACACTGCCCTCTAGACCTGTCTTTTGGAATGAATGAGTTGATGTTGATAGAAGGAGGTCCACCCTAGGTGAGGCAATAAGGGGTCCTAACCTAAGTCACGAGAGATAATAGTAGAGCGACTGATAGACTGACACCAGGGATGATGGTGGAATGGGGGTACTGAGTAGTAGGCTGGCGACTTCCCTTGTTAGAGCATGAAGGGCATGGATGACATGGCAGCAACTGACACAATATCAAAGGGGACAAGGGACAGTATGACTGAAGGCCAAGTGTGTGACACGAGAGAGGGACAAATAAATCAAGGATGGAGGACTATGACAAGATAAAAAGGGACTTGTGATAGACTCCATGAATTCGATGATGACTCAACTCAGATGCTCTAAACAAGGGCAACTCGATGATGCTGCCACATAGAAAAGGTCTGGTGGGGACCATAAAAACATGAGTACAAGATGGTTACTGACGACAAAAATCAGCATGAGCATGGACAAGTATGGAGGCAAAGTGGTGCCCCAAGTACAAGTGTTTCAAGTGAAGAAATTCAATTTTGAGGAGTGGTGAAGTGACCCTTCTTGGAAAAAATGTGTCCGGGTGAAGTATCAAATAACAAAAAACTAAATGATACCCATTTGAGAGCTCGGTGAGAGCTTTCCAACAGTGCTGATGGTTTTTCAAAATAAGATATGGTTTGGTCACAACTGGAAAAATAAAAATCTGGGGTTTCTCTTTTAATAAGGCATTTTCCCTCCAAATTCACTCATTTTCAAGTGTCGTTGTGGTGAATGTAGAGAGGAGAGAAGGCCCTAAATCTTGCGGTGATCATAGCGGACAAACCGACCGATGGCATCGAGATGCATCAGTTGCAGGTAAGAGGCCTAACCATACTCTTTCAATTAAGGGGATCAAAATTTCAGTTTAGACACCCACAACTCATGAATAGGCCAGGTCGCACTTTTTGGGGTCTGTTCTGCGACCTGGGTAGTAGGTACTGGGTAGAAAACTATGACCTGTCGTAGGAAATGACCTGAAAAGTGCGATCTATCAGAGAAAGGGGGTTTCAGTGTTGTTTTTGGCTGAGAGCTGGGATTTTTATGGTTGAGGGGCATAGGTGCCCCCAAGCATGTTTTGGTCATGCCAAAATGTATTTAGAAAAGGGGAATCTAAACACATTTTTATGATTGGTGTGCCATTTGTTTTCGTTATGGTTATGAAGTTCGAGATGGAATGGAGGATTACCAATCTATTTTGGTACTGCATATATGAAGCAAATGGACTAAATTTCTAGGCTTCCACACATGGTGTCACTATCCCAAAGAGTGGATTTGGAGATAATGAACTCGTGCTCTCCTAGAAAACCCACAAGCTAGTCAACAACAATGTCTAGGGTATTGGGTTGCTAATGTAAGAGGAAGGAATCATGAGGGGGATCATCCCTAGATTGATCTGAAGTGATATGGGACTCTAGAGGTTCTTCTAAACAGGGAATAATGATGATACTAGAGTCGACACGACCAGATGCACTAGGAGAGTTGTGGAGAATTTCTTGTCCTGGCCTCTCAAATATTTGTGCCCCCTTACCCAAACATTCGGTGTCAATGTAATGCCCACAAGGTGTATGTGGTTCGAATGCATGGGTTCGATGTAAGGGGGGATAGATAAAGTCAGGGGTGGTGACTTCTTCCATAATGTTGTCATCGTAATAGAAGATGGGGTGACTAGTGGAAGAAAAACCTCCTGACGCGACGAAACTACTTGACTCATCATCATGAGAAGTGAGGTTCACATGTGAATCATTATGGAGGGCGATGGAAGAACAAGTAGATGAAGGATCCACCGATGTTGAGCCCAAGGTTATCGCTGAAGGGAGGTCAGGTGAAACATAAGGGGAAGGCCCAGGGGGATCTTCCACCGAAGATCTCATAGATGATGACAAGCAGTGGATAGTGGCCGAAGACTTTGTCATTTCAACATCTGGAGGGGGAATTCTAATGGGAGTGAATGTGTCCTCTAGTTTTTCTAAAGCAAAACACGTAAATAAGGGAGTGGTGGACTCGTTGCGCTTGGCCTCGAATTGGTGAACCGCTCCCAAAGAGGAGTGGTACTCGTTGAGGTGGGGACAGAGGTAAGTATAGTGGCCATGGAAATCACACAAAGAATAGGGGTGATTTGTGCACAAATTCTTGAGATTCTTGGCTGAATCAGGTAAAGTAACATGACTTCTAAGATATCACACTCAGGAAATGCTTCGTTGACCATGGGCTTGAGACGAGGAAATTCAGGACAATTATGGGTGGCATGACCGAAAACATCACACAAAGCACACAGAGGTGTATGATTTGGAGGCTTAGGAGGAGCAAGGTTTGTCGGGGTGACCTTGTCTTTAGGTTCCTTCTTGCGAGCTTTTCCCCTCTCTCCCGAAACTGTAACAACAGGAGTGGGTTCCTGTTGAGGTGGTTGAGGCACGGAAGCAAGGGGAGGGGTCATGGGGATTAGTTGAACCGGGTTCAAATCAAGGTACGATTTGGGCTGACCAAGTGGGATAGTGGATGGGGGATCAATGTACCAGACTAGGATCCACAGGGTCAGGTTAGGAAGGGATAAGGTAGCCATAATAGGTACCAAAAATACTCCAGGAGGGGGAGATAGGAACGGTATCTGACCAGAGGGGTAATGTCCAGGTGGGACAGTTCTGAGATGGTTAAGGCCAGGAGGAACCATGTCAGGAGGGTAGAGAGGCTCATGGATACCAAATGTAGATGAGGGACCTTGAGGAGGGGGTCCTAAAGGCTTAGTCGAGGTGCTAGGAGTAGGTTGCGGAGGGAGGGGCTGTTGACTAGTCGAAGCAGGCTGCTTGAGGTCGGATCGGGATGATTGCATCATGCAAATGTTCGATGAGCTGGGATGAGAGACAAGAGGAGGAAGGTCAGGGAAAGAACCAAGAAAAGAGGATTCTTTGTAGACTCCGAGTGAGACACTGGTCAAAGGTTCGACTATTTGTTTCTTGGCCACCGAATAGATCATGGACTCACGGGAGGTCTGAGACTTCGGTTTGTAATATGTCAGCTGGTCAATGGTGACAATATTTCTATTATGAGGAAATCATATCTTATGGTGAACCACATATGGGAAAATAGACATCGCATAAGTGTAGCTACGACCCAATATAATGTTGTAATCTAAGGGGGCATCAATGACTTCTACGTCAACACAAACAATCTTGCCTGCAAGAGTAATAGGACTATTGCAGAATAGGTCAATGGGCTGGGAAGAGTGGCCATCCCATGCTCGGAGGGTGATAGTGGAAGGGGCCAACTCAGGTAATCCGAGTTGCTTCCACACCAAAGTAGACATCACACAGGTGGATGCCCCTTCATCAATGATACAACGAGAGATGCTGGAATTCTGGATCTTGACAGGGATTTGGAAGGCGACGAAAGCAGGAAGGGGAGGATGTTCTGACCGGTCAACATCTAAAATGATCAAATGATCATCTGAAGGATCCACAACACCCATGGTAGTTAGTAGAGCTTTTCTTTGTGAAGGTCACGACTAGAGGAGTTCCAGCGTTGAGATGGCAGTAGGAGATTGCGCCAAATAATCTACTATACTATACGAATGGGCAGCTTTTCCAGAAGCAACGTTTCGGCCGTAATGGTCCCTTGGGGATCTTGGGATGAACCTCTGCCTTAGGCTGAGGAATCTGTAAAGGATCATTCGTTGTCAAAAGAGGCTCTGTGGAACCTGAAGAAGGGGGCTCGGGGACAGATGTAGCGGGAGGCTTGGTGTACTGACAGAACAGAGTCTGAAGGTTGAGGTCAATGATAATGGGTTGGTCATAGTTCATCATGAGAATCTGGTAATAAAAGGTACCATATGGAGGAGGTTGAGTGGCCGCCTGAGCTTCAGGGGGTTGGGTAGCCACGAATCCTTGCTGGGGGGAAATATTGGTAAACACAGCGGGCTAGATAGGTGCAGAATTGGGAGGAACCAAAGGGGAGGCTTGTTGTCCTTGCGATGTTGCTTGATTCTCCCACATCTAATACATCTGAGGTAAAAGAGGACAATCGTGGGTGTAGTTACCATAGACGCTACAACAAGAACAAGGCTTATTGTGTGAACATGTCTGTCCTACTTGAGCTGAGTGCCCTGTTTCTGGTTAGCAGTGTTGGGTGCATTCCCTTGGGGATTAGGTCCTGGATTACCTGGGGCAGATTTATTTTGGGTGCCTTTCCTCTTCCTTTTGGAAGTAGGAGGACTAGTCGTGCCCTGCTATACATACACCTACCCCTGGGGGGTGGTGGTTGTTGTTGCGGGGGTTGAGAAGGCAAGGGAGGCAAGGGTGCTAATGCTAGAGGAGATGGAGCACCAGGCTGTGGATACGGATAATAAGGAGGTTGGGTAACATTGTGGTAAACAAGTTGGGAAAAAGGAGGAGGCATGTTGTATCCTGGATACATGCTACCGAGAGGAGGAAAAGTGCTGGAGGAGTTTTCCCCTCCCTGAGGGAAACCATAACCTATGAGAGGATGAGTGTATGGATGAGAAAGGGCTCCAATGATACTGTCGGCGACATGGGATGCCCCCAGTGCGTTGGCACCACCGGGTCTAGGGAGATCAGGTAAGACAATATAAACATAACCAGACTGTGCATAGATCAGGTCATATTTCAATGCAATTTGGAGAGCAGCTTCTTCGGTCTGGGGAAAATGAGATGCAACATCTTTGCCGATAGCAGGAAAAAGGGATCTGAGAAACCAGTCCATGTAGACACGGTCTTTGAAGGTAGGGGCTCGACATAGGCTCTTTATTCTTCGCCATTCTTGGACATGATTGGATAGGCGGGTTGCAGACAATTGGAAAAAAGAGGTCAAGAGTACGATACCAGTGTCATAACGAAGGGGAAGCTGGAAGTAAGACAAAAAATACAGGGCAAGGGTCACAAAAGTAGTATGAGAGGAGGAGGCCTGGTCAATATACCACTTCGAAGCTTCTCCAGTAAGCGTACACTGGAAAAATCGAAGACGAACAAAGTCATCTGTGATGGAGTTAGATGAACACCACATGTGAAAAGATCGAACATGGTTTGCAGGATCTTCTCCAGCAAGTCCTTCAAACTCGGGGATGTCGGAAGGGAGCTTGGTTGGCATAGAAGGCCAACTAGGATCATGGTGTATGGGGTCATTGATCAACTGGTTAAAATCGGGAAGACTGAGACCTGCCATATAAGGGAGCAAGGGAGCAGCCAGGATAGTCCCTGTTGCAGTCCCACTAGTAGTATCCTCAGCATTAGGGCCAGGGCTACCACCAGCGTTAGGTCCTGAAACAGACATGGTGAAGGTGACAGGAGGAGAACCAGGGATAAAACTGGAAGGGGAACCCAATGAACTAGAAATGGAGTCATAATGAGGACTCGATGGAGGACTAACGTGAATCCTACACGGAGGAGTAAGTATTCCTAACGGAAACTGAGGATGAAGGCTAAGAAGTCTCTGGGATAAACGCCTTGGGGGTGAAATGATGGAAGAACAAACACGGATCACAAAAGGAAGAGAGACCAGCAAGGGTAAGGAGGTGCAATATTAAATGATTACAATGTCAAAACAAGGGCAGAGAGGTGAGAGATCAAATTATTACAATGTTATAGTCTTTTCTTGGCAGTGTAAACCAGGTGCTCTTCACTTAGGGTGTGCATGTTAAGTGTGTTAATTTTAATTTTTAAACCCAGATGTTTGTAGAGAAAAAGAAAAAATGTGTTGTATAACTGTAAATAAATATGCAAATAACAGTAAAGTAAACTGAATATAACAAAAAATAAACAGCTAAATATGCATCAATCAAAACCCAAGGAGGCAGGCTTCCCAACAACTAGTATATGGGTGGGAAAAAATATTTTCAAAACACACCAAAATAGCTAATGGATCTAAATTCGGGAGGGACAATGATCTAAAGTTCATACCTGCTGGAAATAGGTGTAGAAAACAACAAAAAACCAGAGGGAAAAGTGCAGCAAATGCGGTGGCGAAAGGCTACAACCTGAAGGGAAACGAAGGGGACCCTAGAGGAGGACCAAAAAAAACTGAAAAGAGGTGTTTTGGATGGATAAATAACCAATCTAAAATGGATTTGAAGGTATAGGATCAGATCTAAAAAATGGCTTAACACACTGAAATCTCATACGACCTGCTTCAGCTAAACTCCTCCTAGAAAGTGGAAGTGTATTGAAGCCCTAGCAGGCTAGGTTCCCACTTCAACGAGTAAAATAGAGCAATTACAAGTCCAAAACGGGCGGAGACGGAGGTCAGACAACCCTGAACAGTAGCCCAGATAAACCCAGAAAAATCACAGAAAAAATCCCGCAAAAAGTACAGGTCACAGTGACTAACCTGATTTTTGCAAAGGTCATAGGTTTGAGGCTGTTTTCTATGTCTTGAAGGCTGAGGTCACAGGTTTTGGCCAAAAAAGTGTGACCTAGACTTCCGACACTCTCGGGAGCAGGTTTTAGAAAAAAGTGTCGTCTCAGCTGTGGTTGATGCCTGTTACCTGCGCAATAGGTCCGGAAACACACGGAAGTTAGAATTTTTATTGCTTTAGGGTTTTAAAGGTTAAAAACAACATCAAGAAAAGAAAAGCAAGAAGCTAAAGAAAAACCCTAGGGTTTGAAGTAGCTGGTCATGTCGGGATCTGAAAAATGACAGCGGTCGTAGTCATAAACCCTTGTGGAGTCACCAGTTGTTAGTGTGAATTCTAATCGCAAGCATACAAAAAAAATCCCACTTTAGTTGTGCATAACAAACAAACCTAACATCAAATATGGCTACCAATTTCTTTAAATCTCCAGTTAGTTGACCAAGACAAATGCTACAAAATCCAGATCTATGCAGTAAAAGACATTAAGCAGTAAATAAAAGCAAGAGTTGCTCCATGCATCCAATAGACAAGACAAGAATATTTTTTAATAATTTTGTATTTATGACACCTAGGAAGAGAACATAGAAATATATTACCAGTCCCCCTCAATGGGATGGGTTCTTGTATGTCCTCAATGTTTTAGATCTAAGATCTCTCTCTCTTGATGGTGTAGAAAACCCAGACAAAAAATGGAACTCAAGGTGAGTTCACAAGAAAAAAGATAGAAAAATATGACAATGATGGAGGATCAAAGTCAAACCAAAAGTAGATCCAGAGCTATGTTGCATGAGTTTCCGGTACGAGGATACTTTGGGTACATGGGAACAAGTATCCGGTACGGCTAGAAGCTTTGTCCAAATTTACAGGAAACGTCAAGTTGGGAGCAGCAATAATATATTATATAATATATTAAAAATTAAATTTTAATATATATATTTTATAATTTTATTTTTTTAATAGTGTACATATTAAAATTTAAATGTACATATGTCATACCAAGTTGATTTTTTAAAAGATTCAAGACCATAAAAATTTAAAACCAAAACTAAAAGGCTAAAGTGACAAGTCACACAAATAATATTAATGTTCATACTGGAAAAAAAGGCAAAAGCCTAAAGTAGTACATAATTCAAAATGCCCAAGAGCCAAAATATAACAACAATACAAATATTAAGATGATCTTAGAGTATGATCTTCAGCATCAAGGATATCCATATAAGCTTGAGCCTCACTGGTACTAGATCAACATAATCATCATCATCATCATCAGAAGCAACAATGTCATCTAAAGGTATGCCAACCAATCCTGCATTTGGTAAAGGATTCTCATCATCATCGTCAATTTGGGAAGCATCTTTAGCATTAACATCCCATCGTGCAGCAGGTCCTTCTAAATATTCAGGCAGCTTCCTTGAACAAATTCGAAGACTACTATGCACATAAACAAGTTTCTCCGCTCTCTTAGAGGTAAGTCTATTCCTCTTAACAGAGTGTATGAAACTATAAGTGGACCAATTTCTTTCAGCAGCTGAGGAACTGGCAACCTGAGATAGCAAACGTGAAGCAAGCTTTCGGAGCTCTAGGACCTAGCCCCCATACATTCTCCACCATCCAAGGGGTTTCTTCTGAGCATAATGCTTGATGTCTCTCTTTGCATCTTGGTTGAATGCAGGAGGGCTTAATGTACCAAAATCAATAAATTGCTCTCGTATCACACTTGCTTCATCAACAGTGTACATCTTAGCTATAGCATCAAGAAACCCGTGTTTTACCTCTTCATCATCAATAGGAATAATTCTATTTGGTCTTTCCATATACCACTTCGGATTAAGGGCATATGCAGCCATGTGAAGGGAGGTATTGAGTTTAAGCCATATTTTCTCTATCAGCTTGTGGATTTCATGGAAAAACTCCAAAGAAGGGTTTCTTTGGCGAATGATGTGTTTTATCTTGCCCACCATGGTATCAATACATTCATAAATTTCTCCAAGAGCAGGAGAATCTAAATCAGCATACCTGATCAACTCCACAATTGGAGCTGTGAAAGAGACAACATATGTACAATCAGCCCACCAATCCTCATTAAGAAGCATTTCTCTTATCTTCTTCGCTTGAGGTGACTTAGACTCATTCCATGCATTCCACTCTGAAGAAACAACAGTCGCTTGTAAAGACGCATAGACCTCAACCATGCGCTCAAGAAAAATAAAGTATGTGGCATATCTTGTTTCTGCAGGTTTTAAAAAATGCTTCTTTGAATACAACCTGTAAATTGCCAAGGAAGCATGGTGGTTGCAGATGAACATTTGTGCCTCCCTCGCATCTGAAATGATTTTTTCAATCCATTGTATTTTACCAATGTATTTTAGGAGATTGTTAAGGGCATGTACACAACAAGGAGTCCAGAAAATATGCCTATATAGACTTTGGATCATAAATCCCGCTGCTTTACAAACAGGTGCTGCATCTGTGATGACATGTACCACATTTGAAGGACCAACTTCATCAATTGCATCCTTCAACATTTCAAACATAAAAGTAGCATCCTTTTTCTTTCCACTACAATCAATTGCCTTTAAAAAATAAGGCCCTGCTGGTGAAGTGACAATAACATTCAACAAAGGTCTTTGTTGAATGTCTATCCAACCATCCATGACAATTGAACAACCTGATTGAACCCAAGATTGTTTGAGATCCTCCATAAGTCCATGCATTCTTGTCACCCCTCTATCTAACAATGAAGTCCTCATTTTGTTGTAACCTGGAGGTGCATATCCTGTCCCTGCAGCTAGGATTTTTCTTACCATTTCTTTATAGTATGGTGAATGAGTGGCATTAAATGAAATGCCATTTGCCATAAAAAAAATTTCTATGGCATCATCAGCTTCATCCCTATGCATGACATTGTACATTTTTTGAACGGATTCACTTACATTAGTCCTCCTAGAACTAGAACCCCCTTGATTAGTCTCGGATTGAATGTGAATTTTTTCATTCATACATTGGGTTGAATCTTCATTTCTACCTCTCTTATTAGGAGATACAATACTACTATCACATTCATTGCTTCCATTGGCTTTCATGTGAAGCTTAGTCATCTCCATTCTTTGTTCAAGGCTGCATGTGCAACCCTTCACTCCTAAACCACGTATGCTCAAAAGATGATACCATACTCTTGTATAGCTACCCTTAAATACATGATCACATAAGGTGCATTTCCATTCCTCACATCCCCCACTATTTTTTGCCTTGTTCTGTGTTATCTTTTTCACAAACTTTATTAAGGGCTTTTTTGAAATGGTGCTTGATTGTTTTTTGGTACCTAGTGTTGTCTCTTCATTATGTTCTTGAACTTGTGGGGCTTGTGGAGGTAGTGGGGGTCTCATCCTATTGTTGATGTCACCAGATTCACTGCCCAATCCTCTTTCCATGGTATCAATACTGAAAATTTACATCAAAATACACAAAAATTAGAAGTAGAACAGAGAACTAGATTTTATCATTTTAAAATGTACATATGAGTCATGACAAAGAATCAAAATGAAAATACTAATAATAATAATTTAATTTTCATAAAAGAAGAAAATTTTAAAATGTACATATATGAGTCATGGCAAAGAATTAAATTTGAAAATACTAATAATAAATATTTTATTTAATTTGCATAAAAGAAGAAAATTGTTTAATGATTTTTAGCTAAACTCTAGTTACATAACTATTTTAAAAATAAACTACACATTTACTAAACAATGAAAAGTTACTTTGTTTCAAAATTCATGTTAATTTTCATATCAACTTCAAGTTAGGCTACATAGGAGATGGTAGCAAAAAAAAATGTCTAACCAAAAAAAATGTCTAACCACTGCATTAAGAGATAGATGATAACATTGATAAGTTATAACAATATCTTGATTTATTAAATCATAGCAATATCTTGATTAAAAATTTAAATCCTCACATGCTATTGCTTTATAAGTTTATTATACTAGTATAAATGGGCAAAGAAAACTTTTAAGTTTATATTAAATGCACTTAAATGATATAGAGATGTAACAAGATGTAAATTCACATGTTATTGCTTTATAAGTTTATTATACTAGTATAAATGGGCAAAGAAAACTTTAAAGTTTATATTGAATGCACTTAAATGATGTAGAGATGTAACATGATGTAAATAAGGTAGATATGTAACATGATGAGAAGTTGTAAATCCTGGAATAATATAAAAGGGAAAAAAAAATTAAAATCAATCACATTATTAAAAATTAAAAGTTAAAATTAATTATAATCTTAACTTAGTGATATTAAAGATTAAAATTAAATATAATCTAAGATCTTAACTTGCTGATATTAAAAGTTAAAAATAAATATAGACTAATAAATTGAATAATTGATTGAATAGCATTTTGAATTTTCATATACAACACCAACTTCTTTCTTTCTCTAAATTAGAAAATTAAAAGAAATGAAACTTAAAATCCAACTTCTTTCTTTCTGGAAATTAGAAAAATAAAAAATTTAAACTTAAAAGTTAAAACAACTTGATATTACAAAAATAAAAAGTTAAAGCGAGTAGGCTACAATTTCTATCTTTAACTATGCTAGTTTGATCAAAACCATTGAATCATCTTATATTCATATAAATTGTGATAATTTTAAAAGAATTAAATATTATTCATGTATGTACATTTTAATATTTATATGTACAAGAAAAGAAATGACAAAGTGAATTTAAATTTTAAACTATACAATAATGTGACACTAAGAACAAATTCCTGCCTGTCTCAAAATATAACAAGATGGAAAAATATAGAATCTAAAGTTTAAACTTTAAAGTTTAAACATACAACAAAATAAATTGCCAAATTGGGAGAATCATACAAAGTTCCGATGTAGAAAACTTAAAACTTTAAAAATTAAAAGTAAAATTAAAAAAATAAATATCTTACTCTTCATTTTGGGGCAGGGGGTTTATATATTTTTAAAAAGAAATTAAAAGCCATTTAAAAAAACAACTAAGCTTCCACGTTCTCATCATAAATATGATAATATTTGTGAAAAATTCTCATAAGTTATGATAATTATTAATATGAAATGTAGGCATAATTTGTGCATTTCATTCACAGCAAATTCGTAAATACTAAATATTAAAATAATAACCATCCATTTACTAAATACAAAACAATTGAGTTTCTAAAAATAATAAATATTGCCTTTTCACGGGGCTATGGTTAGAGGAATCGAAACTCTAGCTCTCACTCTCTATATTTAAAATTTTAATATTTATCATTAAATAAAAACATGAACCTCCGAGAACTGGTTGAGATGGTGATTGAAATTTTTATTTAATAAAACACAAATTATTTTTAAATTTTAATTTTGAAATTAACAATGCAAATTGAAATAACCAAGAAATTTTCAACCGATAACCATACGTTCAGCTATTCACGATAGTAAAACTTAAATAGACAGCGTCCCTCACTTGTGGCGAACATTGAACAACTTGTTACTTAAAGTTATTAGTAAAATTTGGTACCCCATGGCGATGTAACTGGAGCGATTTTGACAGATACTTAGTTGATGGAAAAGTACATCGATCTTAGAATTTAATGGCCCTCACCACCACAATATGCCCAATTGGCAATATTATTGTGGAATACGTTTAAGTCAAGTCCAATCGCTTTTATATATATATATATATATAACCTTGTTTTTCACTCATAATTATGGAAATTTTTAATGATTTTAATAAAATAGGCTGAATTTTTGGAAATCTAAATTACAATTATGAAACTTTAATATTTTTAGTATCTTTAACAATTTTGGTCATTCTAATAAGTTTTAACAGTGCAAACAAAATTTACACCTCATAGACTACAACACTTATGTATAAATCACAACACAAACATGCACACCTCATAAGCAACGCTTACATGCATTGCCACTGTAAAACTAAATCGTTGTCTTTGTTTGCATCCCTAAATATAACCAAGAAACTTAATAGTAAAACAATAAACTAAATACTAAATAGTAAATAGTAAATACCGATACGTTATCTGAATTTTAAAATTTTTCAATTTTGCATTTCATTCACAGTGATTAGTAATTACTAATTACTAATTAGTAAATTAAAATTAGTAATTACTAATTCGAATTGAATTCGATACAGAAATACAAAATTAATTTATGAAACGGAAATCTGAAACATAAATCTTGATCTTCTCAAACATAATTTGAAATTTCTAAAACTAAATCATAAATGAATTATGATTCAAATGGCATAAAGACTAAATGATAAAGACTATATCAGAAATGATAAATGATACCTCAATAGTGTAGCGGCGATGGAGCGGCAAACAGTGACAGAGACAGCGTCCATACTCCAAACACAACGTCCCTCACAACGAAATTTCCAGCTGAGTAAACATGTCCCTCGCAGCTGATGATGAACAAAGCTAGAACAGAAAAAGGGCCAAAAGGCTAAAGCTTAAACAATGCACTGGTTTGAGAGGCGATGGAGCGGAAAACACAGACAGAGACACCGTCCCTCACTTGCGAAATTGCCACCTTGAGCTGAGTAAACACAGCATCCCTCGCAGATGAACTGGTTTGATTTACTCTTGTGATGGATGCTGATTATATAGGGAAATTAACGCAGAGAATGCATGTTTGCCGCCATACTTTGCCGCCAACGACTTAGCGCCAATTTTTCGCGGGTTTTTTTTATTTATACCGGGTACTTGCTGATCGGGAGCGTGTGGGAGCTCCGATCCTCGATGGATCGGAGCTCCCACATGCTCCCGATCAGAGTTCCCTGTGGATACGAGTATCGGAAACTTCGATTCATTCGCTGAAAAGCTCCCGAAAAGCTCCCCCGTACCCAACAAAGCTCCCGCTGTTTTTGGAACGTTTCGTACCAGCTCCCAAGCTCCCAGGAGCGCCGGAGCTTGAGGTACTTCATCTCCAAGGGTAGGGAGCAGTACCCGTGTAACTTAGATCCAGAGTGATCTTTAGGCAACAAAAGGTAGTGAATGAATGGAAAAACCCTTCTATTTATAACAAAATATTGAGTTAGTCTAGATGTTGGTGCATAATTAAAATATTATTAACCAAATCTAGATCCAACTTTTATGGAATATTTTATTATATTTGTTGGAGGGAAAACAAATTTGAATTTGGTCAAATCCCTTTGTAGATAATAAATAAATAAATGATTTATTTATTATTTTAAGGATGTGGTTGAGTAATAATTAAATAAATAGTGATTTATTCAATTATTTATAAATGATTTAGTCTGTTGGGTATGTGTTATATTGGTTCCTTAATTTCCGCTGGGTAGTCTGCGTCCATGGTTTTGTGCATGGTTTTGCACATGGTTTTGGGGTTCGATGGTTTTCGGCCCCTGGTATTTTTGTAGATCCGGTCAAGGGAACTACGGTTATGTTCTAATCCACGGTTAATGGATTGGGGTTTATGTATGCTCCGGCATGTATATATATGTGTTGTAACACTAAAAGGAATATAATGAAAAATCAAGCTGGTCATCCCGATTTGGGATCCAGGGGAAAATCTCTGTGTTTATTTGTTTTATGTTTTATGCTCTCGCAATTGTTTATTTTTGTTATAAGATTCGTGTGTAGATAATTTCTGTTCAGGGTTAAAACCTACATAGTCAAATTTAACAAGGAATATTATTTAAATAATGTTTAAATAATTATTCCTAGAAAATAATAAGATAAATAATGATTTATCTCATTAATTTTCCTGTTTTGGGTTAAATATGACCAGGAATATTAATTAAATTGTTGTTTAACTAATTACTCCTTGAGGAAATTCAAAAAAATATGGATTTATTCAATACTTCCTCATGGGGTTTCCTGTTTAGACCATAAACAACTTAATAAATTATGGATTACTAAGTTATTTTTCATAGTGAAAGAAATTTTACTTAGGGTAAAATTGGTCTTACATGGTGTACTTTGGTCCATCTAATAGTAACAAGTTATATGACCAAAATATGGTGTAACAATCTGATTGTAACATGAGAAACCATCCAGCATAGACATCCTTTGGGAACCAACAATGTTCTACAAAATTTGGTCCATCTTTGGGAGAGAATAGTTGTCCTTCAGAGAATATTTGTTCAAGTTTCTGAAGTCAATGCAAATTATGATTTCTCCACTCTTTTTTCAGACTGGAACCAAGTTTGCAAGCCATTTTGAGAATCTGATTGGGACAATAATTTTGGCATCAAAGAGCTTCCTGATTTCCTTCTCAATCAGAGGCATGAGAAGTGGATTGATCCTCCTCAACTTCTGTTTGAAAGAATTTTCATTTTCTTTAATAGGAATGGTATGATGAATAATAGTGGGATCATATTTCTTCAAATCAGCATAACTCCATGCAAAAACATCTATGAACCTTTTCATCATCTTAATATATTTTTGTTTCATATTTGCAGAAAGAAACTTAGAAAGTTTGATCATTTTTGGCATTGCTACTATACCAAGGTTACAACTCTCTACCTCTTCATCATCAGCTTGTATCCTAGGAGACTTGAACACATCATTTTTGTCAAAAATATTTTCAAGTGGGATGAGACCTTTAGGTATAGAGTTATTCTTCAACCGCAACACTTCAGAATTACCTTTAGTTTCAGCAAGCATGTTTTTCTGATCTACTTGTGTGCTTTCAAACTCCTCTTTCAATTCTATAAAGTTTTTGACTTGCTGGTCATCCTCAAAAACTTGCCAATGAATTATGTTGTCAAGGATAGTAGGCCTATGAAGAACTTCAACCTCATATCTTTCAGTGGAATGTGTAGGAATAATAAATAGACTTGCAGAAACAAGTAGGGAGTCAACTACTGAGTTTTGGTCCCTAGTCTTCATAATAAAGGAATATTCTTGAAAATTCTCTAACATCTCCATGATAAAAATTTTATATGCTCTCATTCTCACATCCTTTGTTTGATATACACTGTCAACTTATTTAATAACTAATTCATAATCTCCACAAACATAAATCTTATGGGCACCCAATATTTTCAAAATTTCTAAACCCAAAAATAGAGATTCATACTCAACCATATTATTTGTGCAATAAAAGTTCAGTTTGAAAGAAAAGAACTTACTTTCATCCTCTGGAGTTGTGATCCAATTTCTTGCTCCATCCCCCTATCTTCCTGCCGACCCATCAAAGTGTAACAACCACCAACCTTCTGCCTTTTTTCATTGTTTTGCTAATTTCTACTACTAATTTTCAACCTCCTGAATTTCTTCTTTCTTCTCATCTTTTGCTTCATCATTTAGTTCATTGAAAATTATAGCAGATCCTAATTTAGTCTCAATAGCATAAATTGGGGAATTCTGAGGTTTTTCCTTACTACTTACCATATAAGCGATCCTTGTTTCTCTTTATAGTCTTCTTTCCTCACCAAAAAGAGGAATGGTGGAATAAGTTAGGTCCATCTGCATGGTGCCTTTTATCTTTGTTGCCCATGATCTAGATAGAAACATGCCAAACTTATGTTGAATGTCTACTACCATAATGTCCATTACCATTGTCTTGGCAGGGAATTGTGTAAGACAAACAACAACATCTTTTATCAAACCAATGCACTGAACTCTTTTTGAATCAAAAGAAAACAAATCCTTATATGGCCTAGTAGATTCCAATCCCATCCTTTCCATAATTACTTTAGGCATGAGGTTATGAGAGGCCCCTGAATCCAACATGGCATTATGTAATGTCATGTCATGAATGCTAAGGCTAACATAGAAAGGAGGCACCTCTTCATTATGCTCATCTTCCATTCTTGGTCCCAAGTAGATGGTTGGATTGTCTTCTTGTACATTAAGGATGTCACCAGCTCCTGGTTGGGAATTCAACATTTTTACAATTTTACTTCTATATTCATTCACCTTAAGAATTTCTCCAAAAGGGACTGAGATCTTGATTTTGGAAATCTCAGTCTCCAAACTAAAAACATAAGTAATTTTTTTAGTCTCTTTGACAAGAGGAGGAAGTGGTGGATATTTTCTAACCTGAACAGCTTTAGGGGCATCTTTCTTGGGCTGTGTTTTATTTGCGGTAATTGGAACATTTCTGTTTCTGAGGTTCTATTGCTTCTGCATCTCAAAGATTGCATGTTGATATCCTTTAAGGTAATCAGATGGTTCATCACCCTTGTTTACATCATGATTTGACTCATCATTCTCTTCCTTAATAAAAAACATTCTTGACATGTTTTCATCTAGGAAATGAATGGAGTCTTCTGGTATTTCAGGTTGATCTTCTTCATCAACTAAATTTTGTTGAAATGGAGGCCTTACTTGAGGGTCAGGCTGATTTCTATTTTCCCTTGGTCTCTATTGGTTTTGAGGTCTTCTGAACTGAGGATTTATAAACTATGGTTCATGTTGTGCAGGAGGAGCAAAAGTGTTTCCAAGAGAAAGCCTATCCATCAATTTTTCCATTTTTTTCATCATGGAGTCAAACTTGTCATCTGAGGTGGAAGGCTTATCTTCTTCTTTCAATTTTGTCTTTACCATCTTGGACTTTTTAGCTGCTATCATATTTAACTCCACCTTCACAACATCATTTTGCATTTCTGCTAGTGAAGGGGATTCTCTTTCTCTGAGCAGGATAGAAAAGTCATAGTCAAAGGCCTCAACATATCTCAGTTGAGCTGCTCCTGGTGGAGGCTTAAGATGGGCAAGGATGAAGTCATAAAATTTGTTAAATATCTTGGAGAAATTTTGGATGGTTTCATCAAAAACTATTTTCAAACTATTGTACTTAGTGAGGGATTGCACAAGGTTGGTTCTATTTCCCCACATTCTCAAGAATTTGTCTTCAAATTCATTCCAATTATGCAAGCTTCCTGGAGCAAGGGCTTTGAACCACTTTCTAACCTCACCAATAAATCTCTGAGAAAATAATCACATCTTGACATCCTCATGTTCAACCTCTTCCATGTCTATAAAGTCATTAAACTGATCTACATGCTCTTCAACTATAACCTCTTCCTCACTTCCCCATGTTTTGATTCTAGCAGAATATTTTCTAGGAAGGGCATTAAGGAATGTTGGGGGAACAAGAGGGGCATACCTAGCAGGTGCAGTAGCATGTGGAGGAGGAAATTTTCCAGCCATGATGACAGGGACCGTGGTATTTTTAGGGACAACAGTAGTAAAAAAAGAGGCACTATTATGAGGTGGTGTGGCTGGTCTTTGTAGTCCAGTTACAATTGAACTGCAGTCAGGTAAAGGAAAATGATATTTACTTCTTAGAAAGATTTCAAATGGGTCTAGTTCCTTCAACCTATCTAAATATTACCTCTCTAACAATAACTATTATGTGACTGCCTCCCAGAACTCTTCTTTGTCTTTTTGGGTCACTAAGGCTGAGGTATCAATACCTCTTCTGTGCAGGTCTAAAACAATATTAGTCAATTATTTTTCATTTTCAGACCTAAACAAGACTTCCTGAATTTTATCATCAAAATTTTTATCTTTAGGACTTCTTAAAACTTTAGAGGGAAAGGCTTTTGTGTGTAATGGAGTACCTGATTGTGCAGAACTTCCTTGAATGCCTCTAGACATTGTGTTTGGATTATCCACAATTGTAGGTGGATTTGGGTCAGGATCACTCCTCTTATATCTCCTTTTTGAAGCCACTTTTGAACAAGAATATTTTGAGTGGAGTCACCAAGGTAGTTTCAGCCTCGAACAGATTCTGAGCTCCTGCTACCTTCAAGAGTTTAGCTTCAAAATTTTGGGAAAGAATATCTTCAGACTCCTGACAGATGCACCAAAATGTTATCACAAAATTGTACTTGATTGGCTGCTTATTAAACAACTCAGTGTAATTGTTTCAAACCAGCTTTTGACTTAATCTTAGCCTCTTTAGTCTGAAAGGGCTCTCTCAAGGGGGTTTATGATATTGAATAATGATGGTACTAGATGGCTAACTCTATTGGAAATGTAACTTGTTTTTTAAGTTTGCATGTTGAAAATAATGGAGACTTGATACCATTGGGATTATGGAGTCAACAATCATTAGTTTCAGTGGCAAGGTTTCTTGACATGGAAGCTGAGGCAGATAGGGGTCTTTAACAAAGGAAACTCACACATAAAACATAGAGCAACACAGTCATTTCATCACTAAAGGAAGTCAGAGCATAAATTATGAATTCTGAGTAATAGAGATGAAATCCACTGCAAATGGTAAAAACATAAAGATATAGATCAATAATACATTAAAAACCCCATGAGAATCTTAGGTCTTTCAAGAAGAAAGTCACTCACTACAAGAAAAAATGACATTGGTGAGGGGCAAAAACGGTTACCATAAGATCATTGGTGAGGGTCAAAAGAGCTTTCGTCCCCAAAAATTGAATGTCACCAAAGGTGGCGTCGCCAAAAGTATAGGTGTTGTGGTGACATTCAAGGTCTGTCACCAATAATGATTTATAGTGACAGATAGTGACCGTCACCATTTCATATGAGCAATGGTGATGGACAAGAGCCTCCATCACCAAAAAACTGAACGTCACCAAATGTGGCATCGCCGAAAGTATGTGTTGTGGTGACATTCAAGGTTCGTCACGAATATTGATTATAATGACGGATAGTGACCGTCACCATTTCATATGAACAACAACGATTTTTTGTGATGGACCTTTCATGGCCATCACTACTAGTGCATATATATGGGGACGTTCATTGACCATCACCATAAACTCATTGGTGACATCAAGGTCCATCACTAATAATGACTATAATGACAAACAATGACCCTCACCATTTCATATCAACAACAAATATTTATGGTGACGGACCTTTAATGGTCGTCACTATTGATGCGTATATATGGTGCCATTCGTTGACCATCACCATTTCATATTTTGGTGAGGGTCGAAAAAAGTCACCATAAGCTCATTGGTGATGGTCAAAAGAGCATCCGTCACCAAAAACTGATCGTCGTCATTCCCTATGAATATCAGGGCATGATGGAATTGAACCACCAACCTCCTGCTTGTAAAGCAGGTGCTCTTCCATTGAGCTAGCACCCTTTAAACAATTAGCATTTAAACTAGCAATTGCCCCTAAAGGTGCAAAGATACACCAAAGGAATAGAAAATCTAGGAAAATAAAAAGTTGCTAGAAATAATATGTTCAATATACATAATAAAAAGACAATAAGAATAAATTTTGATATAATATAACAAAGCATGTACTACATAGGAGAATCACTGAAAAGCACAACTAGAAATTTGAATCACAACATAACAATATAAAAGAACATGCAACAGGAAAGGAACAACACCATAGTTTGATAAATATGAAAAATCCATGGGCATGTTCTTATATATTGATATAGATAACGAAAGAGAAATATAGATTTATGAAATTCAAGTATCACACAAGAGTGTCTTGAACAAATATCAATATGTAATATAGTATTTTTTGCATTTGGATTTACCTTGCAGAACCTCAGGAAAAAGTTTCCACATAAACAGCCATTAAACATAACAACATGGACCTCAGGAGCAATTGTGCAGGGGATAAAATATGAAGGTAAATCACTAGAGAAGTATTCAAAGCAAATGATGAAAATCGTATCTAGAAAGAACTGAGAACCTTCTAAAGTAAACCACGCATTTATCATCGTGACTAGTACACTTGCAAAAAAATATTAGAATAAATTATGAACTATTCCACCAAAAAAAAGTGAATTTTTCCACTAAAATATAGTTTCAAATTAATTACTAACATGACTCTAAATTCTCTACAAAAATAGGGAAGTTTCAAGACAATGTATAATATCTTGTATGGCAATCGTGTTGATAAAACCTTCCAAGGAATAAGACCACAACAGTCAACAAGAGTGTCAACATACTTAATACTATCAAAGAGTGGTCAATAGCAAAAGTGAATTGACGGACCTTCATAACTTGCATTGGTTCCTTATCCTTCATCCAACCCTAAAATTTTAGACCAAGGTTAACATTTTGAAGGGAAATTAAGAAAAGTCACAAGATCTTGTGAAATAAGATTTTTATCACTACCATTAACTATAATGCAATAGTTTTGCACAAACAAAGCATCCTTGTCTAAAGTGAAGTAGTCAGTGATGATTAAGACTAATTGTGGGCTTAGAATTGTTTTTCCATTTTTTTTTTAATTGTTAGAATTACCATACTTAGTAGGAGAGGCATTTCCACCATGGACTGGGAAGTCCACAACAACCACTTATGTAAGTGGCATTGTTGACTATAATCATTTTAACCTTTTCCTTCCTTTTGCTCAGCCACTGGAATATGTGTTGAGAACTCTTTTCTTAAGACATCCCTCATTAGAATGGGCAAACCATTAGTGATAATAACAATATTCTCATAACATTTCCACTATCAGTACAATTTCTTTTGGGCTAAAATTTAGACTTATGGGTATCTTTGTCATGCCTTGTAAACAAATGAAGATGACAAGGGGAAGGAGCAGAAGAAGAGGGATTAGAAAACATCGACTAAGAGGAGCTTGAATTGTTTTCAATGATGCTCCATCTTTAGGGATCGCTTTTGTAACTTACTTTCAATGTTCAAGGCAAGACAGAAAGCCTTGCTCCAATGAACTGAGTGCATGCAAAGTCCATCTTGTGTTGAATATGAAACAAGAGACACTTGATAAAATTGAAACATTAATCCTCGACGATGAATTTTTCAATATACTAATGAACAATCAATACCAGCAATTGTCAAAGAGGCACCCACTGCTAAGTAGCTCCTTCCTAAGAGGTTAGAAACATTGTCTAATAACTAGTTTGTAGAAGCCATCGAAATCACCTAACAGGCACCACATTGCACACAACATGTTAAGTTTTGGGAGAAAGAATCTTAAATTATATTGCACCCTTCTGCGAGAGTAACGATATTTTGGAGAAACAAAAATTCCTATGATAAGTGATATACCTGCTGGAGGTATAGAAATGTTGCCAGCAGATCAGGAGGTTGGTCCAGACCCCAAGAGATATCTAGGGAACAACCCCAAACCCGAGTAGCTCTGAGGTTATGGCAGAAAAGTTGAGAAGGAATGTTAAGGCAAAAGTCTTGCAATCAGACTAAACTCACAGGATAACTATGAACCAAGAGGGACAAAGTTCTAGACAATTCCTTATTCTAAAGAGGCTAGAAGCTCATGCAACACTATAAGGTTATTTTATTGGGCAAAGAGAATGTTATGTGCATCTTGCAGATGCAAACTGCTCTTGCACATGATGGGAAAAAGGGCTTGCAAAAAGATGCCCTGTGTGCAACATCAATGCACACAACATTCTCTTTTGCGCAATGCACTAACCTTCTAGTTGTCGCCAAATAGCACTTGGGTCACAGTGGCAAGGCTTTCAGTAGTAGGCACTTACCAAATCTTCCACAATTTGCGCTATTGTACCAAAACTATATCTTGGACCTATGCTAAGATGTGAGGTGTTTCCACTGCAATACATCAAGCGACATATTTAGCATTCAGAGCTGGCAAACTTGAGAAACACCTTGACCAGGGAAAAATAGCCAAAAAGAAATGAACAAATAATAATAATAATAACTCTAGACGATTATAAATAGGAAACCCTACTATCACTGCACTGGAGGTGTAGGCCTTCACTTTTTTATTTTTCATTATAATTTGCACAAAATCCCTCCCATCCTAGCCTGTCACATTTTTTCATTTAGCAACAGTTAAATACTTTTTCATTTGGTCACGTATGAATCCCAATGGACAAATGGTATTATATATGCCATACATAACAATTAGTAAGCCAAAACAAGTAAATGAAATGTTTCAACTATAAATTCTTATCATGAAATGTTAGTTACAATAACAGCAATGGTATGCCAATTGCATAATCCATATGTATCTCATGTGGAAAGGTTGATTGTAATCCCCGTGTGAGCCAAAATCTCAATAAATAGCAACATAAAGAACTAATATGCAGCAGAATTGTTGTAGAAACTATTTTATAAATGGGAAAGGTAGTGAATTATGGAATAGCATATCATGCGTACTACCTATTTAGTTTCTTACCCTGCAATATCTACTATCGTTTTTAGTTTCTTTATTATTTTGGTACACTGCTCATTTTATCTAGAATTACAGTGAGATAGTTGTTTGATAGTTGGTCATATTACAGTAGGAACGTCATCAATATAGGAAATATAGTTTTTGACTGAAAATGAGAGCAGGGCATAAGGAAAATCATTGCCACAAGGTAAAACTATGATTGACAACTTCTTATTGGAATGTATATTATTTGGAGTTAAATACAAACTATGATTATTGGTGGTAATGCTATGGATGTTGGAGAATAGACATTCAAGAAATTATTGTCACTGTAACACGTCTACAATGTAGTTGTAGATCCTTTTTCACCTTGGATTCTAGTTTCTGCAATGGCTTGTAGTGGTAGCATGATCAATGAATTAGATATTTGCTTCCAATGTTCTAGTGAACCTAGTATTTTCAAGAGGGTTATAACCTGTTAGGAAAGAACTTATTTTTTCATAAGAGGCATTCCTAGAAAAAATTGGTCAAGAGGCCAATCTGCAAGACAAAATTATAATATATATTGTGACTTCTCCAAATCTTGAAACTTATTCATTGGTTGATACTTCACTAGTCAGTCAATAATGCAGCAGCGTTCAGAAACCAAAACACAGTGGTGACTTGCAGGTCATGTTTGCATTATGCTAGTACAAGCTTAGTCTATTTAGAGGCCTACCATATGCAACAAAAGAGATCTGCAGAGAATCTTTCCATGTACACTATTGGAATTGTAGGACAAATGAAATATTTATTTATATATCTTCAACGATTTTGAATTAGGAAATAAGCCCTTAAAATGTACATCCATCATAAGACTAGGTCGAGTTCAATCTAGTTAAGTGTGTTGCTGCTTGCACACACCTGTTATTTACTTTTCCTATCTTAGGCCTTAGCAAACTGACATAGTAAATGTATAAGAATTCCCAAAATAAGTGTCTAAGTGAGATGGAATACATGTGAGACAATTCAAGCTGGCCTATCCATGTTCACCCATTATTGGGATTCTTTAGGATTAATAGTTGAGGAAATTTTTTTAGCACTATGGGACTAAGAAAGTATGCCAACTTGTAATATTAAATAACATTGCAACACCATGAGAGTCATCTAGAATTGTTGAACTGATGTTGAACAATTTAGCATAATAGTAGGAGACAACTTAGCAACTTCTTAGTATCATGTTGCATGAAGAATTGACTTGAACCTAAGTTTTTTAGGCAACTGATATACTTCCCAAATCGTGTCCTTTAGGAGACAAAATTTTCACATTGAGTGTGTGAGAGGGCGAATGGGTATCATGTTCACATGGATTGATACATTAGTCCAATTTATATTTTCTTATCTTTTCCTAAAGGCTAATATCAATAAATGTGAACATGAGAGTAGGTGCCCTCACATTTGAAGAGACAAATCTAGAGGGATTGTGTTAAAGACCATTTAAGTTAATCATTCTACCCTCATGCTTAATGGAAACAAAAATTTCATATGATTCATGTCATATGTGCCCAAGGTTTGAAAACACTAAATTTTAAACTCCCAACATGTCCTTTATGAGAGTGGGTGCCCTCACATTTGAAGAGACAAATCTAGAGGGATTGTGTTAAAGACCATTTAAGTTAATAATTCTACCCTCATGCTTAATGGAAATAAACATTTCATATGATTCATGTCATATGTTCCCAATGTTGGAAAACACTAAAGTTTAAACTCTTAGGATCTCATCACTTTCTTTATTTATGATTTTTAGAAAAATTGGAGGTCATTAGTGAGAAAAAATCTCAAAAACCCTAAAAAAATTATCAAAATGATTAAAAAAAGGGGTGTTGCTTGTACAATGCAATTTTTGTTATAAACCCATGAGTTAGCGAATAAAACATCTAAAAATACCAACCACCACCAGGATTAGGAGCTGTACTAAGAGAGTCTTCTGGTAGGGAACATAAAAGATCTCAGGAGAATCCGAAATGGCATTTGCACTTTCTGATTTAAGAAACAGATGCAGAAAAAAAACACAAGAACCACCAATTTCATCCCTTTGCAACTTCAATACCATATAAACTATATGCATCTGTAGGCACACTTGGAAATTCCACCACTATCTTTAACAATTTATTGTTTCAAAATTTTATGTTTTTTATATGACTTAGCACATAAGTCTTGAGCAAGAAACATTTTCTCTTTTGGATGAAGATTGTTGCTAGAACACTGTTGTTTTGGCATCATATTTCTTCATAATATTCTAAATACTTATGTTCAGTGGACACCTGAATGCTGAGCATCAAATTTTCTTGTAAATATCATTTCTATGTTTTTTTTTAATAAAATAGCATTATGGAAGACAACAAACAATGAGAAATAAAGAAACAATAAGGAGATTGGACAAAGAAGAGAACAAAGAAAGGAGTGCTAAGGGAAGATCTGACTCGAAAGGTGCTATTGCAGGATAGAAAAAATTGTAAACAAATAAGGGAGAAATAATTAACAATATTATACCATATTTATCAAGATTTTTGTCATAGTTTATGGTAGTGTAGATGCATTGAATTACATCTTGGCGCAAAGTAGGCTGAGAAAGAAAGAGAGGTTGTAGAGCGGTGTAGGGTAGAGGAAGAAAATGTTGCAAAGGAAGTAGATATAGTAGAGGAAAAGAAGAAAGTGGCTGAAAGACAAGAAAAAACATGCCCAACCATGTAGATGGCAGTAAATTCTATTGATGGTTTATGGTGCATTCATCCTTTTGATTTTAAAGGAGGAGATAAAGTGAAACTCTATTACAATTTTTCTTATTGTCCACTTTCTTTTTCTTCAAAGGTTTGGATTCACTGAGCCTAGAAAAATTGGATAGATGCATTGACAATTGTTCAGAAGTTGTCTTATGATAGTGCATAAAATGGTGACCGGTGGACTTAGATGGATGTGGTGGTTCCAAAGCAAGTTGTCATGCTCAATTGGTAATTTGCTAATGGACCTCCTCGGAGTGCTACGATGTACGACAAGAACAATTATCGATATTTTCATGCTATTATGCCCAAGTCTGTTCCAAAATATCTCTTCTGGGTTGAAGAATAACAGAGAATCTTTTTGAAATTTCCGCATGAGAGACGAGAAAGAGAGGAGGATGCAAGCAAGAAGCCTGAGAATTTGGAACTTTTAGAAGCAGAAAGGAAGGAAAAAACAATGACATTATTTTGACAGTCGCAAAAATATATATTCTACACCGAACCTTGTAAATTTGAAGCTGGGAATTCTGTTACAGTGTTTTACAACCCATCTAATATAGTTTTGAATGGTAAATCTGAAGTATGGTTTGGTTTCTCTTTCAATTGATGGACTCATCGACTTGGTGTTCTTCCACCCTAGTGAATGATCCCTGCGGATAATGGCTCCCATGTGAACGCAACTACATCCATATAATTCAAGTTTGTTTTGGATGAGTACTAGCCACAACTCCATATTACCTTGAGAATCATTACGACCTCATTTAGGGTGCAAATACAAGAATTTATGATGGATTTTTTTTTCTCTAAAAGAGGTGATGAAAATGGTGGATTGTATGGCAATAGAAATAAAATATGGTCTAAATCTGAACATGATACAATCCTGGGTAATACGGTGTCTTTGTTTTGTGGAGACCAAGATGATCTCAATGGATGGGTTTATTCAAAAAATAATTTGCCACCAATTTTCAGGCTGCACAACCATAATTATATCACATCGGGTTCCATCTGTTATTGATAGTGATTTCATTCAATTATTAAAGGATGGACAAATTGCTGAGTATGGCGCTCCATCTAAACTACTCAGCAAGAAATCTTTTGCATTTGAAAAAATTGTTTGAGACCACTCCATCTAATAGATATCTTAACTAAATATTTGTACATTGGTCATATTGGTTCACAATAGAATGGAGAAAAACCTTCATCTGAAACTCATGTTGCATAAATTCAATAATTTGGCCTCTAGAACATTGCTTGAGATACAGTATAGTAGGCTATGAGCTATCATGTAAGCTCTTTATTTTATGATAATATTCTATATTTAGGTCCTTAGGAAGAGTTCAATTACTATTGTTAGTGACTTTTACTTCAAACTTAAGTTATGATATTTTACTTGTTATATACAAATGGAGTTTACCCTTTAGAAAAATAAAAAAGTCAATTCCATTAGCACATATAAATTTTGGAGCTCCTAGTGCTTTGGAAATTTGAAAAGATAAGGTGTTTTAATCATGGAGGAAATGAAGCTCAGAGGAACATCTCTCAGGACCTCTTGTTGTGGATAAAACTGATAAAACTAGCATTGGTATTCAGATGGATGCAACAATAGGATTGGTACCGCGTAGACAATGGTGTTTATTCCAAGTCGATATCAATCATGGGAAAGAGGGGCGAAATTTGGCTGGCCATGTAGCTCTTTTCAGAGATTCACAAGACTATATGTTTACCAAACATTTATGTTTAGAATGCAGTAATCCAAGCACACTTACATACTAAAGATAAGGAAAAGGCTCTTGCAAAAGCCTATGGATACTTTGACAAAATGAAGGAGAAAGTTAGATTTCAACCCAACATTTTAACCTACAAAATTATTCATAGGGCTTATACTCAAGACTGCTAGGTGGATAAGGTTAATGCATTGTTTAAGGATGTTGAAAAAAATGATATTGGGAAAAAATTTTATACTTATAAGGGTGTGATGGATGCTTATGGTAAACATTGAATTCTCACAGAAATGGAGCAGGTTCTTGCTTGTGTGAAGAAAGACAAATGTAAACCAGATATCATTACTTTCAAATTACTTATATATGCTTATGGAAAGCATCAATATTTTAGCAAAATGGAACAAGTATTTAAGAGCGTGCTCCTCTCAAAGGAGAATCCTACTTTACCAACGTTCAATTCAATGATCACCAATTATGGTAAGGCTACGCTTATTAAAAAGGCAGAATTGGTCTACAAGAAGATCACTAGCTTGGGCTATGAGCCAAATCAAGTTACATATGAATGCTTGATTTTGGAATATGGACATTGTGGCTCTATTAAGAAAGAAAGAGAAACATTTTTTGAAATGATATATGCAAAAAAATAGTATTCAAATCTCAACTTCGGATGCTCTGATGGAGGTTTATTGTAATAATGGTTTACAATATTGTTTGTTTCTTTTAAGTATTATACAATATTTTTAGAAAACATATGGGTAGGAACGATTTTGTCTTTAAGGAAAAATAAATTATACCTTGAAAAGCATAAGAGATTTAGGGAATAAATCACGGAGCTACTTTTCTTTTAAAGTTGTATTTGATCAATTTAAGATTAAGGGAAAATAAAATGTCATTCAAATAAATGGGAAATCGGGCCATAGAGAGAATGAATGCACAAAACTTGTTTAATGAATAAGAGTTCATGCATTTACTATAATGGACTGTGTTGGATATATGTTGTAAATCAGGCCATAGAGAGAATGAAATGGGAACGCTTTCCTGCAGCCTTGAGCGAAACAAGAATTAGATGGCTAGAATGATGAAAGGTGTTGCTTTGATTAGTATGTAGCTAGGGATAGGGTTTTATAGTGCCACCTAGGTAGTTGAACTCATTGACTAATAAACAATACTAGAAGTAGCAGATCTCATTGCAAAGCTATCAGAAGTAAATACAGTTCTATATCCCGTCACATACCTGCGCTAATTTCTATAGAAGTGGTGTTCAGAGTCAGAGTTTCCCTTCAGTCACTTGCTTTACTTATGCTTCATCTATAAGGAATACTTGTAAATAAGTTTCAGCAAAGGGCCTTAACTCAGGGAACTTTGACTTAAACACTCACTTCAACAATCAAAAAACATGTCCTTCCTAAGGGAGCTCAGTGAAAGCCCTATATAAACTAGATCTAGGAACCAACCTTGTAGCTCGACAATGTTTCTCACACTTTAGTAAATGAAGGAATATGAAATGTGCTCCTTCGCTCGTCTGGCCATTTCGGAATGGGATCATAAAGTCTTGAATCTTTGTAGCAGAAGTAGGAAGTGAAATCACTCTGTAGCATCCTGTAGGTAGAATCAGCAGGTGAATGAGCTTGAAATGAGTCTGCCAGAGTAGCTTATTGTATCTATGCCTTTCCGTTTATGTAATGCACCTTCAAATTTCATGAGATTTAGAAATTATGTGCTTTAATAGTTCGATTCTCTATCATATCTGGTATTAGTCTTTAATCTCTTTCCCTGTCCACGAATCTCTCGTCAATGGTCTCAACTGTCTTTTCAATCGGTCTTCCCAATCATAAGTATCAGTATATGTAGCATCGGTCTATAGGAGATTGACCATAATCCCCCCACCCAATAAGAAATCAAGGAAAGCTCAAATTAGCAGGGATAATATAAGTCAGGTGCTAGTTAAGGAGGTAAAGCAAGACAAGCTGCCAGACCAGTGCTTTCCGGAATAAATCTCTTTTCTCCAATCAAAGTGAAAGACTCACTCTCTCTGCGTTTGTATCGGGTACTTTTAATTACCCAATTTAGGGCTAAGAACCGATGCGATGCAGGGCGAAGACCGATACAACCAACGAGAAAAGGGGCGAATAAGAGATACCTGTACGAGTCTTTCTTTCCGGATACATTCTAGCTTCCTCCCACAATCGTTTAATAGGTACAATACCTACAAGTTGGAAGGGAATATAGAGTTTTCACTTGTTATCATTGGAACATAACCAGTTGACAGGGTTTCTTCCAGAATGGATCTGGAAACTCAAGGATTTGCACATGCTCAGTTTCTCCAATATTTTGTTTTATGGAGAGATTCCCACCCAAGTATCTGAATTGAAAGTTCTTTGGACTACACCCAATCCATCAGAGGCAGGCTCTTAGGATGAAAATCTGTGGGGAATTTTTGATGCACTGTCTACTAATGGTTTCACTATATCAGACAAAATTGATGCTATGTTCTATGTTCAATTTCAAGGGCCAGGAACAAAATTTTCAACTTCAACTTCTTTATTTTTCTAAGGGTTTCATCTACTTGTCAAACAATAAGCTAACTGGTATAATTACTTCACATTTTGGGTTGGTCAAAGGCCTCAGGAGTTTAAATATCTCCATCAATAAATTGACAGGACACAGACACATCAAATATGGGGTCTAGACCAAAAAAATAAGTCAGAGACTACTGCAAACGTAACATGCAAATCAGATTCAAGACATCGAAAAAAAAAAAAAACTCAATAAATTCACTTCCAAAGCATTAAAATATGGGGTTTCGATGAGCTAAACGCAATTAGAAAATAGAAAAATATTCAACTTGGTCATTTCTAGAGGTTCATTTTATAAATACCTTGGGTAGGATGTCGATGAAGGTGGGAAGCATCTTGAGTTTACTTCCTCCTCAGAGGCCAATCCGGCGTGCATCTCCACAGCTATGGCATCAACTAGCTACCTCAAACGATACAAGGGGTAGAGCATCCCTGCAGAATGCCCTCCAGAAGGTTCCACTTGTAGGCGGGAATAAAAATTTATCAAAAAATAAAAAACAGAATCGTTCGCTTCCTTAAAAGTATTCAAATTGAATCTTCAACTAATGCGAGAGCGAGGGCGGAATATTTTGGAGGGAAATTGGAATTAATTTAAAATTAAAAATTAAAAAAAAAAATTTCCAATAATAATATGCAAAAAAAAATTATATATAATATTAAATTAAAAATTCAATATAAATAAATAAAATATTAAGATGCATATGAATTATTTAATATGTAAAACTTATAAACATAATTAATTAGTAGTTATAATTATTTATGTGGTCATCTTTAAATTAAAAGACTCAAAATTAAATTTATGTGGTTTTTCCTTGTTTTAATATAGACATAAAAAGGTATGATAAAATGCCCTCTCTGAAGGTTTGATAGTTATTTTCTTTTTACTAAGCTTTCATCTATCATAATGAGGCCAATTGCCAAGATTTAGCATTATGAGAGTTGTTGTAGTTGCTACAACACCACCCAAAAGTTTGGGCATTTGTCGAACTCTGATGTTTTCCCCATTCGCACTTTACATGTTGCCCCCACACATCATGTGTTGCCTCAGATGTTGACATTATAACGACATTACGGTTTCGAAGGTGTTTCACTTCGATGATGTGCCAAGAGACTCCCTTGACTTCAAAACTTATCTTTCCCTAGTATGTATCGCAGACAATAGAAGCACTAAATGTGGACAAGCAGGATTTCATTTTTGGCTCCCCTTATGTTGACTATACTAGGGTTTGGGAGAAACCATCATTTGGAAATAAAGTGACCCCATTTCTGTGTTTAACATACGCCTCTAAGGGCATAGTCTCATCGACATCACACGACACCATGGTGAGATTTATTGAATAGCATATCACCCTAGGACCTTGACTAGTCCTATGCCTCAGCATATGCAATAGGGTTTGAGAAAATTATATATTTTCCTCGGCATCCTTGAAACCTTAGGCGTTGGTGATTGAAGGTCCAACACTGCCATGAATTAATCCTTGCTCTTGAGGGTGCTTATCGTCTTAACCTTCTCATCTTATCTCGAAACTAGATCACTCATATGCATCAGGGTTTACAAACCTCATATAGCATTAGTCCTCATTCCCTCTCATTTCATTAGGTTTTGGGCAGGTAGTTGTTGTCAGGAGTTATCTTGTCATCAACCTACATTTTCAAGGGTGTTTTCCCATTGGTCATATTGCGCATGTGCCCTTATTCTCTCCATTAATATAGGGTTTTGATTATTATGGTCTTGTTCATATGTTATAAAATCCTAAGTTATCATAGCCATGAATCAAAGGTTAAAACCTTTTCCTCTTTAATTTCACTTTGGTGCATATTACTCGGGTTTCTCTCCACCAAGCTTTAAGGAATCATATCCATCATATCCATGTGCATAGGCATTGTTTTCCCAAAATAAGGTTTGTTTATATGTGAGAGAGTAAGCCTCCAAAGCTTGGCATTTCGCTTCATATGTTAATATTAGAAGAAATGTTTGAACATTCAAGTCATAATGGTTTACAAAACCACCTGAAAGTCTCTAATGTAATCTTCACAAGATATACTTAAGTTGAGGATAACCTGATCATGATCGTTGAAGTCCTTACTTAATGCATGCCTGAAATTCTGCTATTTGGTTGATAACCAAAACTTTATATAGCGAATGTGAAACAAATTTGGATAGTGATACCCTAGTGCCATAAAGAGACTTACTATTTGTATTAGTATTCATATTGTTTTATGTTGTGGCTCATGCCTTCTTGTAATGTGGCATCGCAGGTCTTTTCTTAAACCACTAAGAGGGGACCACCAATTCAAAAGGAATAAAGACACGGTAGTCTACATACAAGAGGGCTCTCGACCATATGTGTATTTGGTCACTTCTTCTCATGAGGTTGGTGTGTGTGCACATGGATAAACCAATCCATGTTTTCTTTGAAAGCATTGCCCCAAACGATGAAAGGAGCACCGCCTAACAAGGCCTCACATGAAAATTTGGAAAGCACCAAGACATTGGTCACTGAGAAAGCATTGGGTAAGGGTGAACATGCGAGACTATGAGAAATAAAACACTTGAGTCTTCCAGGGTTTTAATATGGTTGCAGAAGTAAAGGCTAAAGCAGAGGAAAATGAATTTATCATTTTTGTACCAATGCCATTTGTTTTTGCAACTATTTTGGAAGCAATGAATGCCAAACTAGACTTGTTTTTATGCATTAAGGAGGGTGTTACCTAACATGGTATGGTGTAAAGAAAACTTTAAACAAGCAATCGAAGAATCGACTTATCGGGTAAAATTGTCAAGCCTGGTGAGTGAAAAATTGATCTTTATATGGAGTCGCCTTAGCTACATATTAAGAAGCATGAAATCCAATGATATGGTGAGAAGGAACCACTTAGGAAGAAGACTTATTTAAGTAATAAATATTGGCTTCAGGGCTTGACGGGTTTTTAAGTAAAGTGGCTCATGCTTGGAGTTTTGGATTTATTGGCCGAACATGTGAGGATCATCACAATTGCACCCAAAGGTCACATTTAAAGAACTATTGGTCAAAATCTTGGTGTTCACCACAACACGAATGTGCACTCCAAGGTAGAGCATAAAAATCAAATGATAAAGGGAGTTAACGAGTTTTGATCATTACGAGAGAGAGAGAGGACGAGTTGCACTTTTCTTTTGGGCGATATGAACATTTATATACAAGTCAGATGCCATGGGAATACGGCACGTATGTATCTATATTATTAACATCCCATAAAAAGGACCTTTTAATGATGGCAATGCATTATTAGGGTGAAAGCGAAGCCACAGATCAACGAAGACGTTAATAAAAATGATCTTCTGGGAGTGGACATTGGCTTCTAAAATACAATGATAAGGCTCCAAAAGGATTGCATAGGTGTTAGCACTAACGTCCACCTGGGTGAAACACAAGTCTGTTTGGATGCTTATAATGCTCAAAACGCTGAGGTATCTACAAGGATCGACTTTTCACTGTTAAAAATCCTGGCAAGTTGGATTCCTTTGGTGATTTGGGTGCGAAAGTAGTGGCAGTGGAATAAACTCACAAAATCAAGAAAACCCAAAAAAGAACCAAGAAAGAAGCATAAAAACAAATGAAATATTGTTGTTACCTCTTCCAATAGATACACAAAATGGGCATTCTAATTATATGAGAAGATATACCCAATTCAGCCAAACTAGCAAACACTATCATGGATGGAGATACAAATTCCACCTTGTGGGATTCTCCTCTACTAAATATCATAGACAAATTTAACATATTTGAAGAATTTCCAAAACTCACAATTCCAGTCTGTCTTTCCTTATAACTGCAATTTCATTATAACCGCAATTTCAGATAACTGAAACTTCATATAAGGTGAACACGTCGTACTATCAAGGTTGGGGTTGATTATGCTGTTGTTTCTCTCATGGAAGACCTTAAAATGGCCAAGAAAAACCCAATAGCATGCATCCAAACCCTATATATGCATGAAGTGCTCCTTGTACAAATCCATCATAGTTCTAAGGCCCACAGGAGGAGATGTACTCTATCTATAAATTTCATATACAAGAATCCTATTCAAGTCCTGCTTATATGCTAATAGGTAATGGAATAGGACAAATTTCTAGGGACTAATAATGGAATAATACAACCAAGCCAACTAGTACAAAGGAAGTTTCAAGATTATAGATCATAATATTCAGTTTGTAAAAAGAAAGGAATTTGTCAAGAAAGGAATATGTCTCAGAATGGAACTAGGGTTTAAAATGTGCATCAATTATTTCTACTCTGTATCAATTCATTGGTCGATGATTGTTATCCTACAGTTCTTGCAAATAGCTAAATTGTTTTGGAAAATTCTCCTGATATAGACAGATTTGGTGTAGAGATGCTATTTCATTTTTTATAAGTCATTGTGGCATGAAACTAATTGAGGTTCAAAGGGTTGAACTCTGTATATAAATATGATGGATAAATTATTACTCTCTTTTTAGTTACTTCCTGATTTGTTGTTGAGGCTGTACTGTTTGTGTACTCAAAATTACCACCAAGGATTCTGAATCAGAGTGAAACTGGCTTGGACCAACCAGGCCATAGTGAGACCACACGTAGCTAAAAATACATAGCTAAGAAACATTTATTTACATTTGAGCCCTTAGCTTTGCCTGCTAAATGTCTAAAAAACATGGGCATGGAAATCTTCTTTGTTGTTTGCAAACTCCTTATAACACAAATAGTTGAATTTTAGGCATGTCTTTAGAGAAACTTCTATAGCTTAATGTTAGACCTGACTATATAATCTTTAAGGGATATTTCAACCCATTGTTGGTATATATTAACTTCTTAGGATTTAATTCAGCAGGACAGGCTGGCAATTGATAGTAGAAAAGCATTAGAGAAAAAACGGCCACTGGTTGGAGGGAGCTATAAGCTATTTCCTGGGATTGTTTTTTGGGCCCGTGTTGTGATGTACTATTCGCTTGGGGTATTGATTTTGAGATTGAACTGTGAATAGTATTCTTCATTCATCATGGCCCTCTCAATCCCATGCCAATAGAATTGGGTACCTCATATGATATATCAAGCCTTGCAAATGTGGGAAAATAGTAAATATTTCCAGTGAAAGTGGTTTAGCAATCAAAATTCTTCAAGCTTATTTTTGGTCAAGAGTTTTCACTCTAATATGTGATGGGGAGGAAGAAATATGTGCCTGATCCTTATGAAATTTTCTCCATCCCAAGAACTCATTTTTAGAGTTTCAATTCTATGAAAAGTTGAAGTGAATATCTCCATAAGTGATTTCTATTTTTATTTTATTTTTATTTTGATGAATAAATGATTGACTGTGTTCATTCTTGGTAGTTCTAAATTTTGTTTCTCGTGAAACACAGATTGCATTAACCCTGCTCAGTGCGGAGTCTTTATTATTATCACGAACATATAGCTTTCTGATTTTAGATATAAACATAATTACTTCAGGATGAATATTAGCTAGCTGCTCTTTCACAGCATCAGCCTTCTCTGGCTGCAAAGGCAGTATTATTATTGTGTTTGGAATCTCACAATCATACACTTCTTGGAGGTCTTTAATGCTCGGATTTTCATCTATCCACTCTGGAACGATATATTCAATTTTGGTTCCAGGTGGAGGTATCTCATTAAACCTTATCTTATATCCATTGTTGCATATGTAAGGCTATTTTGTTATCAAGAAAACACTCTTAAACCCAATCCCTGAACATATAGAAAGGTATAACACATATCATCTCAATAGCCATGTCCTAGAGCTCTAAACCCAGTCTTTGCATATTTTGGAAATATGAAAAAAAATTTATCAACAGTCAAGGCTAGAAAATGTTCCCAATCACCCACAATTTTATTTTGTTTTCATAACATACTTAAGCTATACAACTATGACCCAAAATTTTCATAGTCAATCTCTGCAAATTTAGAAATGTATAGTGAATTTTATCTAAACAGTCAGGACTAGAAAGTACTCCCCCTCATCCCAATTCTATTTTCTTTTGTACATATTTCATCTAAACAACCATGATTGAAAGCTCTTAAACCTGGTGAGCTGATTGCAGGTGTTAAAGATAGTCTTTCAAATCTGAAAACTATGGCTTCGAGTTTGGGTGGAACTTCTTCTATTTCCTTTGGAGTATTAGTCATCAACCTCCAAAATTTTGTAACCCAAAATTTAAATGCATTAACACCCACTTTATAACCCTTTCATAAATGACGGAACCAGAATTATATAAAATATATAATATGCAGCAATAATGAAAACCACACATAGCAAATATTCGATGACAGATTTAAACCAATATAAAAACCTTTTCCATTAAACTATCGCATCCATTTTTCTGTTTAAATTCCATGCAGGTTAAATTGCGATAATTGTTGGATCTCCAAGCCAGATGTGAGGCCCGTCAGATTTCTTCACTTGATGGATGGTCAACTTCAACAATTAAATCGGATTTATAAAATATCACATCCACTAGCCAAGTTAAAGAGTGGATATCTTTCTGTGCGATATCCGTTGGATCACCAAGCCAACGGATGATAAAAATCTCGTGGATCTCAAACTCTGTTAGCAAAAATTCGGTTTCATTTGAAATATTAAAACCCGGTCACACTGCTCGTGTGATTTCACATAGCTTTCTTTGTGATTATGTTGTCCTTTCCTCCTTTTCTCCGCCAGAGTAAACACTTCCAATTAATTATTTCCTTTACAATTGCAGAAGGTAACTAATGAACCAAGTGATTAACAGAATTTTGATTGTTGCAGGTAACAAAGATTGCTATGATGGTTTATGGAAATTCAATGGCCACACAAATTTGCTCAAATTTGCTCGCATCGCTATAGAAGGAATTCTTACAAACCCATTTTTTAATACTCTCAAAAATATAAATTAACGCATAGAGAAATAAATTAAACCAAAGCTCAATCTGGAATCAAACAAACTCAGAAATTTCGAAGGATAATTAAAACCCTCCGGGATTTGACATTCACACACAGAGATATCAATTTCTGCAAATCAAACTTTCTACGGCCAAAATCCTCACTCTCATCGTTTAAACTTACATAAATAGAGTTCATACAACCAAATTGATCTCATTCTATGGATCGAATTTGTCCAATTTTAGATAAAATCCCTCTACACAATGTTTTCGTTAAATTTATCAACTAACAACTAAATACATTGAATCCATTATTAAACAGCTCGAATCCCCTAAGTACTAGTCAAACCTTATCTACTAAAACAGTAAGCTGCCAGCTAAAGGAACCCACTCCTTTTCTTGTAAACTTTTTTTGGTCTTTTTGGAATAAAATTGAAGTCCTTTTCTCCTCGAGCCTCATGCTCCTGCATCAAAACCCAAACTACGCAAATTGAAAAATACATTACAAATTTTATCTAAATAGCCAGGGCTAGGAAAATATCGCAATCACATGAGTTCTAGTACATTCTCATTAAATATTTTATCTAAATGGCCATAGCCCAAAGCTGTTAAAGAGAAACTTCAAAACTGAGAGATGCTCTACAAATTCTACCTAAACAATTAGTTCTAGAAAAAAGTTCCCAATTGCCCCCATTCCATCCTTTTTTCAAAAAATATTTCATCTAAACACCATGACCAAAGCTCCTAAACCCAAATTCCATAAATTTAAAAACACACATCAAATTATATCTAAAAATACAGGGCTACAAAAAGCTCCCAATCACCATAATTCTACTATGTTTTTATACCATATTTAATCTAAACATCCATGAGCCAAAGTAGTTAAAGCAAAACTCTTCAAATTCAGATACCTAGTGAAATTTTTATCTTAACAGATAGGGCTAGAAAAATCTCCCAATCACCCCAATTTATATTGTTTTCATAACATGTTGCATATGAGCAACCATTCCCTAAAGTTTTTAAACTCAATCTCTGCAAATTTAGAAATAGAGTAGCCTCCCGTTTGCAATGCTTTCTCAAACCTCTAACTAGACCTACTTTAGGACTACATCTCTCCTAGCGTCCTTGATAAAATGAGCTCCTTCTCACTTGATGTTATTGCCTTCATACTAAGGCCTCCTTAAATAACTTTTCCTAGCTAGGCCTCTTCAGAATGATCTAGAACTTACGAATTTTATCTACTTAGACCTTAGGAAATATTATTTTTTCTGTTTAATTTTATTTTAGATTTTAAACCTCATCTCGGGTCCAAAGCCCCTTCTCTTGGGTTATTTTCCCACAAAACATTTTTTGGTGATCAAAATCACACAAACCCATCTCACTAGGCTTTCAAAGTACCTCCCAAGCTACACAATTTAACAACATAGTCTAGTTGTAGTAATCGTAAATTGGTCAAGCTCCTATAGTCAAGCAAGGTCTTGGTTGGGTTCCCAAGTTGAAAATTAAGTAAAGGTAGCTGTGAGGGCATGATAACTAGGAAGGGTTAGGGAATGCCAAGGAATGAAAAGGCATGCTAACACATGCTGGACAATGTTGATGCATGTTGAGGAGTGTTAAGGAGTGTCAAGGTATCACAAGGGAGAACTAGGTCAAAATGCATGGAAATAAACAAATAAGAGTGTGTTCTAGGGAATCTCAGTGAATTCAAGTGTGCCAAGGATGAAGTGACGTGTTAGAAAAAGTTCATAATAGGATTTGTAAGAGGCTAGCCTACAATTGCGATAAGGGGCTCTGTTAGACTCATGTATTTCATAGTATCACAAGGTGACTAATCACTGATTAGATTTTTCATATACTAAAAATAATATTCTATGGCTATCATTTATTTTCAGAGAAGAAAGGGAGACCCTGACTGTCAAAGAGCATAAAATGAATCCATTTGCCTTATAGTTCAGTGGAAAGGAGAAAAATTGTTGCTAACAAGGTGTGATTGGAATAAAACTTCATTTTTTCCCTCATTTCATTCACCCTCTTTGCCAACCTCATTTCCTCCATATTCTCCCATGCTCTTAAACCCATTCCCTGCCATGCTTCTCTTCCATTTCATCTTCCATTTTGAAATATACGTTACCTTACCTTTCTTCAACCTTTCTACTTTACCCTTCAACCTTTACTGTTTCATTGCTTTTTATTCCCTGATCGCGATCAAAGTGGGGCCCTCATCACATTTCGCAGACTTTATGTATTTGGGATTGGAACTAAAATTTAAATAATGCAATCGCCGATTTGCGATATCGCATCGCATTGTTTTACCTTGTGAGCGTCCACAATCTATTTTATTTAGTTTGCGATGCGGTAATTCTGCCCCACCTCAGGAGCTCCGCCCCATTACACAGTCATTTCAATACATTATTATATCATATAAAACTTCATAAAACTGATCGCTTAAAAACCTTCCGCCAATTCATAATACTCTGCCAATTGCCAGTGGGCCCCTCTTCCCCGTACTTCGAAAATTTTATGAGTTAACCCTGTAGTTTATAAATAAAACTTAATAATTGTGATGTGTGCCTGCGATCTGGTCCCACTCCTTCCCTGCCACATCACTCATCTCCTCCCCCGCCCATCGCACTTCGCAGATTTTAGAGTTTACATATTCCGCGCTTATAACTAAACGCTACAAATTGCGATGTGAACTGCAGTCCAGTCCCACTTACCATCCACGTCATTTACCCTCCATGTCACCTCCCCATCGTTTAGCATTGCTGATCATATTCTTTATAAACTAAAATGTAAAGGTTGTGAAGTGCGCGGATGCGATGCCACTTCATAACTAAATCCTACAGAATTTCAGGTCCGGGTGAACGAGTTGTCACTATGTTTTGTGTGTATAATAGATTAATTCGGGACTACGAGTTTTATAGCTAATTTCATGAATAAATAGGCCAAAAGACTCGGCAAGAAGCAAAATCTTTCCACCTCATCGCGCCACCGTCATCTTTAAATTCGACGGCCTACGTTTCATTCTGACCCCCTTTTACCATCCTTACTTTATCCTTGCAGGGGGGGTTCAGAACGAATGGTTTTCAAGAAATGGATCATCTTATGTGTCACTCTCTCTTGAATTTGCACCCCCCACTTTCTATTACCACTTACCACTTCATAAGGGTCCGAAATACCACTTTTCTCCTACAAAACAGTTTTCCCCAAATGAAAAACCATTTTTTAGCCATTTTTACCAATTCGTTTTTTAGGGAGATTCTGGGCAGATGGAAACGAATTTTGACAAAGAGAGAGAGTTTTTTATTCAACACGGGCTGAAAAAAAAAACCTCTCCCAAATTTTTCACAAGTGTCTTTAGTTGGGATATTCGAAAGCCATCTCTCAGCCCTATTTTTCGGATTTCCGTTTTTTTTGTGTTGGCCATGATTTTGTGGCGACTATTGTGGAGAGCTGGAGATGAATTTTGAAAAAAATAGAGAGGTTTTTGACCAGCACGGGGCAAAGAACAATAATATCTCTTATATTTTTCACAGGTGTCACCATTGGGGAGAAAAAACTGTATGAGTTGACCCCTATTTTCAACAGTTTCTCCCATTTTTCACAGCGTGACAAACATCCCAAGATTTTCAGGTATTTGTTTTTTGATGATGGTTCTTAGATGTGAACAAGGATAATATATTTTGACAATCATTTTCCATCAAAATAGTGCCAGATAGTATGACAATAGGACAACAAAGCAATCGGTTCTGCACTGGAGTTAATGATCCAACCAAGCTGGTGCAAGAAAGGCTGGGCCAGACATCAATTTTGTCTCACTTTGTATTTTTGGAATTTTAAAAGCCCAATTGCGTTCACCTTATAATTCATGAAGGGTCATCAAAGTTAATATAGCCAACGGTGGCTGACAAATTCACCTCATCATAGCCTTGCATGGCCATACTTGTCCATTTTCTGCTTAAATTGTAATCAATGAAAGTTTGTCAAGGTAGATTAGGGAAAACCGACTTAGTTGTTAGTTAAATACCACTATAATTCTCATTATAAAAGGTTTGATATTTTAGCACCTGTATTGTAAGAACTACTATTGAAGCACTTTAATTTTTGGAGCTGGACATCTATAATCAAAGACCGTTTACAGGATTCTTGAGTCGTGTCAAAATGGTGATGTGTTTCATCTTTGTTTAAATGTTTCCATTGTTTTCTCTGCTATGTATCTGCTCATATAATTGTAAATCAGAAATTTTAGATTAATATTTGCCATCAGAGCGCCTTAATTTTGTCTACATTTACAATCTGAATGTTTTCTACTAAAGTCTAATTAAATAATTCTTAATTTCTCTTTAGTCACTACCGAACCTTACTGTTTCTTTCACCTCATAATTCATATAGCTCTTAAAATTCATTTAGCACAGTTAGCTTTCCTTGTGATTTTCTCTTGATTTTGATGTGCCATTCCAGCCTTTGACTCCATCGCCCAATGGAATAGCTTTTGCAGCCCTATCCATCCAACCACACAATAAGTCAAACAAACAACCCCCATCACTGTAACTAGCCTAATATCAGTATGTATAACTAGAAATTTAAATCAATTTAAATCATAAAACAGAGAGAGCCCTCTCTGAGTCTAGGAAGGCTAGGTCCTGGACTCCAAAGCGGTTTGATGTTGTGCTTTATAGTTTAGTTTTTCCAATCTTCTAAATTATAGAGTGCAAACAGGCTGGACAAAGAAATTTTAAACAAAGGGAGACTTTGTGTTGGGCACGACACTATTTTTCCTTTATCTATTATTTTTATATGACATGTGGCACACTTTGGCCGAATGCTCATGTTTTAAACTATTTTAGACAATTCAATATTGTACATTGTTATGTATAAGTTTTTGGGAACTCGACTTGTGCCGACCTATACCTTGTGTGCCTTGTGTATCATGTGGTTCTTGCAAACTCTCAGTTAATGCTCTACTATTTATATGAACTAGGCATACATGTGAAATATTGCCTATGTAAGCTATGTTAGTTTTTTTATGGCCATGGCTAGATGTGATCCTTGTCTTGGTAAGTTCTTAGGTGGGAAAATTTCAGCTTGGACATGATTGGCCTAAGATGAGGTATAGGAAGTTCTTAGGTGAACAAGGCACAATCTACTTGTAGTAGGTGCAATTGATCAAGTTGTTACGGCTCAAGAAGACCAATGTCACATGAACTGGAGTAGCTAAGGACTTAATTGGGTTCCCAAGTCATGAAAAAATGTAAGGATATTTGTGAGGGCATGAGTGCCAAGGCATGCTAGGGAATGCTAACATGTGCCAGATAGTTCGAAGGCATGTAAAATATGCTAAGATGTGTCAAGTGCTAAGGCATGCCAATATCTGCAATGGTGTGACAATACATGCCAGGGACTATCAAGGAAACAAAAAGAAGAAACAAGTTAAAATACAAGGAAGTGAACATATCATAGGGTTAATAAGTCATCAATTTACATTTTCCAAGAGAGGCATGCTGTGCACACCAACACTAGGTAGAAATGAGTTTCAAGTGCCAAGTGTTAGTGAATTCTAAATGCCAAATCATCTTTTGTTACTTCTCTTCTACTTTCCAATAACTGATCTCAAATAACTTTAATATTAAACCATGCCAAATAATATTGAGGCATCTTAATGAATGCTATACATGATAATGATCATGGCCTCTTTAGGACTACATGTCTCTTCGTCCCCTTATCAAATGAGCTCCTTCTCACTTGATGTTATTTCCTTCATCCTAAGGACTCAAATAGTTTTTCCTAGACCTCTTAGGAACCCTCTAGAACTTACAGCTTTTATCCACTTAGACCTTAGGAAATATTGATTTTCCTTTTTAATTTTCTTTTAGATTTTAAACCTCTTCTTGGGTCCAAAATCCCTTTGCTTTGCTTCTATTCCCACAAAACCTTTTGTGACCAAAATCACACAAATACATCTCACTAGGCTTGTGGAGTACCTCCCAAGCTACAGAATTCAAAAATATAGTCTAGTTGTAGTAACTATAACTTGGTCAAGCTCTTGTAATCAAGCGATGGCTTGGTTGGGTTCCCAAGTCAAAAATTAAGTAAGGGTAGTTGTGAGGGCATGATAGCTAGGGAGGGTCAGGGTATGCAAAGGAATGAAAAGGCATGCTAACACATGTCACACAATGTCAATGCATGTTGAACTAGAGTGTTAGGGAGTGTTGGGGCATATCAAGGGATAACTAGGTCAAAATGCATGGAAATGAAAAAATAAGAGTGTGTGCAAGGGAGTGTTAGTGAATTCAAATGTGCTAAAGACGAAGTGTGTTAGGAGAAGTTTAGAATAGGATTTACAAGAGGCAAGCCTACGGTTGTTATAAGGAGCTCGACATAGCAGTTTTAGACAAAGGGAGATCACTTTATGCTAGGCACAACATTGTTTTTCCTTTATTTATTCTTTTTTATATGAGATGTAGCACACTTTGGCTACATGCTCATGTTTTAAACTATTCTAGATAATTGCATATTGTACATTGTTGTGTATAGGTTTTGCGGCACACAACTTGTGTCAGCTTATATCTTGTGTGCCTTGTGAATCTTGTGGTTCTTGCAAACTCTCAGTTAATGTTCTATTGCTTATATGAACTGAACATACATGTGAAATATTTCCTGTGTAAGCTATGTTGCTTAGTTGTTTTATGGCCATGGCTAGATCATGTGATCCTTGTCTTGGTAAATAGTTAAGTGGGACAAGTTGAGATTGGACATGAGTGGAATAAGATGAGTTATGGGTAGTTCTTAGGTGAACAAGGCACAATCTACTTGTCGTAGGTGCAATTGTTCAAGTTGTTTGGGTTGAAGTAGGCCAATGTTTTCACATGAACTATAGTAGCCAAGGACTTGATTGGGTTCCCAAGTCGTGAAAAAATGTAAAGTCTAGTTGTGAGGACATGAGTGCCAAGGCATTCTAGGGAATGCTAAGATGTGTCAGATAGTGTAAAGGCATGTCAAACATGATAACATGTGCCAAGTGATAAGGCATGCCAAGATGTGCAAGGGTGTGTCAATGCGTGCCGAGGACTATGAAGGCAACAAAAGTGAGAAACAAGTTAAACTACAAGGAAATGAACACATAAGAGGGTTAATTAGTCATCAATTTACCTTTTCTAAGAGGGGCATGTTAGGCACACCAACACTAGGTGCCAATAGGTGCCAAGTGCAAAGTCTTAGTGCATTCTAAGTGCCAAGTCTTCCTTTGTTGCTTCTCATCTACTTTCCAAAAATTGATCTAAAATAAATTTAATATTAAACCATGCCAAATCATACCAAGGAATCTCAACATGTTCCATACATGATAAGAATTTCCAAGCACCAAGACGTGTCGAGCACTAATATGTGTCAGGGATTTTTATGCATGCTATGAAGTGGAATAGCATGTTGAATACTGCTAAGGTCTGTTATAGAGTGCTAATTCATGTTTAGGAGTGTTAAGGAGTAATAGGAAAAAACATTAAGGGAGCACTAGGTCAAAATTCATGGAAGTTAATGAATATGAGGAATGTGTTCCAGGGACTAGTGTTAATGAGTGCTAGCTAACATGCCAAGGAGGGAGTGACAAGGTATGGTAAGCATTGGTAAGGCATGCTAGGGAATATCAAGGCATGTAAAGAAGTGCCAAAGTGTGCTAGGGAGTTCCAGGGTGTGCTAATTATATGTTCAAAATAGTGCCAAGATATGCCAATACATGCCAGGTGCTAAGGATGTGTAGGGTGCCAGGGTATGTCAATATGTGTCAAGAAGTGTCAAGGAAAAAAAAGGAAGAACCAAGCTAAAATGTAAGGAAATGAACACATAATAGGGTTAATAATTTAGGACTTTATCTTTTTTCAAAAGGGGCATGCTAGCCACACTAATAATAGGTCCAAATACATGCCAACTGGCATTGTGTGCCAAGTGCTAATGTATGTCAATGCATTCAACCAAGGTGTTCCAAGGCATGCTAGGGACTACATGCATGCTAACACATGCTAGGAAAGTTCCATGGTGTGCTAGCGCATGCCACCATGTGATTTGGTGTCAGTGTCATGACAAGATTTTCTAGGTACAAATATGTTCCAAGACATGCGAGGTGCTAAGAAATGTTAGTGTGTGACAAAGCATTAATTTAAGGCGTGCCCAAATTGTTGAGGAGTGTTAGGTCTTTCTCATTAATAGAATTGTCAGAGCTTGATTATGTATTAAACAATATATTTCCTATACACACTAGTGGAACTTTATCTAAAGGGAATTTGATATATAATAAACTTAATAGATATGAATCATGTGTTGACTCATAGGAAAACTATATTCGACTAGTGATTACTTGAGGGAAATGATACACACTAATTACTATTTAAAAAATTGACTGATTATAACCACTATGGCCTTGGAAATATCATAAAAAATACTCCACAATAATGGCCTTAAATAGTTATCTTTTGAAAAAAAATATTAATAGGCATATAGCGTCATCAAAAACTCATTGGAATGATCAATGGTGATGAACATTTTTTGACTGTCACCAAAAGTAACAAAAAGAGCGTTGGTGAGGGTCATTAAAAGTTCATCATTAGAAGTGTCACCAAAGAGAGAATTAGTGATGGGCCTTTAACGAACCTCACCAAAAGTGTCATTGAAAATGGCTTTGGTGACGAACCTTAAAGGACCATCACTATATACACTTGTAGTGATTCTTTTGTAAGGACCGTCACCATATGTGACATTGGTGATGGACCTTAAAGGCCCGTCGCAAGCATGGCCCTCACCAATGTCCTTTTTTCTTGTAGTGACCATGTATTACTGATATAAGTCAAATACATAAAGCAGCAGTTTAGTGCAAAAAATCTCCAACCCTTGACTACTTCGATGATTTCTCTTTAAATAGACCTTCTTTACAATAATGATGACATGCTTGGTTTCTAGAGCATCGAATTCTCCTATGACAAATCACATAACTGAAAAACATGACTTCTAACAAAAAACTAACATCTACACCTTAAAAAATACATCTCCTAATAGGACTCTAACTCCTATTTATTACATAACTCTAACTTATCTTTGAAACTGTTATATGATGGTTACAACATAAGTGTCACATGCTCGAAAAAGCCACAACATAGTTCATCACCACTTTACATATTAAAAACCCTCTTAGACTTGTGGAACATAACCCTATTTTTCAGGAATGCCTAACCCTTATCTTCAAAGTTGCTTTGGCTGATGACCTGTCTCCACAACACTTCCTTCGAGTCATAATTATTTGATGATAAGCTCCCTTGACATGTTGGAGGAGTCCAACTATCCAAAACTACCATTAAGATGCTCCAAAAAATTTAAAAACAGCTCGCTACGAAAACAGGACAGTTCCGTAGTGAGTTTTGGTAGCATTGAATAAGTAGCTTCTGCACCCAATAACTTCGCTCCTTTGTTCTTCCATGGTGTCAATCAATCATGACACATCACTACCATCAATATCCCTTCTTGAAAATTGCAAAAAATGATTTTAGAGGCAAAAAGGCTACTATAGGTTTTTTCGTATCGTTTTCTTGGCTTTAAGCCTAGGAAACGCTACGAAATTGTGTAAAAGTGATGCAGGGCTAAATAGCTAACCCAAATTTCCATGTAGAGCTAACCGGTAATCCTGCTCTTCCCAGGACTGTACTCTTTATAGAGTATATAATTCAAATGAAAAAAACATTACAAATGTTTCAATTAACTTTATTCAATGAAACCACATGGTAAAAGATATATTTCGCAAATTTTCCTTTACGGCTTGTGGGGCCTCTCAGTGTGAACACCCATAACATACCTTTAGTTTATGAACGCTTTTATTTTAAACTTCACTTACCTTTTACCTTTCCATGCTTCCATATGACCCTTCTCATTAAATGAGGTCAAGCTCTTATCACATCACAATATCGGTCATTGAATTCTTTACTCACAACACCCAACTTCATCCATATATCACACTATTTAAAACTCGGACCATTACAACTCATCGATTCGCTCCATCGCACTATTGCCTCATTGCCAATTTGACTTATCATATTTCTCCAGATTAATATCCTTGTAGTTTTCCATCACATAAATATATATAATTCCTTATAGCCTTTAACCATCTCACAACATTGCAAACTTATTCATTTTTGAAATACATAATAACACTGATATCTCCACCGTTAACTCAGTAATTGATCCTACAACTATCACTTTATCGCATGCCAAATTGCATGAAGGGTAATAAATTTAAAGGTGTGCGAAATAGGTATTTTTCCATTTATGTCGGACGTGACATGTCAAAGTCTCATTCCATCACACTAAAGTTAACTTTACCACTTACTGCCTCAATTTTACATGATAAATACTTACCAATTGAAGAAAACCACCCCACAGTTCTGCCATGATACTCGTCGTCTCCATGTTCCAATAGCTTTTCCCACGAAACTGAAAAGGGTGTTACAGAATTCAAAGGTTAAGAACCAAGATTTAATACCTCACTCTGTACACACTGTGAACAGATATCAATACCTTTGATGCTAAAAGGTATTAACATATACGATTAAAATATTTCTGAAATAACTATACAAACATAAATTAATCTTTAACTCTTGAAATACAATTACAAAGTGTTGAAATAACCATTTTCATCTAAACGATGATTTCACACTACACTTCAATCAATTAATTATTTAAAATGAAATTACAGAGTCTCGGCCCTTCTTGGCCTAATTACATCAATTTCTCGAACCTCTATGTCTATCACTCTCAAACCCTACACATACTTTAATCACTCTTATCCTGTGTTATCACTCCTCAAATTTTCAAAATCTCATGCTTGAAAATCAATCATAGTACTCCTTCAAATTGCTTAGGTTGCAAGATACCATAAAATGATATGTTTTATGGTGTATTTAAGTTTAGAAAACTTCGGACAAGGTCTTAGAAATGATTCCAAGTCACATCGGAGAAGTGTGTTTTGAGTAGACACTTTGAAATGATCATAAGTCTGAAAGTTTTCCATTTGTCACCAAACTCTCTGAGTCCGTAGCAAATATAGCACGAAATTAAGAAAATTTGCTACAGAAACACCTAGTAGTTCCGTAGCAAAACTGACACTTGTCAAATGAAACGTGCTACAAAATCTCTGTTATTCTTTAACGGTTTAAAGAGTAATGATGAATGGTTAAGTTTTTGAGAATCTCAAGGACCTGCTGCCAGACTTAAGCCATAATTTAAAATTCATACACTTTCTCATATCACTCATCTTTTGTCTTATGCTCTCTCATTCCACTTTTCAATTTATCTCTGATACTTTTTGTTTTATTTTTTTGCACTTATCATTTGCTACCAAAGAAGCTCTCTGATAAGAAGATCCCCAATAGAAACCCTTGTTGTATATTAACTTATCTCCATTTAGCTGCTTTCTGTCATCAAGTATTTTCTCCCAAACAGGCATAAAGTTATATGGAAGGCCACCACTGCACCATACAGGAAATGGCTACAGCTACTCCCAAGAAGGTTTATAAAGGAGGTTTTCCATTCCGCTATGAACCTACAGCTCCAAACTTGGTTTTAGGAGATGAACATTTCACTGAGTTATTTACAAAGGCAGGGTGTTTTCAATTCTTTCAGAAACTGCAAGGGCATCATCAACAGGTATCACGAGACTTTGTGGCAAGTTTCAGAGGCACATTTACGAAGGTAGGCTGTCTTCATATCCCAATTTCACCTAATAGCATCTCTAAAGCAACAGGGATCCCGAGAACCAAAGAGGAATGGTTTAAAGCCACCAAATTTGACTTGAAAATTTGTGATGATTATTTAAAACTGGAGCATGCAGGGATCAAAATGACTGAAGGAATTCCTAGAAGCTGTCTTAAAGATGAATTTTCCAAATTACTAACGATCATACAAAAATATTGTACATGTGAAGGTTGTTTTCAAACAATTTACATGTATCATTTCAACTTATTGATTCATTTCACAGGGAATAAATTGATAGATATCCCATTCTATCTCTTTAGAAGTCTCGGGAAAATGGCAGACAAGGTACAAGGAAAGCTTGAAAGGCATGAAACTTCCATTTTCCACCATGGGTTGATGAAATTTCTAGTTTTGGAGGAATTAAACAAACAAAACAGAGATTGGGAATCATTCATGTTCATGAATGGATATGAACTTGATGTCTTATCTCCAAGGAAAGCTTCCAAGCTTAAAAATTCTTCTTCCAAGCAAGAAGTGGATGTCAATACTACTGCAAAATTTTAAGGAACTCAACATGAAGATTTAAAGGATTCAGATAAAGACTTGGTGGAGCAAACTGATTTAGTCCAAGATATATCATTACCTCCAGCAACTAGAACTAGAAAGAGGACTATCAAACATGTTACAGACAGCAGGTAAAAGCAGCAGAAATTAGAAGAGCTGAAGTCAAAGGTAAGGGACTCATAGTTAAGAAATTAGACTTCTCTTCAGATGATTCAGCCTTTATTTTCAAACCTCGAAAACCTCTTACTAGGTCACAAATGTTAGATACTTTTATTATTGGTGATAGTAAAAAGAGGGAAGATAAAAGTAAAGGAGAAATGGAAAACGAAGTTATTGTTATATCACCTAGTGAGACAGAGGCTATCAAGGATAAGAAGACAGAAAAATTTAAAGGTAAGTCTCAAAGGAAACTTGAAACAGATTATTCTAAAAGATAGAGTGAGGATAAAGAAGAAACAGTCAAACAAAGAAAAGGAAAAGACAAGGCCATAGAGAAGACTGAAAAGGAGATTTTAGAAGAAAAATTGAAAGCTGTCAAAGATGAATTGGCTGATACAAATAAAGAGCTGGAAGGATATAAGAAAGATAAAGAGATGATAGATGAGGTAGAGAATAAAGTAACTAAATAGGTTATTCATTTTGATACTTCCATTGAAAAAGCCAAGAATGTGTTGAAAAGGGCACAACCTTTACGCATCATAGTGTCACACACAAGGAAGAGGAATTTATGTTTACAAGAAGAGAAGAGAAACCTGCAGAGACAAGTGAAAGAATTAAAAGAAGAAATGAAATTGATGAAAAAAGAATCAAAGAAAGGAGACTTGGAAAGAGGAATCATGAAAAAAATTGTTTGAAACCACTGATATATAAGAAGATACAAGTTTTGTCAAATTTCCAAAGTGTTAGGCAATTCTGCAGCAAGTGTCAGGCTTGAAGCCTATTTTTTGCTGCTTAATTTCTGAAGGTTTCTTTTTTCTTTTGAAAGACATAAACTGATGGGAGTGAGTAGTTTTGAAGGTCATGTTTAATTTTTTTTTATCATTGAACATCTTCCCATGGTTAAAAACAATAGAGGAATTTCACATATCAATTTTTTGTGTGCACTACGAAAACAAGTTGTTTTTGTAGCTCAAAACAGAGTTTGATAGTAAGGACAATTTTCATGATAAATGATGAATAGGGGAAGAAAGGTCAAGCATGTTTAAATCTGTTCATCATCAGGGTGTCAAAGAGTATCAGGGTGACAAAGAGTATCAGTTTTTCCAAGTGGATATTTTTAGTTAGAAGAGTTTGAAAGATACTATCCAACATGTGCCATGTCATCAAACTAACTTCTTTTAAATGAAGGGCAGAGTTACCTCACGAAGACAATCATTATATAAATTTTTTGTTAATGGCCAACATGGTAAAAAGATTGGATTCCTTTCGAGGAAGACTTGGATTATTTTAGTTTAAATGTAATAAATAAGTGTTTAAGTCCTAGTAGGACTCTTAGTCTTATTTCGAATAAGGTGTCAGTACTAGTCTCTAGAATCCAATTTATGGTTAGATTTAAGTGTTAGTTTAAAGTTTAATAATCTAGCCACTTGTCAGATTGAATGTAAAGTCTAAATGCCTATAAGTAGTGAAGACTTCGATGTACCAAGGGTTGGAAAATTTTATCAGAACTAGCTACTTTTGTAAATACTTTGGAGGAGCTGATACATACAGAAGCAGTTTAACTTTTCTGAAGCTGAGATTCCTAGAGTACTTCAGTGAGCTTTATCTTCTATCATGTGTTTTACTTCCATAGTTTTGATGCTTATTACTCAGAATTCATGGGAACATGCTCTGACTTCCTTTAAGTGTTAATTTATGGTGAACTGAGTTCTTAGGTCCTATCTATGGATGGTTTTATTCAATGTTTGATGCTTATTACTCAGAATTCATGGTCATTCATGCTCTGACTTCCTTTAAGTGTTAAGCTTGGATAAATCTCTATTAAATACTTTCCTTTCAATACCTTGATGTATCATGACTCAGAATTCATGCACACATGCTCTAATTTCCTTTGAACCTCAAGATATTGAGACTTTCCTAAATGTGTCATCCTTTCATTGAAGTATATACAAGCCTCAGTTTTATAAGAAGAGCTATTTTTTTTATCTTATCCCTATCACTGACTCCATAGCCCAATGGTAGCTTGTCTTCATCTTTCAACCTGTAAACATACAAAACCACAAACCATATAGTTAGCCATCTATATTTATACAAAATCATTAACCCTTGAGAGAGCCCTCTCAGGCTGAGGAGGCTAAGCCTCAGCTAAAATATTGGTTTGAAATAGTTACACTGAAGTGGTATGATCAGAAGCCTATCAGGGTCCTATTTTGGTGATAACATCCTGCGTACTTAGATCCCCACCTAATGCTTTTAGAAAACTACAATTTATACATAAAAGGATTCATGAACCAATTCAGTTCCAATCCATTCTTTTCTTAACCAAATATTAATTTAGACTTTGAATCCCTCAAATCCTCTTCATCCCTAAGATTTATATAACTCTTGAGATATTTTCCATTAATTAAATTACAATTAAAATTCTTCAAACTCGACTAAACTTAGAAAAATAAATAAATTGATTAAGGGAACCCACTCCCTTTAGTAAATGAAAAATAAGACTCATGGGTCTTATAATTTTTGAAGAATGCTCCTGCATCAAACTCCCCAGGTTGAAAAAATTCATGGACTCCTGTTCATGAGTCACCCAACTGCTTCTGCTATAAACTTCATCAAATTTCATTTTCCAACTGGCTGTCTGTCCTTTTTCAATTGCAGGTGCACTTACTACCTTCTAACTTTCTCCTGGATGCCAAACTCTGTATTGTGGATGTCCTTTTGCTCTGCTATCATAATCATCTCCTTTAAATAATTTTTGGATGCTGATATCCTGCATAAATAATTCCTGAAACAACATAAATTTCTTCTCCTCTCTCTGTTGTTGTCTTGCCATTATCTCAATAAAATTGAGTTCCAAATTTATATATTTTTTCCTGTCTTGTACCTGACTATTCATTCTAATTCTTGACCTGATCACCAGCATTCTCTTATGTCTCCAAATCAATTACCTTATGTTGTCCTGTATATTCTGCCATCTTTCATTGACTTGCTGATTTTGACAAATTCTTATGCTTATCATCTTTGTAATTTCCACCATCCACCTATCCAACAATTTAAGTAGCATCTTCCAAATCTCAAAAGAAGATTGTTTCTTGTTTGATACAAGAACATATAACTTCCCAACTACATACTGTCCATCAGCTGCAAATAATTCAGTTATTGAACTTGGTTCAAATACCTCCATATCCACATAAAATATGACTGAATTTTCCATCCAAAATTTTAATTGTAAACTCAAGATAAAATCTTGACATTCAAACCTCCTTTGCATTACAAACAAAATCTGTCTGTGGACTATACTTTTACATCTTCTGCAACCTTCTTCCTCTTCTGCAAAGATTTTTTTAAGAGCTATGTCAACTCTCCTTCCTTCATTCTGAACTTTTGAGTCAACTAGCTGCTTACTATCATCTTCTTGTTCCCATAAGGAAAACTAACTTTCTGCATTTCTAGAATTTACATACTTCTTCATGTTTGTATGAACAAACATATCTCCAAGAGAAATTTGTCCTTCATCCTGAAAAACACATTCAACAATTAATAATTCAAACTTAGAAAATGCATTACATTTTCCACCAACTCTGTTCCATAATTTCTCTGACTTGTCATCCTCTTGAAGTGCATATGACATGTCAAAATTGTCATATCTTCCTTCATATTTCTTTTTCTCGAAAAAATCTTCTTTGTCTTCACTTTGCACTGAATGTTGTCTAATTTCAAAATTATGTTTCCTTCTCTTCTCTTTAGCCTTCCTTCCTTTCATAATTCTTTTCATTCTTCCTTCTTCTCCCTTATAAATCTGTAAGCCACTAAATTGTCTTTTCCATGCCTCTTCCTTTTCAATCAAAATCTGCCAATATTTAATTCTCTTTGTTTCTTTACATGAAACAAAATCATATGCAACGGATTTTTCCTTCCATGATAAAGTTCCTTTTACAATGAAAATTATTGTCAATATCATAAATATCACATTCCATAGAAACCATTTGTTGCTCACTGCAAATGCATCATTCATGAAAGTATCCTTGCCTCCATCCTCTAGGACCGCCTGTCTCTTTCTAGTTTGTTGATTACATTCCTCTTTACTCTGTTTGCAATTTGTACAAATAACACTGTCTTCAAATTTATGTTGTGCATCAACCTTTGCCAATTGATCCTTACATTCTTGACTATATTCTTTTTCTCTCCTCTTTATAGCCTTTTCTGGACTAGCTATACCTCCTTGGACTGAATTCTCTTTATAAATTTTTATTCTAGCATCTTCCATAGTATAATATTTAGTAAGATCCCTTTCCATTAATTCTCCATTATGTTCTTCCAAGAAAATTTCTTGTCCATTAACTATCAATACAAGTCCATAATTTTTGAGTAAAAATGAAAGAGATAATCCCATTACCTCAAATGTTTTCACTGTACACAAACTCTTGGTTGTGCCTGTCACAAGGCCATCTTCATACCTTTCTTCTTCTTTTGCAATCTGCAATTTCCTTTTGTATTCAAACTATTTGTCATTTATTTGCCAAATCACACTAGATTAATCACCTCCAGCTTTCATGGTAGTTTTCAACATTTTTCCTTCTTTAGTGTCTTTGAACACATATTCAATCAAGAACTGCTCCATTATAACCATCTCTTCTAACATCTCCATTTCTTCAACAACCTGCATAAACATATTCTGTAAAGATTGTTCATCACCTGCATACATACACAAATCATCAGTTTCAAAAATTCTAGACTCCTCTTTCTTTGATGTCTTAATCATCACATCTCTCTATTGATCCGAACTTGTCCAACAGTTCAGAAATTCATCAATGATTCCTTCATCAGCAAGGAAATATTCTTGCTCATGTCTATAATAGTCATCTTCCATCTCTAACTCAGCTATTATGAGTTCCTCTCTTGATCTGATGTACATTCTCCTCTTTATCTGTTTCTGCAATAACTTCCACTTTATCTTCTTTCTTTTCATAGTCCAACCATAACTTTGGCCTTTCTCACTCTTCTCTAGTAGCACTATTATTGCATCAATATCTGCTTTTAATTCTGCAATTTCTTTGTCAAATACCTCTTGACTCATTTCCTTTCCTTTGCCATTTTCCTTGGCATATTTCTTTCTTCCATTGTGGCTTCTCTCTGAACCTTTGTTATGACCATCAATAGTCACTTTCTCCTCCATCTCTATGAGATCCTCACTCACTATGAGCTTCACTAAGCCTCCGCAACAGAAAGTCCTCCTTGTTGCCACTTACCTCACCAATCCCTTCTCTGGACTTGGTCTTTGGCAAGTATTGGTTCTCTATCTCTGGCACCTCTTGAAAACTTTCTTCTACTCTCTATAGGCTTATATCCTCAACTCACCTTCTCTTGAGAACACTTCAGTTGTTCTCCCAGTCCAAATTTCAGCTGGAATATTTAGGTTCACTGCCACTAACACAACTCTTCTCTCTCTTTACATAGTCTGCTACTCTATGTTTCTGCTATCATTTTCTTCCTCATAAAAATAATTCAAATGGAACCAAACATTAAAATATGGCTCATACCTGAGAGATATTCAAATGATTGATCTCCTTGAGCTTCCACTGGCTTGGACAATACACATGCTGCTTTACTTCTCATGTCTGCACTTCAGTTCTTCTGTCAACTAAATTTCTTTTCTTGCTGAGTAAATCCATATTCATTTTATTTCCTTACAATATTTCTGTTGTAATTTATTCATTCACTACTTTGTAACAGCTACTTGGCTAAAACTTCTATTGCTTCTTTCATCACATACACATATCATTAAAATTCTGCAAATCTTTTACCTAATCCTTTCTTTCTCAATTCTTTTTCACAATCTGCCTTTGATGAAATGTTGAAGTTTTTATTACCTTCAATATCTCAGAATCCTCTTTTGCACAAAATTTCTGATGTCCTATTTTCCCTCTTTATCAGATCCATTTAAATCATATACATGCTGAGAATAAATACAATCTTTTGACGATTCTACAGAGCATTTTTCCCACTCTGATACCACAAATGATGCAGGGCTAAATAGCTAACCCAAATTTCCATGTAGAGCTAACCGGTAACCCTGCTCTCCCCAGGAATATACTCTTTATAGAGTATATAATTCAAATGAAAAAAACATTACAAATGTTTCAATTAACTTTATTTAATGAAACCACATGGTAAAATATATATTTCACAAATTTTCCTTTACAGCTTGTGGGGTCTCTCAGCGTGAACACCCATAACATACCTTTAGTTTATGAACACTTTTATTTTAAACTTCACTTACCTTTTACCTTTCCATGCTTCCATATGACCCTTCTCATTAAATGAGGTCAAGCTCTTATCACATCACAATATCAGTCATCGAATTCTTTAATCGCAACACCCAACTTCATCCATATATCACATTATTTAAAACTCAGACCATTACAACTCATCGATTCGCTCCATCGCCCTATTGCCTTATTGCTAATTTGACTTATCATATTTCTCCAGATTAAGATCCTTGTAGTTTTCCATCACATCAATATATATAACTCCTTATAGCCTTTAACCATCTCACATCATTGCAAACTTATTCATTTTTGAAATTCATAATAACACTAATATCTCCACCATTAACTCAGTAATTGATCCTACGGCTATCACTTTATCGCATGCCAAATTGCATGAAGGATAATGAATTTAAAGGTGTGCGAAATAGGTAGTTTTCCATTTCTGGTGGACGTGACGTGTCAAAGTCTCATTCCATCGCACTGAAGTTAACTTTACCACTTACTGCCTCAATTTTACGTGATAAATACTTACCAATTGAAGAAAACCACCTCGAGGTTCCACCATGATACTCGCCGTCTCCAGGTTCCAATAACTTTTCCCACGAAACTAAAAAGGGTGTTACAGAATTCAAAGGTTAAGAACCTAGATTTAATACATCACTCTATACACAACGTGAACAGATATCAATACCTTTGATGCTCAAAGTTATTAACATATACGATTCAAATATTTCTAAAATAACTATATAAACAGAAATCAATCTCGAACTCTTGAAATACAATTACATAGTGTTGAAATAACCATTTGCATCTAAATGATGATTTCAAACTACACTTCAATCAACTAATTATTTAAAATGAAATTACAGAGACTTGACCCTTCTTGGCCTGATTACATCAGTTTCTCAGACCTCCATGTCTGTCACTCTCAAAATCTACACCTACTTTAATCACTCTTATCCTGTGTACTTAGAGCCCCACCTAATGCTTTTAGAAAACTACAATTTATACAGAAAAGGATTCATGAACCAATTCAGTTCCAATCCATTCTTTTCTCAACCAAATCTTAATTTAGACTTTGAATCCCTCAAATCCTCTTCATCCCTAAGATTTCTATAACTCTTGAGATATTTTCCATTAATTAAATTACAATTAAAATTCTTCAAACTCGACTAAAATTAGAAAAATAAATAAATTGATTAAGGGAACCCACTCCCTTTAGTAAATGAGAAATAAGACTCATGGGTCTTATAATTTTCGAATAATGCTCCTACATCAAAAAGTGCAGAAATTTTCCATTTCAAAACTGTCTCCAAAAAGTGACCTCCAGCTGCTAAAACTTGATCTTATGCATGTAATGAACCTTCTAAAGCATATTAAATCTCAACTTATGGCTCCTGTGGTGTTTACTCTTCATTTATGATCAATTGAGCAATGGGCTCCTCAACCACAATCATCTTCAAACCTTTCTTTTCCAGCTCTTCATGAATCAGGTCTAGTTGTTCTTGAAGGTCTTTGACTTGGTCCTTCAGTGTCCTATTCTTGGATTGTAAGTGCAGGTTTACCTTTTTAAGGTGCTTTACCTCTCTTCTTAGTGGTTGATTCCACTTTATCAGCCTTTATGTGTTGTCCAAGGTCTTTGAGACACTTGTGACTTGATCCTCCCAAATCTTTCTCATTTGTTCAAACTGCGCTCTTTCAGCTCTATGCTTCTTTGCCTCTTTCCTCAAGACTGATATCTCTTCACTTGCATCTTTCAACTGCTCCTTAAGGGCTTCAACTTCTATCTTTTTAGTGATTTTCTCTTTGACCTTATTTTTTTTGATGACCAGAACTTCTTTTGCAGGCGAGGAGAGGTCTATGATGCTTGGTGGTGGCTGAACAATTTTACTGACCTTCTGAGCCTCTTTGTTGCTTTCTAATACCTTTCTTGAATGTCTTGTCATTGGTTTTCTATCTTGAAACATGAATCCTACATCATCACCTGCAAACTCTAACTTCTTAGTTATTTTTCCTTTCTTAAGCTTCCTTCCTCCCTCATCTATGTCTTCAGCTTGGACTATGGGAGTTTCTTCAATATCAATGGCATGCAAGATGTCCTCTAAGTTACCCTTAGCCACTATTTGGCTCCTTGTAACTCTCTTTCTTCCATGTTTGCTACCTGTTGGCTTTTGTTTTGTAGGTGTAACTTTGGGTGTATCAACCTTTTTCAAATGCTTTGTCTCCATGTTCACTGGCTCAACTTTCTCTGCCACTGTATGTGATGAAACATCTCTAGGTTTGGGAACTCTTTTAGGAGTGACAACATCTAATTCAAAACCACTGATGAACAAAAAGGATATCCAATCTTTGCCTAATATTTTTAACTCCTCTAACACCAACAACTTGATCAAACCATGATGAAAGAGAGAAGTTTCATTTCCTTCTTTTTAACTTGGACCTTATCTGACATTTTAGTTAGAATTCTGTATAAGTAAAAGGGCAAGTCAAGAGACCTCTTACCCACAAAATGCAGTAGAAGTCTAAGGTGCTAGGAATAGACCATGTGGAACCTCCCTTCACAAGTGAAGTACTTCTGAATAATTAGCAGAAGTTTTGAGAAGTTGTCTTTCATGTAGCTCCTTGCGATAACATTTGTGAGATCAATTTCACTATGCTTTGGCTTGATGAATTCTTTGCAGTCCTGCATGGTGAACTTGATACCTTTAAACCATTGTTCCCCTCCCCTAGGTATTCATGTTGTTGTTGCAATGGTCTCTAGTGTTACTGTGAGGTTTAACATTCCCACCTTTGAAGTTGTCCCATTGAAACTGATAGAAAACTCCTTAGAAACCTGCAAATGGCACCCTTGCAATCTTTGGCAGAACTGAAAACAACCTATTCTTCTAAATATCTCCAAGGCAGTCGGTTCTTCATTTAAAAAATTCATGTCCATGGGATCATATCTAAGGCAGTGACCACCTTTTTTAGTCTTCTTTCTTGCAGCCATGGTGAATTTATGTCTTCTCAGGCTCACTTGATTAGTGACACCTGCAACTTTTTAAAATGCCAGCAACCATCTTGGCTCAGTGAAGCAGCTCTCTAGCAACTCAATAACATGAAAGGATACAACAAAAAATGACAAAAAAACTCAATTGGGCAATGTTTTATGGTTTCGATGACAACTCATGCCCTAATCATGACTCATGCGTGCTAAAAAAGGCAATGATGACCTCAGGCATGACCTTGTACCCTTGAAATAACCCTAACTGACTCGAATGACATTCACCCTATCTCCTCTAATCATGAACTGACAGCTTTCACCAGATTTGACAAGACAGACAGGAAATTTTTTTTTCATAGCATGGCTATTTTATTTTCTGACAGTTTTGCTACGAAAATATTAGGCAATTTCATAGCAAAAACTGCTATTTTACAGTGTAAAACGCTACGAAAAGATGAAAAACTGGCTAAAGTGTCCTTTTCGGATTTAAACGCTTGGGAGATGGAATCTGACACCTAATGATGACTGATGGGACATGATGAGACCTATATGGAGGTGGGTTTTAACCTTAGGATAGGTTTAAAGATGAAAATTTAAATTTTCCTATACCAACTTGTGACAAATGAACCCTATGACCATGTCAAATAATGTTTCACTTTTTCTGAGTGATAATAGATAATCTAATAAATTAACTAGAACCGGCCCATGGGACATCCTACTAAGGCAATTAAGACTATCTATTCATAAAAATTTCCCAAGACTTGCAGTTACCCAATTAAGAAGGCCCACTAGGTACAAACCTACTAAGGCAATTGAGAATATCTATTTGGAAAAAATTGTCCAAGACTTGCAGCTACCCAGGTGAAATAAATCACTGGAGCCAAACATGTTTAGGGGAATTTGAACCTTGGTTGGAGAATAACAACGCCCCTGTTTTACCAACCAACCAAATCGCATTCAAATTGTCTTTGACACAGTGTGTGTATGTGTTTTCCTTTTCAACCCTTTTCTCTCTTTCTGCTTCTTGTGTGTGCCCTTGGCAAAGTTGACACAAGCTCAAACCCAGTGGAACCATCCATGCAAATGTTGTACAATCCCCATAGCCAAGAACAAATTGTACTAGAGTCAGAAAACTAGGAAATATATGTTCTCCATGTCTATATTTTACCTGCACATATGGTCATCGATTCAATTTGTTGTTGGTTATCACATTCACTACTACAATATAAAGTCAAATGCTGAAAGAGTCTGGCTATGGAAACTAGATCATTTATTAGCTAAGCAGCTCAACTTATTGTTTTTTTTTGGTTTCCTAGACTATTTGTAGTGCCTATAAAGATCAAGACAACAATGAGTGGTGTCATTTCATTTCAAGGCTATACAAAACCCCCTAAAGATTGGGATTGAGTATGGGAATAAAATAGTTAATCACCTAGACAACTTAATTCACTAAGATGCTAAGCTTTTTTAATCTCCTACAAAATTCATGATGGTTTTTTGCATTAGGGAAATAATATGCTATCATTTTTTTGTTTTAAATCTCCATGAAAATTGTCATTAAATTTATGAAAGGGTTCAAAGTTGTGCCACTTTGTAATATCAGTTTTCTAAATGCAAGCCATATTCTTGTAGAATATGTTCCCAAAAGTTTTTATAAACTATTGAAAAATAGAGGCAACATTATCAATGGGAAATAATAATCATTTTGCAAGCCCCTCAAAGCGTTTTTAAGGTCTACTCCCATTTTCCCTCACCAGTCATTATTTTATTCAAGGCTAAGCATCTTCACAAAATTATAAATTATCTCAGGATAAATGGGTTCTTTTAGTGGTCAGCATAATTGTAAACTGCAAATCTATCACTCAAAATCTATACAAATGATAGGGAATCTTCTCTACCTATGGAAGAGAAGCTTTTCATTAAATAGGGAAGTATTCTTCTGGTCCTATAATAGGCTAGAGCTTTAAAGATAGTAATATTTTTACACAAGGGACATTCAAATATAGGTAGTGTAGCAATTGTGCCCCAAAAGTCATAGAAATAACTTCCTCTTGTTGATTTTGTCTTTGACATGTACATTACTTTGTAGTTGGCTAACACTACCTATTCCATATTGGTGCAGGATACAAATATTTATAGAAAAAATATACATTTAGCAGTCTTGATTTATTCATTGGATCATATGCATATTTTACACAAAATATCTAACTTATTTCATATAGATTACAATCTCAAACTTGTTCTAAGACTTCTTATAGAATGGAATAAATGTATTCTACTTGTATGTTTGGTACTTCCCAACACTTCATTTACACCTCCACCCAATTTTCATAACTTCCATAACCATTAGGCAGGCACTTGCAACTTCGATGTTATTTTTCTTGTCTAGTAAAAGATTTGCCAAGACTTTACAAAGTTTATAATTTCTCGAAAGTTCTATAATTTAGAATTTATAAAGTTTCAAGGTTTGATTTATTAAATTCTAGTTCTTTAAAGGGTGCTAGCTCAATGGAAGAGCACCTGCTTTACAAGCAGGAGGTTGGTGGTTCGATTCCATCGTGCCCTGATATTCATATGGAATGGTTACAAAGGCTTTTTTGACCATCACCAATGAGCTTATGGAGACATTTTTCGACCCTCACCAATGAGCTTATCGTGACATTTTTTGACCCTCACCAAATATGAAATGGTGAGGGTCAACGACTGTCGCCATATATATATACATGCATCAATAGTGACAGCCATGAAAGGTCCATCAAAAAAGAATGTTGTTGTTCATATGAAATGGTGATGGTCACTATCCGTCATTATAATCAAAATTTGTGATGGACCGTGAATGTCACCACAACACATACTTTCGACGACGCCATCTTTGGTGACATTCAGTTTTTTGGTGACGAAGGCTATTGTCCATCACCATTTCTCATATAAAATGGTGACGGTCACTATCCATCATTATAAATCATTACTGGTGACGGACCTTGAATGTCACCACAACACCTATACTTTCGATGACACCACCTTTGGTGACTTTCATTTTTTGGTGACGAAGGCTCTTTTGACCGTCACCAATGAGCTTATGGTGACATTTTTCGCCCCTCGCCAATGTTTTTTTTTCTTGTAGTGTACACTTACGTTTTACAACCCAAGATGTTTCTAGCTAAATGAACCTTCCAATTTTATCCCCAACTACTTAAAGGATTTCTTCTGACCAAAATAAGAGTGGAAGCTATAGCAAGATGGCCTAAACGTTTTGTATGAAAAAAAATTCTTTTCCCAAGTCAAAATTGATAACCCAGGGCTTAAGAAAAAGATAATATGGTCTGCAACTCCAAAAAATGAACAAAACCTTTGAAGCATATTCATGCGAAAATAAGATAAACCCTAGCTAGATCATGCCATGATGAAACAATAAGGAGAGTAACCCAAAAGTAATTTGGAAAATTATTGTCAATCCAAGTTCTTAGTTTCTTCTCAGAAACATCCTTCCCATAGAATTTACCAATAAGGGTTTATCCCAAAAAATTAGGAATGGGATCCAAAGAAACATCACGATCAACAACCATTGAGACAGGATTCTTCCTGGCCCTAATGCACTTAGCAAGTTTTTGGTGAATGAGATCCATCAAAAGAGGAATTTGGGTAGGGCGTAATGGAATGAGAGGGAGTGGAGAGCAAGGTAGAAGAAATTTTATTAAACATAGGAAGAGAAAGGTGTGAGTAAACATAATGAACAAGTGAAGAATCATGAGTCAAGGTAGAGGTGATAACCTCCTAAGTTATTAGCAACACCGATCTATATTCAGTATTCTAGATTATAGATCATAAGAATTCTCAAGATGTTGAGCAAGAAATTTTGTTAGTGCATACAAAAAATGAGGAAATGAGTCATCAAAGACTAAAGACATGTATTCCACTTGTGATAGGAATATGGTAGATCATGGAAGGCTTATGAAATAGGCTAGAATCTCCTCTTCCATTATAAAGACAACGAATCAGTGAATAGAGAAAAGTGGGTCACTAGCTCGGAAAGAAAAAAGTAGCCCGCCAGACGATAGCATAAATATGTGTGAATAAGGGAAAGGCCATGTGCTAAGAGTGTGTCAGATCAATGCCTATAGGACCATGCCAGAAGAAAAAAATAAGCCTTTTCCAAAAAAACTTATAAACTAATAACCATAAACCACAAACCCAAAACCTCCCTTCTCCTTCACATAAGGAAGTTCAATAGTTTTTTCATGTTATTAATATTTAATAATAATATTCACAATGTGATATTTATTTTTCTCTTATGAAAAGACTTGACCACATGATGGATTTTCAGAATTTGTTATGAATTAATGTTTTCACATACACGTAGTAAAACGCTGAAGAAATCTAAGACAAACTAATATAAATATATTTCAAAACAAATAGAAATATAGTAAATAACCATAAATTTATAAATTTTTTATATAATGTTATATATTGATAATCATTAAATGAAAAACATATTATGAAATTAAGTTGTATTTTATGAATAAGTTATGTGTTTATAGCTTTGTTGTGAAAATTTCTAAATCGAAATCCAACTACAGTGACTGATATTATTTCTTCTACTTATCATTCTGGTAACAAGTTATTTACAAAAATTACTTCAGTAAATATCGAAATAAATTATACTTCAACCTTCACAATTAAAATACTGAGACAAGATATAAAGAAATACAAGCACAAGAATGACACAATTATTTTTGGACAAATGTCCCCAGAAAAACCCAATGTGGGAAAACCGATGTAGCAGATGAGGGTTTCTTTATTATTCTTCAACAAAAATATCTTGTACAAGGAAAAATCAACAGTAATGAAGAGAAATCTCTGTGATAATACTAGAGAAAAATTTCTCACAAATATAGATGAGAACTTGATCCCTGAGAGGCCCTGTTGCCTCCTTTGCCTCAACACTTCATGAGGACTACACAGTTCTATGGCACTGCATTGTGTTGTCCCTTTGATGCTTCTGTGTTGTACCTTCTCTACATTGTGTCATCATCTCTTACACTCCCGACTGATGTTGATAACCTCTTTGTTGGAGTAGGGTCTCCTAAAGAGCTACGAATTTTGTCCTTTTTTGTATATTTTTGTATTGTTTAGTCTAACGCAAGGGTTTTTGGGTGGGTGAAAGCCCCTAAAGCATTGTAAACGGGTCAAGGGTAGACAAAGAGTCCGCAAACCATGGTTTGCGGACCATTGGATGAATAGGCTAAATCAGTATAAATAGATGAACCTTTTTGAGTCTTAGGTAGGGAAAAAGATAGAGATTGATGCTAAGTGTGAATTATTAGATCTGTGGTAGGGTTGTTTGGGTTAGGACTCTTGCTAGCTGTGTGCGCAGAGATCCTTTTTCCTGCTGTGTGCGGACCCTATTGGTTGTGTGCGCATGCGGTATTCTGGGGATGTAAGAGGATTTTGGTAGTAATATATATGTGTGAAAGTATTTTTGGACATCTGATGTTATCTGGAACTATTCTTTTATGATTGATGTGAACTTGGGTTATGTGATTAAATACGAAAGTATCTGTTTAATAGTTGCGAACTATTTGTGTTTCTGGTTTATGTATCTATGATCTGTTAAATTAGTGCGATTATACTGTTACGTGACCATAGTCGATAGTACGCATGTGGATGCGGACCTATTAAGTAGATCTGATAAGCTGCATTATGGTTATATAATAAAAACCCTTCGAATAGCCTCTTGCTATTTAGATTTGATAATTACAGACTGGATTGACTTACCTCCTCTCTCTTAGGGTGTGGAAACCTGGTTCCAACACCCTCCCATATTGCTTCAGGTGAGACTTTGGCCTGTGCAAGCAGGTCACTGCCGAAAGGGCCAGTAGTATAGGGGTTTGTTGGCAAACCTTAATCTCTGAACCTAGGTCAGGACCCCTCAAGCCAAAAAATGGTTCCATTGCTGGGACCGGGAGCATTTTGAGAGAGATCGGGTAATGCCAAGACCGTATTGGAAACCTGAGAAGAAATAAATCGACGAGTGGTTTGAAAATCAATTTCAAGAATTCACAGTAAAATAAAATCATTGTATAGAGTGAATGAGCTCCGATCAAAGTGAGGGTACAACGCGCAATGGTAAGTACTACAAAAATAATCAAGAAGGGGATCGATCTATCTACAGTCCAGTAAGAAATTTTGTTGCGCATAGCTCTCCATCTACACCACCTTCGAACCCTCATAGGGGTAAGAACTCACCTCCAACACCACCAGAAGACGATATGGCCTCACACATGAAGCTACCTACCTTCAAGGGCATGGGGGATGAAGATATGGATCGGTTCTGGTTTGCCGCAGGGTCGGTATGGACTGCGCAGAATGTGGCTAGCGATGCTGTGAAGAGGGCATAGCTATCCCTTGCCTTTGAAGGAAGAGCCTTGGACCAGTACATGGGATATATCGATCAAGATGTGAATGCGACTATTGAAGAAATAAAGAATTCCTTGAAACAACTGTTCAAGAAGCCTAAGTCCTACTCTCAGATAGTAAATGACCTGAAATATTTCAAGCAAGGACCATCTGAATCTGTATGGGAAGCTTATCAACGATTAAATAAAGTAATTAGAGAAGGGGGATTCCAGTATGATGACAGGCAGCACACGAAATGGTTCATTGCTATGTTGTTGCCCCACCTGCATGTGCCAATGGGTCATCAAGCTATTGAATCACAGGAGAAGGCCTTGGAGGTTGCCATGAAGCTGGAGGCTACGCAAAAAGATGATACCCAGTTAGGAGTACAACATATATAGGGCCAGCTAGAAGCAATGTACATAGAGATTCAGAATCTACGAAAGGAATGAGGAACAGAGGCTAGCCCTGAAAGATGGTGTATACGATGCAGGTGAATGGCCACACCAAGGATAATTGTTCGCTGCTCGCAGACTACATGCAAGCTAGGGGACCCAGCCCATTGCGCCCTAGGGAAGCTGTAGGACCAAGTGGGTCAGCGCTATGGTGCGATGACTATCGCATTGCTGGGCTGCATGATACCAACCACTGCCCCCGCCTTGCTGCATATATCCCAGAAGTAAATCAACAATGGTGTAGGTTTTACAGGCCTGTCGGACATGATGAACAGAACTGCGAAACTTATAATATGATGATAGACCGAGGAAACCTATATAGGGTACAATCGGATCCCTCATCACCTAGATCCCCCACAGGTATAGGAGGTTCCCTAGCTAGGAGCAAGGGAGGGGGACGAGGAGGAAGTGCGGGTAGGGGTAGAGGCCAACTGATCTGCTATAACTGCAGGGAGGTAGGTCACTTTGCAAGGGACTGCACGAACCCAAAATGACAATCCTGCAGATATTGCAGATAGTTGGACCATGTGATCGAGGACTGCCTAATTTTGATAGACAAGGTGCAGGAAACACAACAGAAACCTACACATAATATACAAAGGGTTAAGACGAAACCTCAAGAGGAGGGGCCAAGCGTTAATGTGATAACACGCAGTGACATGGCCATCGGAGGATCTGCGGAAAAAGTTGAGGTGGAGCCTCTTATCCATAAAGCAGCCACTAAACAAGAAGGCATGGACTTACAAAGGGATAAGGAGACCTTTGTCGCAGCTCGGCAAGACTTTGCTCAGAACGAAACATCTACTCCTCAGAACCCCACCGACAGTAGAATTGAAGATGAGGTCAAACCATTATTGAAGGCATGCATGAAGCTGCTGCATAATCAGCGGGCCGTAGAAATCCTCCAAGCCCTAATCGACAGCCATGCGGGAAAAGCATACCTAGTCATGAAAGCTAAGGAAGTGCACAAACTATATAAGCAGAAGAGATGCACTGGTTGAGAGATGCGATTAACTGCATAGATTGGTGACTACGAAATGGACCAGGTTATTCTAGACCTACAATCATATGCGAATGTACTACTTAAACAAACTTGGCAGCGAATGGGAGAGCCTAAGTTGGAATGGTCCACTATCCAGCTATGCATGGATAATCAATAGAAGATCATACCGTTGGGAAGGTTATCATAGATTGTAGTAGATATCGTTGGAGTTAAGGTACGGGCTGACTTTGAAGTCATTCAGATTGTAGAAGATGCAAACCTGTATCTGGCACTCCTAGGATTGGATTGGGCCATTCATATGGGTGGTATTATCAACTTGAAGAAATGAAGCATGGTGTTTGAAAGTGAAGGAACACGGGTGATCATACTACTAGACCCTGCAAAAGGAGAAAGGTATACCGAGCCAGTGCGCAAGGAAGAAGAGGTGGATCACATCTATAAGTTAACTGCAAGGGATGAAGAATGGATCAATCCTACGGTCAATGGTGTGCTTTGCTGGGAAAAGGATAACGAATTATTTTTCGACTCTGACGAAGAAATAGAAAATTGGCAAAACCGATTGCATGATGTCTCTGCGCTGCACTGCCTACGAATTATTAGGGACCTTCGTTGCATATCCTCCGAGGTAAGAGAACTACCCTACTTTGATGGTTCCGGTAGTATAAAGGAATTTTTGCGAACATTCAAAGTGGAGGTTCCTAGAGAACGGAGGCTATGGGCCCTTAATCTAGCTATGTGCGCAACAGCTGCAAGGTGGTGGGACACAAATAAGGAGGTGTTCCAGGACTGGGAGGAATGTTGAGATATGATGATCCCGTGATTCAAGCCCCCGGTTGAGGTACGTGTCAAGACGTTCCTTGGCCCAGGGGACCCACATGAACACTTTTTTGCTTGGATGGAAAAGTGGTACGAATGAACTCCGGAGGAATGGGTTCACTTGTTTATTCATGCATTGGGATCGATCCCTACTGCATGGTACTTGGATGCGTAGCTACATCAATGCACCTGCAACTGGGAAAATTTGAAAGATGAATTCATTGGTACCTTTGGACTAAAAGGGGGCTTGGAGGTGCTTGACGAAGCTCTGCAGGATATAGATGCATTCGTGTTTGGTGAATCCAGCTCCTCTGCAGCATTTGGGGTGCCGACGTGGGAATCGCAGATGCAGGATATTGTCAATTGTCGCAATATAACTCTAGAATAATGTGATGAGAATCCATGCAATGTCTCTATCCCAGAATCAGAGGAGGAACACACAGTTTCAAGACCTTTGTTACACACTATGGATGTTACAGAACCTCTGAAGCTGCGAGAAGTTAACATTGGTACAGAAAAGAAACCCTAGTTGGCTAAAATTGGGGACTACTGGGGTGATGAGACAGTAGGCAATATTGCAGAACTTCTCACGGAGTATCAAGACTTATTTCCAACAAATTTTTTGGAGCTTAAGTGGATCATGGGGGACTTAGAGGTTATGCGCGTCACTCTGAAACTAGATGTGCAACCAGTAGAGAAGCGCCCTTATCATAAGCAGAAGGTTAGGGAGGAGATCGATAAAATTCTCATCGAACCGATCGAATAGTCGGACTGGGGGAATCCCATGATTGAGAAATAGCTGCGTTCGATCCTTGGACATACAGGATACTATAGAAAATTCATTCAGGGATACGCAATAATTGCAACACCTCTGAAAAAGCTACTTAAGAAAGATTTTTCATTCTTTTAGGATGGCAAGTGCCAGTAGAGCTTTGAGCTACTCAAGAAAAAGATGGTATCTGCACCTATTCTTATTTTTCCTGATTGGGCAAAGGTATTTCATGTTCATGTTGATGCTTTGGGGATTTTCCTAGGAGCGGTCCTTACGCATCCTGGTGCCAGAAACATTGATCACCCGATCACATTTGCTAATCGAAAACTCTCGAGTGCGGAGCGCAATGATGCCACCACGGAGAGGGAAGGGTTGGCCATGGTCTATGCACTACAGAAGTATCGACACTATCTGTTAGGAGGACACTTTAAGATTATTACAGATCATTCGGCTTTAGAATACCTGGTGGATAAGCCTACGTTGGGGGGGAACTCTGCAGATGGTTGTTGATGTTTCAGGAATATGATTTTGAAATCATAATCTAGCCAGGGAAATTGAATGTTGGGCCGGATCACTAGTCCCGAATTGAGACAGGTGAAGAACCCACTGACTTGAAGGAATGATTGCCTAATGCACAAATTTTCACCATTAAGGTTGTTGATGCGCACTTCGCTGATATCACTCAGTTCCTGACTACAGGCATGGCGCCTGCAGAATATTTGGTACGACAAAAGAAGGAGTCAGTTACCTGGGCGGCAGATTTTACCATTATCGTAGGTCAATTATATAAACTAGGCACTAATGAAGTGCTACATAGATACGTTCTGGAGCATGAAAGACATGCTATCTTGGTAGAAGCTCACAAAGGCATAGCAGGAGGTCACTATGCAGGCAGGGCAATGACACAAAAGATCTTGCGGGCTAGGCTATGGCGACGTAGAATTGCATTTGGAAGGACTAGCCTCAGACTACAGCCGGTGCGTTGGGAGCGCAGGAGATATGCTCAAAGTGCAGGGGTGCACTGGGGGCGCAGGGGTACGCTGAGCACACCCCGGGTGCAAAACTAGCCGTTGGAACAGTCAAATCGAGTAAAAAGAAAAAATTACTGTTGGATGGGGCGAGCGGCCAACATTTAATGAGGTTATTTCTGGAGATTTTTTACCATTTACTTGATGGTAAGTTCCGCGTGTAGTCTACCCTACCATTGGGCGATCGCCAAGGCTATAAAACAGGTGGGCTAGATTAGACAAGGGTTTCGTATCGCTTGAATAGCTTGTACTTGGCATGTTTGTCCTGGACGAATTTGTGCTGTAAGAATTTATGTGCCTATAGCATCTCTTTCATGTCTGAGAAACATGCTCCCTCTGACAGTAGCAATCTCGAGTTTTTCTTTTGCGGTGGGATGATGGCCACGAATCGTGCTGAACCTTCGGAGCCAGTGACCTCGATGGAACAAGAAACTGAGGAAGTAGTGGAGGTCGAGTCCAAAGTCGAAGAGGTCCTCTCCACGCCTAGCCCAACCATGAGAAAAGGAAAAGAAAAAGCACAGGGCTCAGGAAAGCCCCCAAAACCCACGAAATGGGCTGTAGGGAAGCCCCATACTTCCTCGAGAAACGTAAAATCCCCTCGAGCTGCTCCAGAGGAGGCCCGGATCGCCGAGCTGATCAACTGGTTACCTCCCTTTATTCGACAGCGCAAGACCTCAACGCGCACATCGAAGAACCTCGATGGCTTGATCACCTACCTGTAGATGCCACTGACCCTAGGGGAGGTCCCCGTCATTGGTGAACCTTTTGAAAGGCTTCATGAAATCAAGTTTGACGATCACAACTTGGCCAATTTCGAGGCCTTCCCTGAGCTGGCACTTGAGTTATACCTTGAAACAGTTCATGGATCCGATGGGGTCAAAGTTGTCCCCCAACTTTGGGTGTGTGGTTTGGCTGGGTTCGGGCTTCTGAACCTGCTCAGGATGCCACACTTCGGTCACTACAATGTCACAGACCAGCTCGCACGACAGTTGCTCACCTTGATTCATGATGGCTGCCTGTGGATCCAGGACAAGATCCTCATTGATGCTGCGCTTGTTCATCAGATTACTGGTCTCCCCATGAGCAGACCAAACCCCCTGGAGCCCGTGGGTAAGAAATATGAGGGGGATACTGCTGAATATGTGCACCAAAAATATCATGTGGAGCGAAACATTAGGGGTTTCATAATCAAGTCCATCAATGACCAAGGTACGCAGTTGGGCACCATGCTGTTGGCGTGCAAAATGATGAGGAAATGTCAGATCACCTCTATCCTAGCCTACGTAATTCAGTTAGCAGGACAATGCCGGAAAGGGGTATGTTTTAACTGGGCATAGTATTTCTGTGATGAGTTTCTGACTAATGTCCGCGAGTCCCAAGATTAGGGCCGCGCCTTTTGTTATTCCTGGTTACTGTTTGTCATAACGTTGGTTGCCTAGGAAGCCCCTGCGGAGTCAGTCCTCCCTAATCTTACCCTGGACATGTGCTAAGGGGCTCGCTATGCCCACTTATGGGATTCTACGGATCCGCGACATCTTGAGGACAACTAGGTTTTCTGGGTCCTCTTTCAGAGTAGCGTGGCTGCAGCCATTAAATCTCGACCATGGTTATCCCCTGCCGTGTATGACAGATACAAGGGCATTGCGGCATTTCAGATCACTATGCACAATTTCCAAATCAAGGCACACAAGGATAAAGCCTAAACTTCGCTCCCTTATATGGTGGGGGATGAAGAAATATACAACGTCATTGCACTCTGGCCTCCTAACTAGAAGATCGGCTTCAAAACTGGCACGAAGGGTGTCGAAGGAACCAGCACATCAAAAGTCACCCCCCCTGTCGTCATCAAGGATATCAAAGGTGTGACCAAGAGTACCAGACAGGACACGGGCGCAGCCGCACAAAAGGATGTGCAACCGAAGCAGACCCTTGAGAACAACGTCAAGGCAGAGACTCAGGTAGGTTCGCAGCCAGACCTGGGTACAGAAGGTATGGATGCAGGAGGACCTACCTCCCCCCACGGCATGAAGTGAACAAGTAAGCCTGTTAAACCGCCCTGCAAAAATCAGCGCTCTTAGCGGATGGAACGAGACGAGATAGTCACGTTGACTGACGGAGACCTTGAACAAATCACTGATGCGGTCACTCTGGCCACAGAGGACAGATGGGTAGCCTTAGAAGAGCAGCAGAAAGCTACGGTCGACACAATCTAGGCTGAGCTCTGTACATTACAGCTGAAGACAGACACACTGCAAACCAGTGTGACTCAGGTACACACACCCTCAACTGCCAGTAGCGCAACATTAGTTACAGAAAAAAACTGCCTCTGCTCTCTACCTTGCACAGCTCTTCTGATCAGTCCACCTGACCTATGAATCCAAGTCCAGGCCAGTACAGAATTCCATCTGAATTTAGCTAGGCTACCTCATGAGGCTTTGTAGGGTCTCCACACCTCTGTATTTCAGGAAATTCACCATCAAGACCAACAAGTGCACCAACAACTCAGAGTGGATGAATAGACAATTGATGCAAAGAATGATGAAGTATGCCTTGCCACCGTGAAGCACACGGAGCTTGAAAATATGATTCACCAACTTTGCACAGATGTTACCGTACAGATCCCGGTCACAACCACCCCTCAAGAAAAGTTTGAAAGGTTGGTTGCAGAACTGAAGGCCTCCAGGGCAGAAGTTCAGGTGGTCAAGACATGGATGGAGTAGCAGATCACCAACCTCCAGGCTAAGTTGCAGCTTGAAACACCTCCAAAGGTACAAGCCCAACCAACTACATTGGTCACCGCAGCTATGAACGTCATCACAGGGAAGATCGCGCAAGGTGCCCAATTATTGCAGACTGCCATGCAGCTATGGACCAAGGGTCAGCACGACCCAATCCTGTGAGGAATAAACTAGGACCTGCGACAAAAAGAAGAAGAGTTTGAGATGTTAGAAGCCACCCTGCCCACTTTCGTACCTGCTCAGCGCTTGCAATGACTGCGCACCATCCAAGTGCTCCAAGTTGATATTGAAGACCTCCGACAAAATAAGAAGATCCTTGGTGACCGTCTGAAGCCTTGGGCTGTCGAAGCCCTCAAACTTTCACAGGATGCTGATATTGCTGTTAAGTAGCTAAACCAAACTCTGGAGAGTGTCACCACCGCAACGGAAGGCCCTATTTCAGAAAACTTGGTTGACATTGCACATAATTTTTCTTCATAAAGTGAAGGCGTGTTGACCCCATTAGTTGAGGTGATCAGATTTTTGCAAGCGCAGGTCGAGACCCCACTAGCACAGTGACTCGAGACGAGTCACAAGATTGTGTTGGGGGACTATTGGAGAAGGGTCTCCTAAATAGCTACGAATTTTGTCCATTTTTGTATATTTTTGTATTGTTTAGTCTAACGCATGGGTTTTGGGGTCGGTCAAAGCCGCTAAATCATTGTAAACGGGTCAAGAGTAGACCAAGAATCCGCAAACCACGGTTTGCAGACTATTGGATGCATAGGCTAAATCGGTATAAATAGATGAACCTTTTTTAGTCTTAGGTAGAGAAAAAGATAGAGATTGATGCTAAGTGCGAATTATTAGATCTGTGGTAGGGTTTTTTGGGTTAGGACTCCTACTGGATGTGTGCGTGGAGATCCTTTGTCCTGTTGTGTGCGAACCTTGTTGGATGTGTGCGTAGGCAGTATTCTGGGGATGTAAGAGGATTTTGGTAGTAATATCTATATATCTATATATATATATATATATATATATATATATATATATATATGCGAAAGTATTTTTGGACATCTGATGTTATCTAGATCTGTTCTATTATGATTGATGCGAACTTGGGTTATGTGATTAAATACGAAAGTATCTGTTTAATAGCTGCGAACTGTCTGTGTTTCTGGTTTATGTATCTATGATCTGTTAAATTACTGCGATTATATTGTTTTGCGACCATAGTTGATAGTACGCACGTGGATGCGGACCTATTAAGTAGATCTGATAAGCTACATTCTGGTTATATACTGAAAAACCTATGAATAGCCTCTTGTTGTGTAGATCTGATAATTGTAGACCAACTTGACTTACCTCCTCTCTCTCAAGGTGTGGAAACCTGGTTCCAGCACCCTCCCATACTGCTTCAGGTGAGACTTTGGCCTGCGCAAGCAAGTCATTGCCGAAAGGGCTAGTTGTGTAGGGGTTTTTTGGCAAACCTTAATCTCTGAACCTAGGTCAGGACCCCTCGAGCCAACACCCTCTCTCCTCTCCACCATCAACTCTCCCTCTAAATCGATTTCTTCTTTCTGGAAAATCGATCTTACTTGGGAAACTGAGTATCTGCCTAGTGTATTTTCCAAATGACCCTCAAGCTTCTTTAAATAATCTTCTAGTTGACATTCAACAACCCAGATTAGAAGCTAATTAATGGCTAAGATCATTTTGACTTGATACTCGTCTTCTTCTAGAATTTACACCCATAGTTTAGGTTAATGGCCATTAATTATTTTAATTTCCTAAGTTTAGACTTAGGGTCCCATTAAAAATAATTAATTTATCAAATAAAACTGTCTCTGGGTAGAATCTCCCCAAACAATTTTTGGGTTATCTGGAATACATGTGTCTAAGCCTCTCCAAAAAATTTGAAACTTAGATAACATCTGATGCTATCCCAAATAAACACTCCCTCGTACCGAGGAATGTGCTCTAGCAATACACCCTACTGCATACTTCTCTGACTCTGAAGCATCTCCCTCTGCACTATTGATATCTGACATATTTCCCACCAACTACTGTGCTCCAACTGTACTGTTGCTGACGCTGCCACTGCCAACATTGCATCTGTACTACTAATCCCTCTCAAATTCTGCATCTGTGGTTGAGATATCACCTATTTCTGCTACTGAAACAGATTCTCTACCATACTCATTTTCTCCCTGAAGTGAATAAACATATCCCTCCCAAGAGCTTTGGTGAGTATGCCTGCCACTTGATTTCCTATGGGGACATACTGCAACTGTACTGCCCCACGTTGAACACAGTCTCTAATAAAATGACACCTGATGTCGATGTGCTTTGACCGATCATGAAATAATGGATTCTCAGAGATTTTAATACAACTTTGATTATCACAGAAGATACTGGTCACTTCCATTTTTCTTCTAAATAAATTCACTAGAAATTTTATAAGCCATATATATTTTCACGTAGATGTGCCTCCTACCATATATTCTGCTTTTTTTGAGCTCAGTGCTACAGTATTTTGCTTCCTACTGCACCAGGAGGTCATTCCTGATTCAATACTGAAGAAATACCTCATGGTAATTTTCTGATCTATTGAACTTCCTGCCCAATCTAATCCGTGAATCTGCTCAACCTGACAGCGTCTACTTGGGTGTAATTGAAACCATATCCGACTATTCCCTGCACATATATGATATTGTGCCTAGATTCTGCCGAGTGAACCCTTTTCGTTTCTACCATGAACTAACTCAAGGTGTTGACAACAAAAAAAATGGTTGGCCTAGTGTTGAACTAGATACATAAGTGAGCCAATGAGTTGTTTGTACAAGGTGGGGTCCACTTCCTTGTCTCTCGATGCATCTATTTTCTTCTAGTTGGTTATCATGGGCATTGCCATGGGCCAACAATCCTACATCCTGAACCTCTTAAAAATTTATGTGGCATATCTTCCTTGTCCTAGGAAGATCTCTCCATTGTTCTGTCACACCTTCAATCTTAGAAAATAATGCATCAACCCCAAATCCTTCATTTCGAATTCTTCTTCCAAGTTCTTCTTGCAATCCTTTATGAGCCTAGATGATCCTGTAAGGAATGTATCAACTACATATAGTACCAGAAATAGTGTCTCATTCTCTACCATCAAATGGTAGAGATTGGGATCTGCATCACTCTTGACAAATCCCAACTACTGCAAGTAGCCATCAATCCAACCATACCATGCTCTGGTTTCCTGCTTCAACCCATATATGGCTTTCTTCAATATGCATACAAGAGATTTATTCTCACGGGTTTCAAAGCCTTCAATTTGTTCTATGTACACCTCCTCTTATATCACCCCATTCAAGAACGTTGCCTTGACATCCATTTCGTAAATTTCCCATCCCATCTGCGTTGCTAAGGACACAACAGATCTGATGGAGGTGTATCTGGAAATAGGGGAGAAGGTCTCCTCATAGTCAATTCGCTCCTTATGTGTATATCCCTTAGCAACAAACCTAGCCTTGTACTTCTCTATGATGCCATCTGCAACATACTTGATTCTGTATATCCACCTCGAACCTACAACTAATCTATTCTTTGGTCTAGGTATAACTTCCTAGAAATCATTTTTCATGATAGAACTGTACTCTTCTACCATGGAATCCACAAAAACAAGATGTTGTATGGCCTCCTGAAAGATAAAGGGTTCTTCAACCTATACTACCAAGGCTTGGTATCTGTCAGGTTGTTTACGCTGCCTTTTATCGCTTCTAGGAGCTCCAACAAGCACCTCTATGTCCCTTAGCATCTGGCGTACTTCTCTACTAGTTATGCCACTGGTGGTGGGTGGCTCAATCAGTTCCTCTTCCTATTGTCCCATTTGCTGTGAACTATCTAGATTTCCCTCACCTGAGGAGATACTCATGTTGGTTACAGTTACTGATCCAGATGTTTGTCCACCTTTCGGTTCTTCCCCCTATTACTGTTGGACAAGAGTAACATCTTCAAATTGAACTCCAATAGGCATCTCTAGGATTTCCTGAAATCTCTGTCTTCCATGAAATTTACATCCCATCTGACTACAATATTCCTATTGCCCAAAATGTAGACTCTGTATGCCTTCGAAGTCTCATTGTATCCTACAAGAGACCCATTTTCTGTAGTCAGATCTAATTTACATTGCTTCTCATCTGGAATGTGATAATACACCACACTTATGAATATCTTGAAATGAATCACTTTTGTCTTCTTCCCTGTGAAGACACTCTCGGGCGTTATCTTGCCCAATGCTCTATGAAGAGTCCTATTCTGGATATATATTGTTGTGTTGCATGCTTCTTCCCATAAAAAATTAGATAGATCCTGGTCATTCAGCATTGCTTTTTCTACCCTAACAATAGTTCTATTCTTCTGCTCTACAACTCCACTTTGCTCTAAATTATATGGAGTCGTGCATTCTCTTTTGATTCCCTCTCTTGCGTAGAATTCTATAAAGTCCTTGTCAGTATATTCTCCATCATTATCTGAGCGCAATACTTTTATATTCTTCCTAGTCAAGTTTTCAACCAGAGATTTAAATTCTCTGAACCGATCAAAGACCTCATCCTTGGTCTTTAAGAAGTAGATCCAAGTTTTCCTGGAGTGGTCATCAATAAAGGTGAAAACATATTCGACACCACTAAGAGATCTAGTAGACATTGGACTGCAGATATCTTAGAGTATTATCCCCAATACACTTTGAGCCCTATTGTTTCTTTTGGAGTATGTTGCTTTAGCGTACTTCCCTAGTGCACATCCTCTGCATATGCCATCGTGCTTGGTACTTAAGGCTGGAACTCTCGTAACATTTTCTCTGAGTATTCAGAGCTCCATGGTGTATATTCCCCATTGGTCTGTGCCATAGCTCATTTAGGTCATTTTCACCATTGAGATCACTACCTACCAGTGTCATTGGAGACTCGAACTGCAACCTATATAGTATGTTTCTTCAAGTTCCAATCTGAGCCTTTTTCTTCCATCTTGTATGTTTGACGTATACTTTCCTTCCAATGAAGTACACATCATATCCCTTGTCCTGCAACTGGGACACTGAAAGTACATTCATTCCCAATCCTGGCGCATGCAACACATTCATGGCTCGGAGGCTATTTCTTGCTTCTATCCGAAATGATATGGTTTCTCTTCCTACTGGGGTGCACTTCGTTTTATTTCCCATAGTAATATGGAAGTTCATTCGTTCTTCTTAATAGCTCGAGAAATATTCTCGTACTCCAGTCATATGAGTTGAAGCCCCGCTATCAATGTACCAATCATCGGCTAATGCAGAAGTCGAAAAACAAGAAAATTCTTCTTCTAATCTAGAAGATAACTCGGAAATGTCATGATCTTCCATCGTGCTATTTCTTTTCTCTGGCATCCAATGCAGAAAAACTTTGTGGTCTCTCTGGGGTTCAATTTTCTGCTAATGCAACACCACAGCTTCTCTTCAATGCAGATTCTTTTGTACCCTTGCCCAACAAAGCTCTAATACCATGTGAAAATTTCTAAATCAAAATCCAACTGCAGTGATTGATATTATTTCTTCTACTTATAGTTCCAGTAAAAAGTTATTTACAAAAATTACTTCAGTAAATATCGAAATAAATTCTACTGCAACCTTCACTCAAATACTGAGACAAGATATAAAGAAATACAAGCACAAGAATGACACAATTATTTTTGGACAAATGTCCCCAGAAAACCCCAATATGGGAATATCGTTGCAACAGATGAGGGTTTCTTTATTATTCTTCAGCAAAAATCTCTTGTAATAAGAACAATCAGTAGTAATGAAGAGAAATTTTTGTGATAACACTAGAGAAAAATTTCTCACAAATATAGATGAGAACCTGATCCCTGAGAGGCCCTGTTGCATCGGTATTGCGTGAGGACTGCACAGTTCTGCTTCACTACATTGTGATGTCCCTCTGTTGCTTCTACATTGTCCCTTATTTGCACTGTGTCACTAGCTCTTGGACTCTCGACTGATGTTGATACCCTCTCTATCCTCTCCACTTGGAACTCTCCCTCTGAATCAATTTCTTCTTTCTGGAAAATCGATCTTACTCGGGCAACTGAGTATTTTCCTGGTGTATTTTCAAAATGACCCTCAAGCTTCCTTAAATAATCTTCTAGTTGACATTCAACAACCCATATTAGAAGCTAATAAATGGATAAGATCATTTTGACTTGATCCTCGTCTTCTTCTAGAAGTCACACACACAGTTTAGATTAATACCCATTAATTATTTTAATTTCCTAAGTTTAGACTTAGGGTCTCATTAAAAATTATTAATTTATCCAATAAAATTGTCTCCGGATGTAATTTCCCTAAATGATTTATGGGTTATCTGGAATACATGTGTCTAAGTATCTCCACAAAGTTTGATACGTAAAGCACATCTGATGCTACCCCAATTCAACATTTGTATGATATAATATATAATTAATAGAATAATAAATTACTCATTAGTGGCATATTATCACCAGAATTGTGTTAAGCTCGATCAAGTTTGGATGCCACTTGGGATAGATTAATTACCCCTAAAATGGCTTCGATCCTCAACCCCTCCCCATGAGGTTTAAACATTAGACCTGGTAGAGACTAAACCCCCCTCAAACCATAAGTAATAGATTTTTAATATTTTTAATATTTAATAATAGAAATTGAATATCATATTGTTAAATAATTTGTTAATGTTATCAATATTTTATTAATATTAACATTATGATATTCATTTTCCTACTATGAAATGATTGGACAACAAAACATTGTCAATAATGACCAATTTTCAAGGTTTCCTATAAATTAGTATTTTCACTTCCTTGAATCGAAGAACAATGAAGTAATCTAAAGCAAACTCATACAAATATATTGCAAAACAATTTTTGTCCAAATGTTCTAAAATCATACAAATATATTTCAAAACAAATCATGCCAATAATAATAAATTTACATATCATATTAAAATTATATAAAAAAAATAATAATAAACTTTTCTTCTTTTATTTTTCTTTTGATCTTTCTTTGTTTTTTTCCCATGGGAATCCGTAGACATAATATTTGGGATCATGAACTTCGCTCAACTTCCCACATGTTATAAAACACATGTCATCACCCTATTCTTAAATTGAGAGGGAAAGCAAAAGATTACCTCAAAAGTGGAGTATTTATGCTTGTGAAGTGGGTGTCTGCATTTAGGGTTTGTGCTAATGATCTAAGTGCACTATGAAATATATGAGAGTGAAGCTGATGTTGAGCATGAGATAACACAACAACATCATATTACTAGCCTAACCATATAAATTAAATGGCTATTACATGTCAACAAACAACAAAATATACATTAAATATTACCAAGGTTTTAAAAAATCGTAAAAATTAATTAAATTATAACTTTGTTTTATTATTCTTAATCATAAAAATAATTAATATATGAGTTAAACATATAGAGATTTAAAAAATATGTAACAAAATTATTAATTGTGGAGTTTTATGTCTACTTTACCATGAAGATTCTATTCAAATATCTTAATTCATTTTCATATCATATTTTTTTTAATTAATCAATTTAATTAAAATGAAAAAAAATCATATAACTACTTTTAAATAAATTTCACTTTTAATTTGTAATTACCACTAAAAATATAAATTAAATTTCTAACAATTATTAATAACTAAATTAAAATTTTAAAAAACCTATACCAAAATAAACACACTTATTCACATAATTTTATATAATAAAATTGTATAATTATTATTTTTACATAATAATAATAATAATATTGTATTATGTTAAAGATTACAGACGGTTATGAAATTATAAATTACATTATATCATACTATGCACAAAGGAAAAGAAGAAGAAGAGAATCTCATACTTGCCCTATGTAAGTGGAGGTAGTTCTATCGGACTCGGCTTAGAGGAGTTTTATGAAAAAACTTGTTTTCAATGACTAACACGGGCAACTGTTGTTAAAACAATGGGAGTGGGTACTCTTACACGCAAATTTCCCTTGCTAATTGGATTTTCTTTGCTCCTTGCCAATTGCCTAAAGTATGGTTACCTAAAAAAAATATTTAAATTGACTTTCATTGAGCTTACTTTGATTACAAATTTTAACAAGTATAATGCCAAAAATAATAATTGATGATATATAACATATTTTAATATAACTTTAAGCTAATATAATATAATAAGTATATTAAAAATAATATAAAAATATAATATAATAAGAGTAATAAATTTCATATTAATTTGTTTTTATTTATTTTTTATGTAACTATTTGTTTAAATTTTGGTGGGCAACTATCTAGTTCAATTTAAAACCATAGTCATCAACTAATTAGAAAAAAAAAACAATTTACATAATTATTTTTTAGTTTTCAAAATATTCAGTTTAATATTTTTTTTTTTTCAAACCTTTAATAAATTTCATAGAATTTGTTTAAAAAATTAAGCTTTTTTTTTGCAAAATCAAAAACAATATAACCTGTATTTGTCATATATAAACATATTTTAAAATCTACCCCCACACTAATTACCTATACTAAGTTTCCATAATATTTCATGAATGTGCAATATGTCTCAATATAACTTATGTATCTCATGGAAAAATGAATATTAAATTTGACAAGTGGATCGCATCAAATGAGATTTTACCGACAATTCACATAGCTTGAGTCTTTTGTTCGGGAAATCTTTTAATGGAGCAATACAATTTGCCCCTTGTTGTATTTTTTTTTTTTTTAACTTATCTAATTTCTCAGAAATTATTTTACTAGTTTTCTTCAAAACAAGCATATAATAATTTTTCTCAGAATTTAACATATTTAAATCAATAATTACAAAGCTTGTAGACAAATTCCACTATAAACCTAACTATTTGTTTATTATTAAGAGAGAAATTACATCAAATTCATTTTGAAAAGGAACCTAACAAATAGATACGTTGGAGAAACCTTCTCTGGCTTGACTCCCCTGTCTGCAAAAATGTGTTGTTTCATCTGTTTAATGAACGACTCAAAATCTCGATCTTCCTCGCTAAGTGCCAATGAGGAATCTGGTTGATTCCTCCAAATGACTAGCTATGGTGTATCTTGCAACATCTAAACCAACTTTGATCCCTAGGGAGGATATACTCATGCCCGAAGATGATACACACTCAGGGTTACAAACCCTCACACAAAGCTCAGTGACCCACAAAATCAATTCACCAAATCATTCAATCATGCCCCTAAATGAACTTTCATCTTTCTTTTCATAATTTTTACCATCCAAATACCACGGGTCACTTATTAATAATAATATAGTAACTATAAGTTTTATTTGTTAGTTAAATAAATTCAATTAATAATCCTCTTTTTAATTTAATTACTCACTATCATTTTTAAAATGATTTCTCATGTCTAGTCTTCTTAAAAAGGGACATTACAGTCCTCTCTTCCTGAGATTATTTGTCCCAAGCAATCCAGACATGTATTCTTAGGTCAAGATAATCCTAAAGGATATCTACTGCATACAATTTAGAATCTGCATATCAATACCAAGGTTCCAAGTTTTCCTATAGAATGCTCCCACATATAAATGGTGTATCATATTAGCCCAATTGAATTCCTCCAAGATGTTGTTTTCTCCCATACTGTAAAGAAATTCCTCGTGGTGTGAATTGTTGAATAATGGTGTTTTATTGTTGCTTATGAGAATCCCATTCAGTTTTGGAGGTATAACTATCAAAAGGCGTTGGCTAGCTATCCGAAGTGACCCTCCATAAACAAGAGTTACATCAAAAAATGACCAAGCGTCAACTTTCTGCTTAAGGGAAACCCACATGCCTACATTTACAAATGTAATGTCATCATCTCTGGGGTTAGTTGTCTTGAACTCCTTGAAAAACTTGCAAAGACAATCTGCCCACTTCCTCTACAATCAATTATGTAAAATTGTTCCCTGACTGTCATCCAAAGAGGGTTCAAATAAGATATAGGGCTATTTGTGCAAATGTTTCCACCAATAGAAGCAACATTTCTAATTTGGCTTCCAACAAACCATCTCATTTGCTCCATAAAGCTTGAGCATGTTGATGTATCATTTGCATCACATTGTGTAATACATTATTTTAAAGTACCTACAAGTTCAATCAATGTGACTGATGCACCTATCTTTAGGCCATCATCTTTGACTCTAAAAATATTTAGCTCAGGTACATGAGTAGCTGTAATCATAACTTGATAATGTTGGAAAATGCAAATTGACATCTTATTATTTCAATTTTCCTTTACCTTAATACTTGCTTGTGAACTTAGTTATTTATATTCTTGTGTTCTTTAGTTAGATATTTTCATCAAACAAATATCAAGAATGAAACAACAACAACAACCTACACAAATATTAGGCTCTCAACAAGGGAAAAACCCCTCCAAGAGGAAAACCCAAAATATTGTTCCTTTCTTATAGAATCTGCTTCAATTGAGACACAAAGACCCAAATCCTAGACCAAGTCCTTCTCCAATTACCAAGTAATCCCTCCAACAAGACTTTTCCTGATTCTGCACCAATCAACTTCAAACTAAAACTTCGACCTGCCACCTTCAATAATGCAACTCGACCTGCAACTTCGACCTTGCAATTTTGGTCTTGCATCCTCTATGGAAACCTTAATTTTTCCTCCTCTTGAGACCTTCCTAGAGAAAGCTAGCTCTTCCCAAGGTCAACGAGGTCAAGGTAGGGTTTTCTCCCTTACAACTACAATATTATACACTTCGTCCTACTGAAACTCAAACCTGCAACTTCATCCTCCTTCTGTAGCACCAAAAACCATAGAATTTCGCACGTGTGAGATAGATAAAACCAAAAAACAATATATTGTGTCCTTCTTCTTTCTCCTAGACCTTCGTTCCTCTTTTATGCTTCTCTCAACTTCAGATTGAGCTTATTTATTTATAGATCGAACTTTTTTAGTGAGTGAGGGATAAATGAGGTTGAGCTGCTTCTTTATATAGTCTTTCCAAGGTGTCGAATTCCCTCCTTTAGGCTGACTTGTAACTATTATGGAAGACTTGTACTTTCGAGTTTCCAGGACTTTCTAGACTCAAAAATAATTATTTCTACATTTATAATTTTCCTGAAAGGGTCTTATAAACATGATGTTGACTCCTTTGACTCATTAAAATAAATCCTAATACCTAACAAGCCCTAGAAGCACGAAGAACATGCTTTTACCTAGAAGACCATCAATAAAGAGAATGAACCCCGTGCTTTAAGAATAATAACTTTTTCTTTTTTCTTCTCTTGTTTGTTACATATGAAACATATTATACAACAACAATTATGAATACCGAAACTAGTTACATTTTCAACACTCCCTCTTAACTAGGTGTTGATGGCCAAAAATGACCTCATCAACATGTAAGGGAGATCACCCAGTCAGAGCCCCAGCTAAGCCATTATTTTTTGATTTGGAGGTTATGAGTGGTTCTATTGGGACCAATTAACCCCTCTCGCTCTCCTCATTGACTTGTGGTTTTTAATTTACTTGACAAACAAGGACAGATATATCAGTATTACTCCCTTGTTGTGCACGAGCAAGAAAGCAACCCTTAAGTTGAATTGATAGCTCATCCAAGCCACACATAAGGTTTGCCCTTGTATAAGAGGACTTCTAGAATTAAACTAACTGATTTAACTCTAAATCTAATCTAAATGCAGTGCAAAAAGTAAAGGAAACTAACATAACTCGATATCTAGGAGATAGCTCCCAAATACCAAGTGCAAGACTTTAAACAAATTGGGGTTTTAACGCACTTTTAATAATTAATTCCCAATTGCTGAAGAAGTTCTAAAATCTCACATTATGAGTACCATGCATTCTCTATTTGGAGATTAAAACAATGAATGAATGGCCACCAAAACTAGGAAATAGTTCACTTAATTATAATGGCAATTAAATCAATTTTAGATAGAAATTTTCTGAATAAATAGTTACTCATAAATTTGTTTTCATGCAAGAGAAAATAGGAAAAGAAAAACATATCCATAATTCCATTAGACGAGATAGTTCATCTAATGAACAATCGTTAACATAACCAACAGAAGTGCAAAATATAGAATGATTGGTACAAATTTGTCATTGAATAAATGAAATTTGCATTTAAAAAATATAAGTGCTTGGAAATACAAACAGTAAAACCTGATTCCCTTACTCTATCTTACAATAAATCTCCAATAATCTCCTCAAAATGATCAACTCTGCTAGTATAGGAATAATCACAAAAGTGAAAGTTGTGCCCATAAAGAGAGATTGAATCCTATAAAGAAACTCCCAAATGTCCTCAAATATGAGTTTTCCTCCATATCTACAACTCAAAATATCGTTACAAAAGTGCTTAAAGCTCCTAAGTTGTATAGGAGAGGGACACTTTACTCCTTCTCAAGTCTGATATTAATAATTTACAAAAAAATATCCAAAAATGGAGAGTCGTTGGGAGTGGTTAAGATCCATCTATTTTGGAGTTGAAAATCCTCTTTCTACCTCCTTGTTGGTCTTTTTCCATTGCTACAATTCCTTTAGGCTTGATCTCTTTGCAACAACTCTCTTGAAAAACCAATAAAAAATGAGATAAAAATAATTTAGTTTACATAATATGAATCAAAATTCTCAAATTTGGGAAAACAAACTCTCCAATTATAATTAAATTAAATAAATAAATGGGGATTTTTTCTCTCATTGATCACTATCAAGCCTTCTATGGCTGAAGGGGGCTATCATCAAACCAATTTGCAACAACATATCTTTTGGCAAGTGAAACAGTGTCAACAAATTTTCCAAATTAATTTTTTGTTACAATTTCGTAGCTCCATCTTCTGCTAATTTTTTGGCATATTTAATATGTATATTTGGTTGATTTAATACTCTCATATTTTTCTCCTTAATTCTAGTTTTCCAACCAGTCATCTTGAGCTTCATTTGACCAAATAAAACTCAATATATGTCTCTCCAAAATTGAGTTATCAAAACTACCATAATGCTGAAAAATGCATCTCTAAGCAAAAATTTAAGCATTCTTATTAAAATTGTAATTTTAAATTAAATTTATAAAATTTAATATGCAAAATTTAAATTAAATAATTTATATACAGAATCATTAACATGTAAAAAAAAATTAATGAAATAAATTACAAATCAATTAAATTATAAATTAATTTAAAAATAATAATTAAAATTATGAATTAATTAAATTATATAATTAACTAAATTATTAATTAAAATTTATATTATTTATTTAAAAACACTTACTAAAATATTTTAAAAAATGAGTGAAGTGGCTTTTGGGTCTCCATAAGGAGTCTCGAGAGTATTTAAAGAGGGGAGATAGGTGGGAGAATGGGAGGGATAAGGACGAAGAGTGATGCAGGGATCAGGAGTTATAAGCAGCATGTGGAGCAAGGAGAGATAAGGTGAGGGAGAGGAAGAGGGAGGAATAAGGAGCGGGATGGAGTCTCGAGGAGAAATCCCGGAATGGGAAATTAAATAAGGAACTGGGAAAGTGGAGGAGAGAGAAGGGAAGCGGAAAGGGGGCCACGTGGGAGTAGGACCTTCTAGATGAACTACAACCATTTAATAAAAATATGAGCCCACATCATTAAAAAAAACTATATCCATTTTAAAATATGCTCTTAGGATATCGGATTCTCGTAATGTTTATGAAATGGGAATTAAAATGTCCTTCTAGGATCCGTGATATGAGATTCTCGAATATATATATTTAAACTACGTAATGTGATTGTTAATATATAGTTTTGTTATTATATATTTAATATATATACAAATTGTTGAATCCGGTGGTTTGTAGAATAATTAAAAAATAATTAATTAAATAGATATTAATTGTATTTAAAAAAACAAAAATAATATACATTTTGTACATTTTTAACTTAGGCGATGAAAATCACTGGAACTTTGAATCAGTGTCATTTGGAAACTATAATTCCAAACTCAAAATAAATAAATTTGTTGGGAAGCTGGTGAGAAACTGCACTCAATTAAACAATCTAAATGCAAATCCAAGAAAAATGAAAATATCGTAAAAATGCCGCACACTTAACCAAAAGAAAGCATTAATGGGCGATATGACCATAATTTACATAGAGGGTCCCCATTATTATTATAAATATAATAATAATGGGGGTGGGAGGGTGGCGGGGGGGTGGGGGGGGTTGTTTTTCCACAACACTAGGGATGTATTCATAATTGTACAACGTCATTCTCAAATTGAAGAATCCTCATAAGAAGAGTCGGATTGATAAGTCATAATGTAAGCATCAGCATTATGACCAGCACTGTCTTTGAGGCCTAACTAGACAATCTCTTATGTATTCAAGAGCATTATGCTAGTAGGATTTACATGTGATACTGCACTACCTCTACAAGGAACATACCCTATTTGGATGTCCACAAGGTATGTTCTTTTAGGACTATTATTATCTTGGATCTCCATACCTTAGTCCTCAAATAATACCAGTCCTCTTCAGCCACTCCCCTCTTCAATGTATGTCTCATTCTCAAAGAGTATCAATATCATTCCTTTCTTGGATGTTATATCCTCAAGGAAACCACAGATACTTATCCAATCCTCCGCCATTCTCTCTTCATTACCTGAAGAAGATAATATGCATATGATGTCCAACATCTCTCCCTATCAACCATAGAGGATTTCCCTAGTCTCTTTGTAATCAAAGAATAGATCCTTGCTCCTTATACAAGGAGACTCATTTACTCTCTCTCAAATCTAGAGGAGATTCTTGACTTCCTTTCTATTTGGGAAGTCAACATCACAAGCCATACAACTTGTCTTCATAAGAGTACCTGCTACTTGATCTTCATAACTACATGTCTTTCTCTTTTTTCTGCATCTCTTGCATCGATCTTGCTTTCTTTCGAGGCATCATGGAGCCATCTCCACTCTTCGTTCTTGTGACAGGATCTAGGTCATTTCATTTTCTCATCACTTTCTTCTCCGATATGAAGGAATTGCATTGACTCTTCCCAAACTTCAAGTTGATCATAACTTCCTCATTAAAGTGATCTTCTTTGACCTTTAGGTTATCTTCTCGCACCGTTACCTTATATATTGACTTCATATTTTTCAGGTACCGGATATTGAGCTTTCCTCAATACTCTTCATCCATATAGTTGAACTTGCCTCAACGGTCATCATGTATGCCCACAACATTTTTCCAGGTAGCAAAATAATATGTTAACCAGATACCCAACAATTAAAATCAGACTTACCTCATCATGATGACCTTCTTGTATCATCAACATCCTTATCGACCATCTTCTCTTGAAACTTCTTTCATGCATTAGAGTGCCCAAGGATCAAACTTGATAACAAAGTTATAACTTATCTTCTGAAGATTATATTGGATGTTATTTAATGTTATACATATAATTTAGAGAAAGTCTTAATCCTATGTTCATCCTAGAGTAAGTCCATTTTTTATTTTTCAAGCATCATACTATATACTCAAGCATATTTCATGACCAACTTTCTTTTCACAAGATTCGATACATATGATTCTTGTCCAGATTTTTCCTTCAACATGCATTCTTATTCTTTCATCCAATAATCTAATTATATTCCCTAAAGTGAGTCTGCAACTTGAACCATTGCATTCCTTCATCCATTTAACAATATAGATTCCACATTACATGGAATGTCTACTAACCTTGCCATGATGCTTTTCCCAAGAACATTCCAAAATGATGGTCCTTCATGAATCATGATGATTAAACTAAGCAGGATGACAACCTATAATAACATAATGTTAGATAATACATGTATGAACATTATGCATAAAGTGGTCTATCTATCCATCTATCTAGATGATATCTACAAAGAAACTTAATCATGTAAATTCTAGACATGCTACTATCATATGCTTCTCTCTATGATCTTATACATAATCATACTATCTAAAGGAAATAACATTATATGTAAAGAACCTGTCAAAGAGAGTGCCTTATTTTAATAGTAAACATCCTTCACTTCTTCCTTCTTCGGCTTCTTTTCAGGTTCTCCCACTGCCTCGGCTACATGAGCTTCACTTATTTCCTTTCTCTTGTTGTTTTGTTGGTTTGGATAGTCCCTCTTAAAGTGTCCAAACTCATTGCACTTAAAGCATTGAACCTTGGACATGTCTTTCTTTTTGGACTTTGCAAACTTTCCCTTCTTCAATTTCTTGACTCAAGCTAGAAAGGCTTGAGGCTGCTCATCTTATCCAATGTCATATTTTACCTTGATTCTTCCATAATGCATTAAGCCCACAACTCATCAAAAGGAGTTGAATCTTTCTTGGAGTAGATGTTTGTTGCAAAGCTGCTCCATTCTGGTGGTAATGCAATGAGTGCACATATGGTCACTTCGAATCAAAAATTGTTTCCCCAAGTCCTTGCAAATGGTCTCTTAGCTGAGAGACTTTCATGAGAAAGGATGATATATATTCATCTTCGACTTCTTCATTCTACACAACTTATTTCACAAAGACATATTTTGTCCTGTTGTACTTACAGATTACAAGTTCACTAGCTTGTCATACATATCCTTGGAATTTTTCAAGTTCATAACAAATGGAACAAGAGAATATTTAATGGATTCAACTACGATCCTTTGAGCTCTTACTTCCCCTTTCTTGTACTTTTCTATTTCTTATGTCTTGTCTTTATTAGGTTCAGTAATTTCCTTAGTAACATATTCCATTACTTCTTGTTCTGTGAGAATTGGGTCAACCATTTTCTTCCATGCTAGATAATTTGATGCTCCAATGAGCTTATTTATCTCCTTGCAGAAAGAACCCATGACCTATAGATCCAGACATGAGGTAATACTATGCTTACCTGATATCCAAGATTCTCCTTGATGATGTCTTCAATTGAGAAATTTAGGGCATACTGTGAGGGTGATTATTAAATTGACTTCTCTGCAATTCCTGACATTTTCTTGTGAGTTAAATTAGAGAATTAGCATTATTATTTAGTTTTTTTTCATAATCAAGATAAATTCCAATAGAATATCATAATAAAAACAAAAGAACACCAAATGTAGGTTGTAAGCCAGGGCCAAAACTTCTCCTAGAGAGGAAAACCCATGAAAATATCTTCTTATGTAATTTCAATGAAGACTTCCAAGATCTTTACCTTGACCCTAGACAAAACCTTCAAAGAGATGAGCCAACCAAACCTCAATCAAACATTCTCCCAAATTTTAACTGAGGAAAACCTAGTTCCTCCAATAAACTCGTGTGTGTGAGCAGACTGAGACAGAAAATGGCTTCTTCTTCCTCCTTTGTTGGCCTTCACAAAAATATGCTTCCATTATCTACTTCACTTCCCTTATCTTATTTTCTACGAACATAGATATATGATCATCAATGTGTGTGTCAAGTAATGTGAGGATTATTCTTTATATAAGATTTCTTGAGGGTGGATAAGGCCTCCTTAGGCCGACTTGAGGAAGGTTGGTTGACCCATCTCTTGAAGGATTTTATACACAACAACTTACTAATACTTTTTATTCTTTTTCACATGGGTCCTCTAATGACTATACCATCACGACCTTGAATCTTGACTTGACAACAAGACCCCTAGAGGACTCAATGGGTGCTTTTAACTAGGACCACAACATGATGGGAAAGAAACCCAATTTTTTCAATAATAATATTTTTTCCTTTTTACAAATAAATTTTCTTTTCTTTTCTTTTGTCAAGTACATCAATAAATACATAAAGACATGACTCCAGTACAATTATGAAGATCGAAACTAGTTACATTTCAACACTCTCTCTTAACTAGGGAGGTATTCATAATTGGCCACAAGTACAAGGACAATACTTCGATTGAAACATTTTCATAAGAAGAGTCAAATTGGTAAGCCATCTCATAAGATATCTCATCATCTTATATTAGTGCATCTTATCATATCAACCAACATTGTCACATAGAAATGCCTTGACTAACAACTCTATCTCTCCACAAGATCAGAGGACAATGATGGTGAGACCAATGATTTATAAGCACCTACATCATTATCTCTCAAGGCACATACCCCATATGGATGTTCACAAGGTATGTCCTTCAAGTACTCGTCTTGTCTTCAAATAACACATCCTCAAGGAATTTTCTCTTCGACTAATATTTCATATTGGATTCCCTATCACATCCTCAAAGGGTATCATAAACTATATGCTTACCCAATCCTCCATTATTTCTTCATATCATGAATACAATAATGATGTGTCAATATCTCTCTCATGGCCTTCGCCAATACTTTTGGATGTCATTCCTAGTCTAGTGCATGACACATGAAGTAGAGAACCATATCCATTAATCTCTCTTAACCTGAAGGGATCTCTTCATTCCCATACAAGGAATATTCCCAAGCTCCCTCTAACCAAGACTGACTTGCCCAATCTCCCTCTTAACTAGGGACTTGGTTTCAACAACAACTAACTTGCTTCTTTGGTGGAGATCATGGTATTTACAGTTGCTTGCAGGGATCCTCTTTTTGCATCTTGTCATTAACTTCAAATTTCTTCAATGTGGAGCCTAAAAATTATTCATAGGGCATGGGTCATATTTTCCATCACTTTCGATCAATGAACCAATAGTCATGTCATCGTTCTCCTCATTAGAAAGTGACATTCTAGTCCAAATTTGGTTATCATTCATACAAATATCTTTTCCAAGTCATGCTTCTCTCAGGATATTTCATCCAAACACATGAGTAATGGTTGTAGGTAACTTTATACAACCTTCTTCTGGTAGCCCTATTTCAACCCAACCCAGCCAGATGATTTCAAAAATTAAAATGAACATCAAGTCAAAGTTACCTTTTTATGACGGCCCTTCGTCATGACATCATCTTTATCACTTTCATATTCACGAGCTAATCATTATCGAGCTCAAACATGGCTCCCTCTTGAACATCTGTAAAGAGATATTATCAAGATATTATTATCAAACTATTTGCAACCTACTATCATATATAACATCATGATGTAAATCAACTCCAAACTATTTGCAACCTACTATCATATATAACATCATGATGTAAATCAACTCCTTAGACTAAGTACCAAAGAAACAACCTAATGGAGTCAGCATATCCTTATTTAAAGTGAAACTTATACACATCGCAGGATCGTGCAGAACACAACATCATATCATGTCTTCATCAATTTAATGTTCTTAAATGCTCGCTGGAGTCTTTAATGGAACATATATCAGCCAATCATTTAACCCTGCTTCTTATTTCCAGGATGAGGTTCATCATGATGCAACTAAACTAGTAAGCTTTCTTAATAGGCTTGCTCCAAAATAGTCATTCTTCCCAAGGCGAAGAAATCACTTCATGTCATCACAAAGGAGGATCCATGAATTATCCTTTATTTCAAAAAAGTCTTTGCATCGGCTATTTTATTGTTATTTCATGAATTCTTTCGATTCGTGTCATTGAATCTTCTAGGAATCCACAATCACACAATTATATCATGAATCTATCAAAGTGCCCAAGGATACAAGGGTCCTTATAGTTTCCTCTACCATCATGCTTGTTAAAATAGAGGGTTTTCCCATCCTTCTTCCTTTACTTCCTATACCTACAACATTCATAGACAAGTACCCCGAAGCAAAGTATATAATAACAAAATAATGATATCATTCTGTTAATCTAAGGTTACCATGAAACTTAAAGGTTTCATTCCTAGGGCTATTAAGTGCCAACCCTAAACCGAGGGATCATACATAACTCATCAACCTTATTTATGCCTAATTGACATGAGCTCTAGATTGCATACAAACCCTAAAGGCCAAGGGTTATGGTTTCCATGAGGGAAAATGGTTAGGGTTTCTATATGACTATGGTTTCACCAATGTCAACAATTTTAATAATCACCCAAAGCTATAATAATTCATATCAGACCCTTAACAAAAGATGTTCCATACATACCTCATGATTACATACTTGTAGTGGATTATACTTTCATATGCCATGTTTTATTCTTTAAGGTGATCATAGGCTCGAGATATCCCTCTTTATCTTTTTCCTACTCTAGCATACCACCACTCTTTCTGCTTGATTATTAGTGAGGCACAAATCTGAGAGCTGCCCCTTTATATTCACCTGAAACTACACAAGTCCACAAAATTTCTTGCAACACTGTGTGACAATGTATACCCAAAATTTGACTTACATAGAATCACTTTCATAATTATATTACCTTCATATTTCCTCTAAATTGTTATTTTCTTCAAAATTAATTGATTTTTTCTTGTCTTGCATATTTTTGTTACTATAAAGTCTTCTCCAAAAATGACGACTTGGAATATTTCTTGTCAAAACATTACTGACTTCAAGGAAGCATCCATGATGTCACTATGTTAATACTTACTACCTGTAGCTTCCCTTCATTTCCAACATGACCAAATATAGACCCTTATTCAAAAATTATTTCAATATTTCTATTGAAACCTTTTGCAAAATCTCAACAGATCAACTCAACTGATGTGAGTATATTCAACTGTATTGTTGAGATTCAACAAGATGATGAGCTTACTGAAAAGAGTCGTCTTCACTAAGTGGGCCCGTAGGCTATTTTTGGCGCAAGTCTATTTTTAGACTATGTCTATTTTTAGACATGGTGATCATATTTCAAAAGTTGCAGGATGATATTTGTGGATGGTTGGTCAATTTGGAAAAATAGATGAAATTCAATTTTTAGAATATTGGACGAAGTCTATTTATAGATCGTCGATCTAAAAATAGATGCATGTCGATTATTATTAGCTCTTAATAATAATCTGACAATAAACAACAACTTATTCTCTTAGACCACTTAATTTCAGTATACAGATTTGGAAAATTAGTGGGCTGAAGGAATTACGCAATTCCTAGGGTTTAGTGGAGTTCATGCATGGAGGACTCAGTTAGAACTGAAGTGGAAAAGTTATGACAGAGTTGGAAGAGAAATTCATGGAGTTGTTATTCAGTTTAACTTAGTTAATGGAGTTAAACTCAGTTGAGCTAGTTGTATCTTGTCTAACTGAATGATAGAATAGTGAGATTGGAGTGAATTAATTAGTTAATTAATTCACAAATACTAACTCATTAATCAACTGAACAAATACAACAGTTAACTACAGTGCATGTTAGTTCCAGTGGAGACCCAATGGAGAGATAGGTGAAATGGCAAGATTGACTATCCGTTGTGACTATAGTGATGCATTGATTGCACCACACACACATTGGAGTTGCCAATGAGGATTGCGCAGTCAAGGCAAGGGTAATTTAAATTCATTCAGAGCTATTATTCAGTAGGGATTGCACAGTGGAGGCAGGCTATCAAGAGGGTAGAAATCAGTGCATGGATTTGCAAATTTCATCTTGTTAGTGTGTGACGATTGATTGTACTGAGAGCTTGATGTACTAAGCTTTGTTGAGATTGTTACATGATCTCCATGATACATAATATAAGATATTTGGGGTTTTTAGCTTCAGGATTTCCCATTAAACAACTGTGTTATGTGCGATTGTTTTTATTTATGCTTCACATGTGTTTGCAATTAATTTTCCGCAAAAGATTAAAAGTGGAATGATTCTGTATGTTGCAAGAAGTTAAATATTGTGAGATCAGGGGAATCTAGGACATATGCATGCTTAATGTATATAATTTATACATGGTATCAGAGCAGTGTTAATTATTGAAGATTGCAATTGTGAAGAATTGTTGAGTTTGTGCTGGTGGACAATTCGAATTTGCTGCAGAAAATTCTTGGTGCAGAAGTTGAGTATACATTAAAATGTATTTCAATGGGTTGCGATTGGAGTATGCCCTTGATGGAAGCTCGAATTACATAGCCTGGAAGGATAGGATGGATGTGGTGCTGGAGGATAATGGATTGAAGGATTTCACCGATAGCGATGTTCCTAAGCTGAATTCTAGTGATGATGCAAGACTTGACGCATGGAAAAATAAGGTAGCAAAGACAAGAAGAATTCTTTTGGAAGGTGTGAAGGACCATATTGTGTCCAACCTTCTTGAGAAAGCCACTCCATTTACAATGTGGAAGGCTTTAACAGATTTGTTCCAAAGTAGAAGCGACCAGAGGAAGTTGGCGATTAAAGACAAGCTCAGAAAAATAAAAATGGAGAAGGGCGATAGTATTCTAAAATATCTCACAAAGTTTATCCACTGCAAGGATGAACTGGGAAGTCTAGGGGTTACTGTTGATGATGAAGACTTGGTGAGCTTGGCTCTCCTTGGGCTTCTAAAGAGTTGGTATAGCTACGAAGTCTTTGTCAATGGACGGGAGAAACTGCCAGGATGGGAGCGACTTTGGTCGAATCTTGTGCAGGAGGAGATAAGGCGGAGTACCAGGGATGGTTCTTCATCAAAGAATGAAGATGAAGAAAATTGCACTTTGGCTGCCAAAGCAAGGAAAGGGAAGGGGAAGAAATTTCCTTCAAAATCCAAAGCTAAAGGAAAGAAGAAGGATTTGTCCAAGGTGAAGTGTTTTCATTGTCATGAACATGGGCATTTCGCCACTAACTTCCCACAGAAGAAGAAGAACAAGAAGGCTGATAGAGCTGCAGCTGGAGAGGCCTTAGCCTCACAATTTGAACTTTATTTCTCTTTGATCGCATGCTTGGTTTCAACCACAATGGGATCAATGTGGTATCTTAATAGTGGTGCGTCTTTCCATATGATGGGAGACAAGGAGTTGTTTAGTGATCTAGAGGAGAAGGACCTCCAAATGCATATAGATATGGGTGACGATGGTCGGGTGCGACAGGAATTGGGACCATTAACTTTGAGAGGGAGTCCAGTAATCCATTCTTGTTGAAGGATGTTATGCATGTTCCAGGTCTGAAGAAGAACTTGGTCTCGGTTGCAATGCTGGAAGACAAATGTTATGATGTTGTTTTAAGTGAGGGAAAAGCCTTCCTTCGACATAAAACAACGGGTCAAACCAAGAAGATAGGGGTTTGAATTAAGAATCTCTACAAGTTGGAGGTAGATGGCTATGCTGTAATGATGGGCAAAGCAGAAGAAGTTGTGAGCCGGGATGAGGGCGAATTATGGCACAGGATATTGGGCCATCTTCACCATGGCGCTTTGAATATTTTGCAGCATATTTTTGCTAGAATTCCCAAGGGTACTCTTGCGTAGTCAGATCATTGCAAGGGATGTACTATGGGTAAGTTTGTGAAGACCACCTTTCATGAGAAGGAGAACCATGCTTCGGTGATCCTGGAGAGAATTCACATATATGTGTGTGGACCTTTCTCGGTTGCTTCAACGACAAAACACAGGTATTATGTTATTTTTGTTGATGACTATTCTCATAGATGCTGGATCTTCTTCATGCAGAAGAAGAGCGAAACATTCTCAAAGTTCTGTGAGTTTAAAGCATTGGTGGAAAAGGAGTCGGGGAAGCAAGTGAAATCTCTACGGAGCGATAATGGTTGTGAATATATCTTGGGTGAATTCAAAGACTTCTGTAGCAAAGAAGGAATTCGAAGAGAACTCATAGCCCCTCATAACCCATAGCAGAATGGGGTCGCGGAGAGAAAGAACAGAATGATCATGGGCGATGCACGAGCTATGCTACATGACTAGGGCCTACCGATGCACTTGTGGGCGGAAGCATGCAACACTGCAGTTTATGTGCAAAACCGTTGTCCTCATAGAGTACTTGGCATGAGGACACCTGAAGAAGATTTTATTGGTAAGAAGCTTGATATTTCTCATTTAAATATTTTTGGCTCATCTGTTTACATTCATGTGACAAAGGATCCAGGAAGAAGCTGGAGCCGAATGCAGAAGTTGGGATATTTGTGGGGTACACATAAACACCCCATAATTATCGTGTGTATTTTCCAGATAGTCAAATGACTGTGGTGCGATGGGATATAAAATTAAATGAGGTGAAAGCCATGAAGTTGTCGCTTGAGAGGGAGCTACACTTGCATGTAAAGGAGGAACTTCTTGTTCCCAAAGATGAGCCTCTATATGTGGATTAGCCACATGAAGAGATTCATGAAGTGGAGGAGTCCACTCATACAAAACCAAACATTAGAAAAGGCAGAAAGAGTACCACAAAAGTTGAGAGACTGAAGGTTGATGCGGCATAGAATGTAGGAGTCCCTACATCACAGCGCAAACAGAGATAGTCACCTAACCGTTATACTGGATACATGGCTCTTATGAGCAAGTGTATCATGATATAGCCATATTCTTTCGAAGAAGCAGTGTAGGAGCCCACATGGGTAGATGCCATGGTGGAGGAGTATGACTCCATTGTCAGAAACAGTGCTTGGGAGATTGTTCCAAGGTCAGTTGGTAAATCAGTTGTAGGATCAAGATGGATCTACAAGGTAAAGCAAGCTGTTGATGGGAGTGTCGAGAAGTATAAGGCAAGATTTTTTGCTCGGGGCTTCTCACAGATTGAGGGGATTGACTATGAAGAAAACTTTGCACCTGCCGCATGATATTCTTCCATACGGACCATCCTTGCTCTCTCAGCACAGATGGGTTGGCACATTCATCAGATGGATGTGAAGACTGTGTTCCTTAATGGGATCATTGAGGAGGAGGTGTCCATTGAGAAACCTGAAGGATTTGAGATCTTCAGCAGGGAGTCGCATGTGTGCAGGCTCAAAAGAGCATTGTATGGGCTGAAACAAGCACCTCTTGCTTGGTACACACGGATCGACAACTATTTCACCAGACTTGGTTTCACCAAGAGTGAGGCGAATGAAAACCTGGACCAAATTGTGGTGGAGGGTAAGCTTTTAATCATTGTTCTTTATGTTGATGATTTAATACTAACAGGTGATGAGCATTTGATACACTCATGCAAGGCAGATATTGGAAAGGAGTTCGAGATGAAGGATTTGGGCCTCCTTCATTATTTCCTTGGATTGGAAATATGGAAATGGGAAGGTGAACTGTTTGTGTCTCAAGGCAAGTATGCTCATGAGATACTCTAGAAGTTTCACATGCAAGGCTGCAAGCCTATTGATACTCCTCTTCTAGGAAATTGGAAGAAAGAGGATGCTACATCGGCAGAGGTAGTGGATGCCACTTTTTATCGACATTTGGTGGGTTCGCTCATGTATTTAGTTAATACAAGACCAGACATATGCTATGTGGTGAACCAGCTTTCAAAAGTGATGGTTAAGCCTACCAAGCTCTTTTGGAAGGTAGGCAAGCATGTCTTGAGATATCTTAAGGGAACATCTGAGTATGGCTTATGGTACAGATAGACGGATGAGGTGAAGTTGCATGGCTTCATTGATGCAGATTGGGAAGGTAGCCCAACGGACAGAAAGAGCACATCAGGAGGGTTTTTTAGTATCAGATCTACAACAATTTCTTGGTATAGCAGGAAACAAAGATCTATTGAACTCAGTTCAGTGGAAGCAGAATACATGGCAGCAAGTCAAGCTGCATGTGAGGCTATATGGATGAGGAAGATCCTGGTCGGTTTGTTCGGTTTTCATTTAGATCCTACAGTGATACATTGTGATAGTCAGAGTTGCATTAAAATCTCGATTAATCCTGTGTTTCATGATAGATCTAAACATATTGATATCCGGTATCATCATATCAGAGATTGTGTGCAACGGACGATCATGTTGCTTCAGTACATTCCTACGGAAGATCAGAATGCAGATATTTGACGAAGGTGCTCACCAGGAGAAAATTCAAATACCACAGAGGCAAGATCAGGGTGAAGGATAATCCCTATCTTGTTGAGAGGGAGTGTTGAGATTCAACAAGAGATGAGCTTAGTGAAAAGAGTCGCCTTCACCAAGTGGGCCCGCAGGCTATTTTTGGCACAAGTCTATTTTTAGACTATGTCTATTTTTAGACATGGTGATCATATTTCAGAAGTTGCAGGATTATATTTGTGGATGGTTGGTCAAGTTGGAAAAATAGATGAAATTCTATTTTTATAATATTGCGTGAAGTCTATTTATAGATCGTCGATCTAAAAATAGATGCATGTCGATTATTATTAGCTCTTAATAATAATCCGATAATAAACAACAACTTATTCTCTTGGAGCACTTAATTTCAATATACAGATTTGGAAAATCAGTGGGATGAAGGAATTACACAATTCCTAGGGTTTACTGGAGTTCATGCATGGAGGACTTAGTTAGAACTGAAGTGGCAAAGTTATGACAGAGTTGGAAGAGTAGTTCATGGAGTTGTTATTCAGTTTAACTCAGTTAATGGAGTTAAACTCAGTTGAGCTAGTTGTATCTTGTCTAACTGAATAATAGAATAGTGAGAGTGGATTGCATTAATTAGTTAATTAATTCACAAATAATAACTCATTAATCAACTAAACAAATACAACAGTTAACTACAGTGCATGTCAGTTCCAGTGGAGACCCAGTGGAGAGATAGGTGAAAGGGCAAGATGGACTATCCGTTGTGACTATAGTGATGCATTGATTGCACCACACACACATTGGAGTTGCTAATGAGGATTGCGCAGTCAAGGCAAGGGTAATTCGAATTCATTCAGAGCTATTCTTCAGCAGGGATTGCGCAGTGGAGGCAGGCTATCAAGAGGGTAGAAATCAGTGCATGGATTTGCAGATTTCATCTTGTTAGTGTGTGACGATTGATTGTACTAAGAGCTTGATGTACTAAGCTTTGTATGAGATTGTTACATGATCTCCATGATACATAATATATTATAGTTGGGGTTTTCAACTTCAGGATTTCCCGTTAAACAACTGTGTTATGTGCGATTGTTTTTATTTATGCTTCACATGTGTTTGCAATTAATTTTCCACAAAATATTAAAAGTGGAATGATTCTGTATTTTGCAAGAAGTTAAATATTGTGAGATCAGGGGAATCTAGGACATATGCATGCTTAATGTATATAATTTCTACATGTATGTTGATCATGACATTGTAGAATACACCAATTATGAATCCGATGCCACAAAGACTTATATTATCTCCACAGGTTAGTGAATACTTTTATGAGTGATGGAGACAGATCAATACACCTTTTAAAAGGCCCTTTCATGTAATACAATCTAGGATTCTTCTTGACTTTCGAATGCCCAAGGCTAATGAAAAGTTAATGGTTAATTTTGACTCCTAGACTCAAGAGTAGTTGTAGGTTTGTTTTCATACACAAGAATATTTCTTCAATAATTTACGTTCTTGAGAATTCTTTTACTTTTAATGCACTTCGGTTTTTCAATGTTACTATGTTTCAGAACCTCGGTATCCTTGATCAAAACTTCATATGCAGAAAATTTCTTCTAAAAATATACTTACATACCATTGAGTTATATAAATTTGGTCTCAATGAAATAATTTTTTTCTCATTTTATGCCATAGATCTCATTCTCAGGTATAGAGAGGATTTATACCAATGAGGGGAGAGACTATACTTCAGTCTCATGCTCAATATATCCCTTGGACTAATAATTTGAGAGAAAAAAATTAATACATTTATTGACTATCTTTATAGGGCTATTTTTATTCCTAGAAAAATACTCCATAATTTTGTGCTTTTAGTAGAAGGCTTAATGCCTTTCTTGATAGAAGATAAACCTTGAATTCCTTGCAATACTAGAGTAATTATTCCACAAGAATTTTACTAAATTTTAATGACTATAGTATACCATAGATGTGATTTTTTTTCATAGAAACTCAGAGGATATGATGAATATGGAAAAACTTGTGATCTTTGGAATTCACTCCTAAGCCAATGATTGTGGCATTCGTTGAGATTCTTGACAAGTCCTTCACTCCTTCAAAAATAGTCTTCTTGTGGGCTCGTTATTAAAGGATGGATATGCGACATAGATAAAGAGAATAAAGAGAATAATTATTCCCAGACATATTTGATCTGCTAGTCAATGATTGTGGATTTCAAAGGGTTATTCTTTCACATATTTTTTCCCTTGAAAAAAAGCTTAAAAATATTTTCAAATGCCCTTGTCAACCTAGAAAATTCTTGTGGTTCAATGTATGTAATTAGGGCTTGAAGCACTGCCCAGAATTTATTTTTATTGCCTAACCATATTTGTTCTTGGGAACTCAATCCTTCTAGAGGTGTAATAATTTCAAACTTATCTTCATTCTACCCATTTTACAAAGCCCTAGCTATGATACCATGTTGAGAAATCCAGGCCATACTGTGAGGGTGATTATTAAATTGATTTCTCTACAATTATTGACATTTTCTTGTGAGTTAGCTTAGAGCATTAGCATTGTTTTTTATTTATGTTTCATCATCAAGATAAATTCCAATAAAATATCATAATACAAGCATAATAGCACCTTACGTAGGCTGCAAGCTAGGGCCAAAAACAATCCAAAAGAGGAAAACCCACGAAAATATTTTCTTATATAATTTCAATGAAGACTTCCAAGACCTTGACCTTCACCCAAGTCAAAACCTTCCAAGAGATGAGCCAACCAATCCTCAATCAAAAATCATACCAAATCTAATTGAGGAAAACCTAGTTCCTCTAAGAAACTCACATGTGTGAGAAAACATAGATAAAAAATGGCTTCTTCTTTCTCCTTCGCTGGCCTCCACAGAAATTCGCTCCCATTCTCTACTTTTCTTCCCTTCTCTTCTTTTCTAGGATCAATATATCTCATCATCAATGTGTATGTTAAATAAGGTGAGGCTTCTTCTTTATACAGACTTTATTGAGGATTGATAAGGCCTCCTTAGGTCTTCTTAAGGAAGGTTGGCTGAACCATCTCTACAAGGATTTTATACACAACAAATGACAATAATATTTTTTCGTCTTTGTTACATGGGTCCTCCAAGGACTAGACCATCATGACCTTGAATCTTGACTTAACAAAAATACCCCTAGAGCACTCAATGGGTGCTTCAACCTGGGCCACAATATGATGGGAAAGAAACCCATTTTTTTCAATAATAATAATTTTTCCATCTTACAAATAAATTTTCTTTTCTTTTCTTTTGTAAAGTACATCAATAAATACATCAATTCATGACTCAAGTACAATTATGAAGATCAAACCTAGTTACATTTCAACATCTTCAACCTTCTTGATTCCTTCAATATCCTTGAAGATACTTCCTTGAAAGATGTTCCCTTGAATTAATCCAACAAAAGCTTTCAAGAGTGTTAGTTCGATGCTTCCTTGAAATATTTCTTCCAAATATATCTTCTTTCAAGAGATATCAACAACCTTATTGTAATTTTCCTTTGATGTAGTATTGATCTTCTTCAATGTAGAAACCCTCCTTCTAGATTAATAGGATTTCTACCAATGATTCTTTAACTAGCTCCTTCAAGAGGACATCCTTCTTGAAGTCTTGTTCTTCAAGCTTTCCTCAAGATTTTCCTTTTTCCTTCCCCTTGACAAGTAATTCCTTCTAGTGTCCTTCCAGCTACCTTCCTTTTTCACCTTAGCATTGATGCCATGTTGGAAAATGCAAAGTGGTAGCTAATTAATTCAATTTTCCTTTACCTTAATACGTGCTTGTGAACTTAATTATTATTCTTGTTTTATTCAGTTAGATATTTTCATCAAACAAATATCAAGAAAGTAAAATAAATAACAGAGGAAACAAAAATTAGGCTCTCATCTAGGGCAAAACCCCTCCAAGGGGAAAAACCGAAAAACTCTTCTCTTCTTATAGAATCTAATTCAATTGAGACACAAAGACTCAAACCCTAGACCAAGTCCTTATGTAAGTACTAATTTATCCCTCCAAAAAGTATTTTCTTGATTTTTCACCAATCAACTTCAAACTGCAACTTTGACCTATCAACTTCAATACTGCAACTTTGACCCTACAATTTTGGTCTTGTGGCTTCTATGGAAACCCTAATTTTTCCTCCTAATGAGACCTTCCTAGAGCAAGACATCTCTTTCCGAGGTAAACAAGGTCAAGCTAGGGTTTTCTCCCTTCCAACTACAAGATTCTGCACTTTTTCCTTTTGCAATTCCGACCTCCTTCTGTAGCACCACAAACCCTAAAAATGCGAATGTGTGAGAGAGATAGAGCCCAAAAACAAGATATTTTTTCCTTCTTCCTTCTCCTAGACCTTCGCTCCTCATTTATGCTTCTCCCATCTTTAGATCAAACTTCTTTCTCTATAGATCAAACTTGTTGAGTGAGTGAGTTCTAAATGAGGTTGAATTGCTTCTTTATATATCCTTTCCAAGCGGCTGAATTCATTCATTTAGGCCGACTTGAACTTTTGGAGTTTCCAAGACTTTTTAGACTCAAAAATAATTATTTTTACAATTACATTTTTCCTAGAAGGGTCTTATAAACATAATTTTGACTCCTTTGACTCATGACAATAAATCCTAAGACCTAACAAACCCTAGAGGCACGAAGAATATGCTTTTACCTAGAAGACCATCAATAAAGATCATGAAATCCGTGATTTAATAATAATAACTTTTTCTTTTTTCTTCTCTTGTTTGTTACATAAGATACATATTGAAATGAGTACAACAACAATTATGAAGACTGAAACTAATTACATTTTCAAAAAACTATAGATGATTTTAAACCTTATTTCTATGCCAACTTGCATATTTTCAATCACCAACTTTGTACCAAGAGACATTGATTTCGAATCTAAAAAATCCTAAAGATTCAATGGAAAAAACTAGGCCATACCTCTTGGACCTTTCAACTATACGTAGTGATGCTTCCTAGATAAAATCTCTATAGGGAAAAAAAGTTTTATGAGTTCTGGAAAAAATATGGAAAGCATAAAGAATCACCCTGTAACTTTACATTTGCACAAGTTACCTGCAAGACTTTCTTAAATTTTTTCTTGATTAGGCAACTCCTTACTATAATTCAATTATGCATACATGGACGTAAAAAATCCTGGAGTATAGAATCCACATTGTGATCCATGCGAGTTTCATAATGTTTCCAACTTTGTACGACTGACTCGAGGACTCGAAAACTCCAATGCTCCTGTAACTATGTACAATAAATTCAAGTCTCCAATCAGAAAATCCTCGATTCTTGGCTTTGAAACCTCGATCACCACTTCTTCTTGAGACCATATTAATCTAGAACCATGGACCTATGTGATTTAATTTGAAGAAATTGGCACCTGATAAATATATTCATAGATATTTTCCAATGGTTTCTTGAGCTCCTGACAGAGAATAGCTATAAGAATATAAACTCCTAGGATATATCCATTAGGCATGATTTGTAACAAATCCATTAGCTTACCCTTTAGAATTAATTTTATATGCCACATTACTCGATTAGCTATAAGTTTAGAAATCATTTTATATGTCACATTACATAGTGAGATTAGCCTATAATATAAAAAACTAGATGAATTAGATTTTTTAGAAATGAGTGTAAGAAAGGGGGAATTGATAGCACTTGTAATGTGTCCCTGGAGACGTGACTATTCCAAAATCTCAATAAGATCAATTCCTATCATATCAAAGAAGAAAATGAATAGCTCCACCATCCATCCTTCTAGTCTCATACTTTTATCCTTAGAAATATCATTTATTACTCCTTGCAATTATTTTGACGAAACAAGTCTGTCCATGCGCTCAATGGTTTCCTCATTGACCATACAGGGAAATAAATTAACCAATTTCAATTGGTATTCGATGTTGTTATAGGTAAATTTGGGAATCATTCCCAATGACCTGGTTAAACTGGACATCATCTCCAGAACTAATGAAATATGGTCTATCATCCCCTATCATTTCAGTTGCTACATGCCCTAAGAAAAGAAGAAGAACAAATCATCCATGACTTCCATTGCAAGGTTTCCAAGATTTTAAGTACATGTTATATCACTTATGAGCTCACCAACGCAGTCTCTCAAGGGACTAACTACTTTTCATATGTAGTTACCTCCATTCAAGGGTGCTCTGCAAAGCACTTCCTGGCATTCAAGAGTGCGTTGGTCAAATGGGAGCGAAATTCTCATTGTTCCGGAGTCTCCACATGGCTAGTGCCTTCTAGAAGAGTCCATATGTGTTAGACTTCGAATCCATGTGTCCATCTAACACCTCTGAGCTTTGGAACATGTCTTTCCTATTATTAGAAATTCATTGATTGGGAAACTACCTTCAGTTTCCCTATAAATTGAGCACTGATCCTAGTGCTAGGGGAGGAATAAATTTGGTAAATAAATGTTGTTGGAATCTCAATTGAGTGTGATACGAGTGATATGTTGCTGGTGAGATTTTTATTGTGATAAGGCTGGGATGAATGTTGGAGCTGGTGACATCAAATCAATCGTTGGTTGTAACCTCCCCCTTTTATCTGTTAATAAAGATTGATGTTCATTTTCCCATATATGTATCTGTTTATGTTTCTATTTTGCATATCATGGATTCTTAACTGATATATATGTTTCATGTTTCATTGATTTAACTTATTAAGATAAATAGCCATCTGTATATTGCAATCTCTTTTTTGTTTAGTGTTTATACTTGCAGGAACTAGTCTGGCGATCAAAGTTGGATTGGAAGCTACAACAAGAGCAATAGAAGGAGAATAGGAAGTGCTTGGATCACAAGTAAGTTCCTCCATATTTTTGTGTGTCTATTTACTCTTAGAGAAAGTGTCTGCAAAGTATTTGATTTGTTGTTCTAAATGCATAGCACCACATTTACGGAATGTGTTTTATCCATAATCCATAATTTCACATAACAAATTGGTGACTTTGCTGGGGAATTTTCCTTTCATTCCTAGTGTTTTTTCCTCTGCTTATCCACCCAGTAGCATCTACTATCAATTATTAGACTTTTGGAACAAATAATTGCATTAGAAGTGTGTTTAGTAGCTTGAATTTTTCTCTCTACTTCACCCAACGCACTGTTGGTCAAGACACAGTGCTTTTCACAGCATTGTCTCCCACTTAGGGGTACTTTGAAATGAACTGTCTCCCCTTAGAGATTGCGTTTCCCCCTAAGCCAACCAAATTCCCTTTGAAATTTTCATTTCCATCACATTCAACCTTTTGTTTGTTGTGTTTTCAATTGTCTGATGCCTCATAGAGACCAGTGAATTTTCCTGATTCTTCCTCCTTTGAAAAGTACGTTTGTTCAATGTCTCTTTAAGTGTTTTTCTTTATCATTGAAAAATCAAATTCAAATTATTTTATTTTTTCATTAGATCCATTTTTTTTCGTAAAGGAAATTGTTTTTAAATCCTTCTTTTCCTGTAGGAAAAATTGTAGTTCTATTCTTCATTTTTCCTAGAAGAGAAATTGTTGTTAAATTCATCATTTCTCAAAGAAGAAAGCATTTGCTTTTGTTGATTTGATGCATATAGTTTCCTTTTTGCATTCACATTAAGGGGACTGAAAAGAAAAACCTGCATTTGCATATAGTGGATTGTGTGTTTTGCATAGGAACAAGTTAGGAAAGCTGCATATTAGTTTGTGCTCTTCGTTGTTTGCTCTCAAAACTGATTGCTCTTTCCCTTTAGAAGCTAGGATTTTCATTGAAAAAGCTAAAATTGAAAAGTTTTCTTATCATTTCAGTTTGCATTTTAGGAATTTCCATCACATCATCGTAGTGAACCTTGAAAGGAAAATTGATAAACAAGATCAACTTAAAATTTACATCAATTTACCTAAAAAAGCATTGCAACCATAACGATAACATTTAGAAGGTCTAGGCTAGAGATGTGTTCCGACATCGTTAAACATAGTAGTTGTCATTAATTGTCTGCGATAAATTCTGAGTGTGATACCTCACTCCACATATGTAAGTATATTGTAGCTTGTTTACGTACCTTTGGGTATATCAGGCAGTGTTATAGTACGAAAAGTATAAAGGGGTGCTCTCAATGTGCGGTTTCACATTAGACAATGCTAATACGGACTTGGGCTTCCACGTACCTTCGGGTATATTTAGGAGGAAAAATTAGGTTTCTATCCATCCATAGTGAACCGAGTCGGATGCCTTGTAAATTGTGATACACTGAACACAACATTCAGGGAGATTTCCTGCCCGTACTTCTTGGTTTGCTAGGAGGTATTCTGCAGTTCATAGTTTCTTGGTAAACCTTTTGCCTAAAATTACCCTTTTATTTTGTTTTTTTTTTTGGTCATAAAATAAATTAGTCATCGTGGAATAAGAAAATCCCTTTCCCCGTCATTCACATAGACTTTCATTGAAACCACCTTTACCATCGGAAGTCACTTCTAGTCGGCGAAGACGACATCGCTCTACTGAAACCAATACCATTAGTACCTTCGGTGAAGCATCATCTTCACATATGCCAGAGTCGGCACAAGTTGTTTCTACAAATCCTGGTTCATCTACTGTTATCGAGATAGAGTCCTCACAGTTACCCGTGGTCACAATCCATCCAATCAGTGAGACCATACCTCCCGAACCTGACTTTGTTCAACTGGAAGTTGATCCAGATCCTATCTCTTTTTTTCCAGAACATCTGCATCCCAAAGTTGAATGACTGGAAGTTGTTGCTGTATCGGTCAACCCACAATCTATTGTAGCCATTGAGTCTCCCATATCACGCAGTCAACCTCCTAAAATATACTTTGGGCCTGACAGCGAAATCCTTCCACCTGGTTTAATTTCAATTAAAGAAAAAACACAAGATGAAACACCTTTAACTCCAACTCATTTTTGGTAGGAGCTTTACATGTATGAGTATTTTCCTCAATCACCTTAATCTGCTTTTGTTGATCATGTTTCACTTCGAGTTCCCATAGATCCTATCGGGTATACACTGGGTCATTTGACCATGGATGAGATAACATCCCAGACTGAACCATCTATTTTAGCTGTGCCATCATCCACTGTTGCTTCATCTTCGATGTTTTGTCCATTGACTTCACCCATGTCATCATCTAGAATCCTATTTGGTTCCTCCCTTAGGAGTATTGAACAACTTGACTCTTTATTCACATCTTTAGTGCAATATCAAGCTGGTCCCATCAGTTATTCTCCTTGGTGGCTGGTGATTCCTTAGAAATTACCCTCCAACATTCCTAAATTCAATGGAAACCTTGGAGAAGACCTGTCGACACATGTTATAACTTATCATTTGTGGTGCTCATCAAACTCCTTAAATTATGACTCTGTTAGACTACGTCTTTTCCAGCACACACTCGCTAGTCCGACTGCACAATGAGGATAGTTCTTTTACTGTGTCATCCTCGTTAAAAAATGAATCTAGTGATGAGGATAGTTCTTTCCCTATGTCAACCTCGATAAATGAAAGAGGTTCCCATGAGGATAATTATTTTAATGTGTCAAACTCATTAAAAAAATGAAACAATTTCTTGAGGATGGTTCTTTTACCATGTCAACCTCGTTAAAAATGAAATAGGCCATGAGCATAGTTCTTTTCATGTTTCAAGATAATTAAAAAATGAAACAAATCCTCCCCTATAATGAACCTTCATTCCATCCAACTATTAGTAACTAGTAGTCTACTTAGGTGAATGAAATTAAGATTGGGGGGCATCTTCTCTTGTAGGGGATATTCAACATGTGCTCTTGCAGTGGGCATTCAAAACATTCTTACCAATTGCATGCAAACGACTGCTGAAGTTCGGGGGAAAGACTAGTTAAGAGCCCCAAAATCCAAATGGTAACTTTCAAATGGTAAAAATTAATAGTAAAACTCTTTTAATTAGTAAGTTGATTATTTGAAAATCATATTTATTGTTGTGACTATGGTTTTATTCAATTTTGATCATGAAATAGGTATTTTTAATCCACTTGATGTTGTTTTGAACATGTTTGCAACTAATGAGCAGATTAGTCATGCACATTTATTTCAAGAATGATTTGACCACAAAGCATACTTTTATCCTTATTTTTCGAGCTTTGATAAAAATGAAAAAGAACTTGAAGCGCACTTTTATCTCTTTTTCGAGCTTCGATAACAGCAAAAAAGGAACCCGTGGAGTCTTCTTTTAGCTCTTTTCAAACTCCGATAATGTGAAAAGATTGTCGAGCACTTGTCTTTTCGAGCTCGTAAAAGCAAATGAATTGATATATACTCAGTATAAGTTTAACCCTTTTTCGAACCGAGATAGATTATTTACGAAAAAGGAATGCCTTCGTCAAACATGGCTAGGAGGTTCTCTTAGATATTATTTTACACTTTTTGGATCTGAGCGACAACTTTACAAAAAAGTACTTATGGAGTTTTCTTTCTTCCTATTTTTCAAACTCTCTAAATATGAAAAAGGATCGGGTTGTCACTGTCATTAGGCTCGTTAAAAAATAAAATAGTGACGAGCTTGTCGGTCATGGCAAGAATCGAGTTTTGTTCATCGCTAGACTCGTTAAATTATTAAATAGTGATACATTATTCGCTCGAAGGGTTGAATTATAGATCAAGCATATGTTACCCTCCTCAATATTGTTAAAACATAAAGAGGTACTGGTCGATAAATGATTGGGGAAAATTTGGGAAAGTGAACAGAACTTCTATGGTAGCGGGTCGCTCTTGAACATGACACTTCACTCCATCATCATGACTGTTTGGGTTGGGTAATCTTCTTGACAGTTCATTCATACCTATGGTTCATCATACCTTCACTTCGGTTTTGGGTCAATGTTTCCAACTCATCTCAGTGTCACCGATATGTTCAAGAGAAGTCATCCAATGAATACTCATCCTTCTATAATAATCATAAACCTTCATTCTCATGACATTCATCCCTGAAATTTGCTATATTAAATCAAATTTTGTCTCCAAAACCAGTAACTACCATTTTTCAATAAAGTGGCTTCCTGTCGACGTCAAATCATCATCCAGGAAGTTCACTTAGAAACATCATCTTCCAGTACCATGAGGCTTGTTACAACATCGACAAGATCCTCACTTCCAGACCTTTGGTTGAAATATTTTGTTTGGCATTCGACATCAAATCATCTATTCATGCCTTACGAAATGTACTACAGTACCTTGAGAGCCATTAACATCAATGGTGGTTCTCTCGCATTTGTTAACAACTCACATCATTGGCTAGTAATCAAACGATGTCTTACCATGTTCGAATACAAATCATATATTCGCATGGCTAGACTTGTACCCGACCGATTGAGTGAACGAGATAAGAAGACCTCAGATCTAGTTTCAGCCATCCGGGCTATGATTTCAGGATTTTTGTACACATCATCTATACAGTGACCTTACATATAGATCATCATGCGAACATGGGCCTATATTTGTAGGCATGTCTGTATTGGGCAACATTCCAATGTAGATGACTTTCTACGCTATGTACGTTATTAGATAGTTTATGTGCTGAGCATGGGAATGCCTTCCCTCAGGAATTCGTGATCAAGGGGATATATCATGATGTAATGTATTGTAATATTGATGTAGTTCACCACTCCGATTCAGTTCCAGCCGATCACAGTGTAAAGAATCTCTATTCAAAAAATATTGTTATTATTTTGACTTCATGATTTAGGGGGTAGCTGTTATAGGTCAATTTGGGCATCATTCCCAATGACTTGGTTAAAATGGACATCATCCCTAGAACCAATGAAATAGGGTCTATAATCCCCTATCATTTCAGTTGCTACATGCCTAAGACAAGAACAAGAACAAATCATCCATGACTTCCATTGCAAGGTTTCCAAGATTTTAAGTACGTGTTATATCACATATGAGCTCACCAACACAGTCTCTCAAGGGAATAACTACTTTTCATATGAAGTTACCTCCATTCAAGGGTGATCTGCAAAGAACTTATCGACATTCAAGAGTGCGTTGGTCAAATGGGAGCGAAATTCTCATTGTTCCGGAATCTCCACATGGCAAGTGCCTTCTAAAAGAGTCCATATGTGTCAAAATTCGAATCCATGTGTCCATATAACACCTCTGAGCTTTGGAACATGTCTTGCCTATTATTAGAAATTCATTGATTGAGAAACTACCTTCAGCTTCCCTATAAATTGAGCACAAATCCTAGTGCTAGGGGAGGAAGAAATTTGGTAAAGAAATGTTGTTGGATTCTCAATTAAGTGTGATAAGAGTGATATGCTACTGGTGAGATGTTTATTGTGATGAGGCTGGGGTGAATAATGCAGCTGGTGACATCAAATCAATCGTTGGTTGTAACCTCCCCCTTCTATCCATTAATAAATATTGTTGTTAATTTTCCTATATATGTATCTGTTTACGTTTCTATTTTCCATATCATGGATTCTTAACTGATATATATGTTTCATGTTTCATCGATTTAACTGATTAAGATAAATAGCCATATGTATATTGCAATATCTTTTCTGCTAGTTTTTATACTTGCAGGAACTAGTCTGGCGGTCAAAGTTGGATTGGAAGCTACAATAAGAGCGACAAAAGGAGAATGGGAAGCGCTTGGATCACAAGTAAGTTCCTCCATCTTTTTGTGTGTCTATTTACTCTTAGAGAAAGTGTCTGCAAAGTCTTTGATCTAATGTTCTAAGTGCATAGCACCACATTTAGGGAATGTGTTTTATCCGCAATCCATTATTCCGCATAACAAATACATGATACTTCAAACACCAATAATTGTTTGTTGAAATAGTGGAAACACTCATGTTGGATTTCTTTTAGGGATGTAAGAAGACGAATATGTTCATTCTGAATTACCCCATAAGAATTACATGTGCTAAGATTCCAGAATATTTGAAGAATGTGAAATATGGCTCAATATAACACTTGTAACTCATGGAAAAATGAATATTAAATTTCAGATGTTGATCGCATCATCATCGGATTTTACTGACAATTCATATAGCTTGAGTCTTTTGTCCAAGAAATCCTTTGATGGAATAGTACATTTTGCACCATGTTGTAATACATATTTTTTTAAACCTATTTAATTTCCTAGAAATTATTCTATTTATTTTCATTAGATGAAGTACATAATAATTCTTATCGATAAGTTAACAAAATTAAACCAACTATTACAAATTTTGTAGAAAATTTCCATTGTAAACCCCGATATTATTTATTATTGAGATGGAGATTACTTCAAATTCATGTTGAAAATGAACTTGACAAATAGATAAGTTGGAGAAAAATTCTCTAGTTGGACTCCCTTGTCTGCAAAAGTGCATTGTTTTAGCCTTTTAACAGATGCTCCAAAATCTCGATCGTCGATGATGAATCTGGTTGATCCCTCCAAATGACTAGCTAGGGTGTATCTTGCAACACTGAAACTAGTTTTGATCCCTAGGGAGGATAGTCTCACCCTAAATATGGCCCACACTTTGGGTTACAAACCCTCACAAAAAGCTCAAAGAGCCACAAAATCAATTCACTAAATCATTCAATCACGCCTCTGAATGAAATCTCATTTTTCTTTTTATAATTTTTCTCATCCAAATGCCATGTTTCAAATACAATAGGTCACTTTTTAATAATAATAGAGTGACTTTATAAGATTTATTTTTTAATTAAATCAAGAGTCACTTAATAGTCCCCTTAAGAGTCATTTAATTACTCACTGTCATTTTTAAGATGATTAAATTAATTTTCTCGTGTCTAGTGTTCTCCAAAAGGGACAATGCAGTCCTCCCTTCCTCATATTTCTTGTCCTAAGCAATCCAAATCTATATTCCTAGGTTACAAATAAGCCTATAAAATTCATGTTTCTTACAATATAGAATTTTCATATTAATAATAGGATTCCTGACATATAAATGTTGTATCATCTTAGCCCAACTTAATTTTGCCAAGATGTCCCCTTCTACCTTAGTAAAAAGGGGTTCCCCACACTGAGAATCATTGAATAATGGTGTTTTACTATTTCTTATGAGAATCCCATTCAATTATGGAGGTAGATTTATCAAAAAGCATTGGAAGCTATCTGAAGTGACACGCCTCAAAAGATAGATGCATCAACATACTTGCATTTACAAGTCCAATATCATCATATTTGGGGTGAGTTGGCTTGATCTCCTTGAAAAAATTCCTTGCAAAAACAATCTACACACTTAATGTTCAGTCAACTATGTTAAAGTGTGCCATGACTGCCATCCAAATAGGGTTCAAATCAGATATAGGGTTGGTTGTGCAAATGTTTCCACCAATAGAAGAAAAATTTATAATTTGGCTTCCAAAAAACCATCCAAGCTACTCCACAAAGCTTGAGCATGTTGATGTATCATGTGCATCATGTTGTGAAATAGATTGTTTACCTACAAGTTCAATCAAAGTGATTGATGCACCTATCTCTAGGCCGCCATATTTGAATGTCAAAATATTTACCTCAGGTACATGAGTCGTTGCAATCATAACTTGATAATGGATGCTTTTAAATCTTATTTTTATGCCAACTTTAGTATTTCCAATAACCAACATTTTATTAGGAGACGTTGATTTCAAATCTAAAACACCTTGAAGCTTCAATATACCTCTTAGAATTTTCAAATATATAGAGTGAGGCTTCCTAAATATAAGGGGAGGGGTGGGGGGTGTGGGGGTTATGAGCTTGTTATTACTATAAAAATTATCGTCAACTTCACTAAATGAAGGTGACTTTAAGATAGGATGAGAAGTTCCACAAACTTTTATATCATCCCAAATCCTTTCCCATAGTCACAAGGCTTTCCTATTGAAAGGAAAATGAAATTTACAACTCTAGAAACATTTATGGAAGAATTGTACAAAGGATTACCAGTTCTAGAAAAACTAAGGAAAGCATCAAGAATAACCTTGTAACCTATGTTTGGCACAAGTCACCTGCAAGACTTTCTTCAATTTGTTCTTTGACTAGGAAGCTCCTTACTATACTTCAACACTGCATGCATGGACGTCACAAATCCTGGAGTACAAAATCCTCATTTTTATCCATTCGACTTGCGTAAGGTTTCAATTTTCCAACGATGTACGACTGATTTGAGAATTGGAATAATGGAGAAATATAGGGTGTTCTAGATTAGCTATTGGTTGAGATTATGGGTCACATTTAGCTCTTAGATCCTATTTATGAGGAAGTTGTTGTAACTTCTCAACAAAATTGCAATCCTACATATGTATGAACATTCTAATTGATTGAATAATATTTTCCTATGCAAGCACTATTCAAGTTGAGCTAGGCTCACCTTAGAGTTTCTCATTTCCTCCATATTCTATCTCTCCAAAAATTTAGTTGGTATCAGAGCCTAAGGCTCATGTTGGTTTTATGATAGATGTATGACTGTGTGAAAGTCATGTTCACTGTGTGGAAGGAGGTCTCTTTGCTTGGCTGATTGTTGTAGCCAAATTTGCTACAGGAAGAATCGATTCTCTTGTGTGAGATTGTTGTGAGATCGGATCATAGTGTGAGAGGCAGCGCAAGGCTGTGGTGAAGTGTATGAAGCAAGAAGCATTAAGGATCGTTTTAAGTGGGAAATCGATTAATGGAGGGAAGCGTTGATTGGGAGAGGAGTGGATGTCTATTTGATTGTGGAAGTTTCGTTGTTGTTTCAATGGTTTGCAAGTTAAAATCTGAGGTTTTGTGTTGGTTTTCTCAATTTTTCTACCTGGAAAGTCAGTGCACAAGCAGGAGCTACCTCATATGTGAAATCTACAGTGTGATCTTTTAACTAAGCTGCTAGAAGGGATTCGCTGAGTCGAAGAATTGCGCAGCGGAAGCATGGATCAAACACACAACTTTTTTGTGGAGGTATCGTTGTTGTTGTCGATTTTGTTTTTGCAAATTTGTTCCTTTTGTGCATATTTTGGTGTTGATAGAAGTCATCAAGTCATTTTTGGTGACCATGGTAGAGAATCCATTCAAGACCGTTGTTACGTGTGATATGGATATTTACTTGCGGATGTTGAACATTTTTTTATCCTGTTGTTCAACATGGAGCTACAGCCTGTGGCCAGTGCATGTGATAGAGGCATGTTGCAGTTTAAACATGGTGTTTTTTTGCATCAAATTTTGTGGAAGGGTGTAAATTAATGGCTATTTCTTGAAGCTTGAAGCCACCTACGATTGTGTGATTTTAGTTTTTGTCACTATTGTGAGCGTTAGAGGATGTGTCAGCTCATGAAGATATTTTCCATCAAATTATTTGTATCAAATGATTTTTGCCATGATTTAATTGTCCCGCGATCGTGAGCCTGGAGAGTTCACTATTGTTCAATCTTGGAGCTCACTGTTGCATTGTTTGGAAATTGAGCCTGGAGAGGGGAATACATTGTAGTAGAAAAGAGTAGTGAGGTATGAGAAGTTTAACTGTACGGGAGAGTCTATCCTATTGTTCGAAGTTGTGAGGAGCATGCGAGAGTAGTGATGGGTAAACAAACGAGACTCAAATGGGTCTAGAGAGAACTGAAACAAAACAAGAGGAAGAGTCAAAGGGTAGAACCAATATATTTTTCAATTGAATATGAATTGTTTCCATTTGAAGCTGAAGGATATTATGCTGATCAGAATGTAGATTTGGATCAATGCACTGAATAATTTGATTACATAGATGAAATTGTGAAAAGGTTAATGTTGGATCGACACACTTTCTCAAGCATAAATTATCAAATATGGGAAACTGAAATAAAAACAATACTATGGAAGGTAGATTTATTGAATTATGGCGAAGATGATTTTGTTAATTTGAACCATGATATGAGTAGATATGCATCATCATTACATCTTACAACATCTGCATTAGATGAAAACATCTTATTTAGTATACTACATGAATATGGTGAGATTCAAAATGAAAAGCATTGTGGGATATTTTAGAAATGAAGTACAGTTTGAATAAGGTTGAAAATGATGAAAGTATTGTTCTTGAAAATGATGGTTGTGCTTTCATTCTCATAATTGATTGTGAAATTGAAGTTGGAAACATTGAGGCTGCATTGATGGAAGATGAATGCGTGTCTGTAATTGACATTGAAACATGTGATGATGAAGAAACAACCATTGATGGAGAATTTGAATATTTTATGAAGAAATTATCTTTGATGCAGAGACATGAAGTCAAAATTGATGAGAATTGTGTATCTCATGAAGAGTGGTTCAATATGATGCATGAAAATAATCTTATTTATGAGTTTTTGTTTGGTGAGAAGATATGTCTACCTCCGTACATAAATCAAATGCAACACACCATGTTTGCAGCAAAAAAGTTGATTAAAGAGGTTGAAGACATGAAACAAACAACTATGACAGCAAGGAAAGATGAAGAAAGGAAAGTTCTCTTAAAATAGTAGGATGAAAAGAATAAATATGGTTCTTTTTATGATATTTTATATAAATTTAACATTGTTTTTAAGTGTGTATATATTGACAGTCAGGAAGAAGCAATAAAACTTGAAGAAATTTAAAGCATTAAGGATAAGGATAAGTCCCAAGAACCTACAACAATGTTGAATAAAAAGAATGTTAGCCCGAAAGAAAGATCAAGAAAGAGGAGATTTAGAGTTCAAGTGTTCCATATTTCGTGCAGAAAATGTAAAAAAAAGAAGAAGGATAAGCTCCACCACTATCTTATCGCAAGAAGGTGAAGATGAAACTGCACCAGAAAATGAAGAAGCATGGACCCTTTAAATGAAAGCTTTGTTCTCAAGTTTTTTTTTTTGTGTACCATTGTAAAGCTATATGAGACTGAGACCAATAGGCATGTCTTTCATGTCTTGTTTTTATCCATTTCTCCATTAAGAGAGATACTTGGAATAATGGAGAAATATAGAGTGTTCTAGATTAGTTGTTGGTCGAGATTACGGGACATATTTATTTCTTGGATCCTATTTATGACAAATTAATATTTGTAACTTCTCAAAAAATATACAATCCTATATATGTATGAACATTATAATTGATTAAATAGTAGTGTATTTTCCAGGAACTCTTCAGGTTGAGCTAGGATCACCTGAAATTTGCTCATTTCCTCCATATTCCGTCTCTCGCAAATTTTAGTTTGAGGACTCGAAAACTCTAATGCTCATGTAACTATGTACAAGAAATTCAAGTCTCCAATCAGAAAATACTAAATTCCTACCTTTGAAACCTTGATCACCACTTCCTCTTAAGACCCTCTTAATCTAGCACCATGGACCTGTGTGATTAAAGTTGAAGCAATTGGCACCAAATCAATATGTTCATAGATATTTTCCAATGGTTTCTTGAGCTCTTGTTAGAGAATATCTATAAGAATATAAACTCCTAGGATATATCGATTCAGAATAATCTGTAACAAATCTATTATCTCACCCTTTAGAACTTTTCTTACCATTCAATTTTCCACTAAGTTGTACATCAAACAACTTTACCATTTTTCCCTATAAACCACAACTCTAACAGTAGAAATTATTTTGCAACATGATGGATCAATGTCTTGAACTAAGAAAAAAAATTAATGAATTCCATGCACTTGAATACCATCAAATACGTGAGATGAAAGAAGCATCTTCCCAGTTTCAATATCATATAGGAGGAGTTGTGCTCTTGTGCCAAGCAAAGTATCAAAATATGTTGTTGGTTTATCTTCAAAAATCATTGATGGGTTGCAAATAATTTCAAGCAACTGAAATGCCTTTCTGGCTCCCTTTGGGTAGTCCTTCCTTGGTTTTATCTGGTGTCAAAGTCACCAATGCATCAATCTCAAATAAAACTCGCAACTCTGGACCAATCATATGAGCCATTTCTTGTGCTTGAAAATTGACTTAAGGATTTATTTAGTGTCAAATATGATGATTGTATCAAAAATTTGCAGATTCATTCCAACACCTCATGTTGAGATGATGAGTAGAAATAAGAATGCATCATAATCAGGTCCGTTCAAATACTCAATGAGGACTCCTCTATCGAATCCATAAGTGTGACCATCTAGAAAAAGATATCATATCCATTTTTGGTAGTCTTTAAATACATCTAGTAGCGGGGTCATTGTTAATAAAAGAAATACTTGATGGACAAATTCTTTAAGCTTAGGTATTATGCAATCTAGGATCTCCATATTTGCACAAAATATGAAAATTGGTGGTATATAATGTGGAGGCAACAAACCTTCAACCTCATCTGCATGCAGTTGGCTTATATATGAATGGTTGCAAATATTTTGAAGCTCCATTACAATATTATGTATTGGTCCTTAGAATATCCAAGAGACCCAAGACTATCTTCAACTCTCATCATGAGAAGCTTCTGATATTCAGATTCGTCACACCTTGTCAAACGCTCAATCTTCTTAGGTAGTTCACACTCAAGTGATGAAGCATGATTTGCAATGAACATGGACATTTCTCATGGATGTGTTAATTTGGAAACATATGGTCCACGTAATATTTGTGTAAACATTACATGGGATAAACCATTATAGGAAGGTTTAATCTTTTCCTAGTACTTGGTCTTTAACAACTCTTCAATAAACTCTGTGACAATGTATGGTGGCCTTGCGCAAACCCCAATAAACTGAGCTATATTTTTATGTAGGATTTTCCTGAAATTTTACACTTCTTGGACAACATATTGAACCCAGTAGGAACCAGGTGGCATTTTATAATTAAAATTTCCATCAATTTCTCCAATTTGCATTTATTTTTTGTGATTAGTGTCTAAGAGCACAAATACTCTATCTACATCTTGTTTATTTTCTTATGGATGAAACTTCTCCCTAATTGTCTTTGGTGGTTTGATCATAATCTTCACCTTTAACCATCATCTCACCTGCATCTGCAACGAAACTAGTTTCAATCCCTAGGGAGGAGAATCTCAACCCCGAAAATGATCCACACTCAGGGTTACAGACGCTTACACAAAGCTCAAATTGCCACAAAATATATTTACCAAATCACGCCCCTCGATGAAAGCGCATCATTATTTTTATAATTTTTTTCATCTAGATACCCTGGGTTACTGAAATAACATGTGTCAAATTTTAATAATAATAGAGTGACTCTATAAGTTTTGTTAATTAAGTCAAGAGTCGTTTAATAGTCTCATTTTTAATTTAATTACTCCCTATATTTTTTAAGAGAATTGCACAGAGAGGAACTCTCCAACTTAACATGGAAGATATGTTGTAAGGTTATGGTATATTAAACATTTTGACTCGATCAAATTACATAAAATTAAAATTAAATAGAATTGATCATTATAATTATTAATTAAAACAATTTGATTTGGTCAAATTGCATAAAAATAAAATAAAAAATTTATAAAAAATTTAATATTTATAATTATTGATTATTAATAATTAAACGAGTATAGATCCATATTAACTCTGTATTTATCAAACCTCAAGAGGGATCAAATTTATCAAGGTGTAAACCTCTTTTAAGAGGCCAAAATTTGATGAAACATTTCCACCTCTAGAGATTTGATCCCTCAGAACACTTCGTAGATCAAGAGTTAAAATAGATCTAGATCTTGTATATCTGTCTTGCAGGTTGAAGGTTGTTGGATATGCTCCTGTTGTTATAAGGTAGCCATGAGGGTTTATCCTTGACATCCCCTAGATTAGTCCAAAGAATTACCGATTCACCATGGTTAATCTAGCTTACAGGTTGCTGGATATACTCTTGGTGTTGTTAGGTAGCCATGAGGGTTGATCCAGACATCCCCTAGATTTGTCCAAATAATTACTGATTCACCATGGTTTATATATATATACAAGTTATGATATGTGCAAATTAGAAACATGACATGAATTTTTCAATGAATGCTATTTTTTACAATAATTTAATTTATTAGTTACAACTAGAAAAATCTTGGCTATCTTATTGATTACTTAAAGATTTGAGAGCCACATTATGTAAGAGCCTTAGCATTAGGATCATACCTTAACCTTCCTACTTTATAGTACTCACGAGTTAATAAATTAATATAATCATCCATCTTCTTTGAATAAGGTTCATTAGTTAGTAGTGGATATTTATTTGATGTAAAAGGATCCATTTTATTAAATAATTCCCAGTGTGTAGTTGATACTCTTTGATAAGGGGAATATAAGTAATTAGGGTTTTTATTTTGAGAAATGTTTTAAATGGTTAGGAGACTATGGTATGTTTTGTCAAATATTATTGCATTTGGACATTTGCTTCGGGAAATATTGTGCCACCTTAAGAGGAAAGTGAATGTTGGTTTTTTCCTTTTCGTTATCATAATACAAGGGTACATTTCATGTATTTCATATTATTTGTCTCTTACATCTTATTTATAATATATGTATACCCAGTTTGAATTTCAAGTCTAAGGGTTATGAAACACTACACCCAACCTAGTGAGTTTGTATCATGGTTGTTACTCAAATAATTTCCTTATCTAAAATCCAAATAAAAAAATTTCCATGCATAATTTATTTAAATTACTAAAGAAATGTTTTCACATTAAGAATCATAAAAAAAACAAAGTTCAAATAATACTTATATGTTTCAAATTTCTTTGACAATGTCCAACCAACTAGTGCAAACTAGTCTTTAGAACCAACATAAATATTAGGGGAATCACATTCTAAGTACAATTTTCCTCCAAACCAATGTGCACACCTAGAAATTAGTGATGGTACCAACTCAATGAGAATACTCAATGGATTATTCACCTAAGGGTAAACTGAAAAATAAACACCTATACCTAGGCATTAACAACAACTATATACAATATCAAACTATTACGAGGAACTATATAGTGGAGATGCCTAAAGGCTACAACAACAAATTTCCTCTATGTGATCCAGTGTGAAAAAACTCTACCCACACTTTCTCTTAGTATTGTAACACCTCCAACTATGGGGCTCTACTTAGTATTGTAGGGAAAAAACATGCAATATACCTTTTGTAGGCTAGATATTCCCCAAACAACATCTTACCCACTCAGATAGTGTTGGAGTGGTTCTCAAATAATTCAATAATTTTCATATTCTACGTTATACTTCACCATTACAAGGTAAATAAAACCATAATCAACAAAAAATAAGCTTGAGTTTCCTACAAACAAAAGTTTTGTTCATACTAGTATATTTGAAGTGACAACCCAATTCCTCACATGCTTATCCCTATGACTATCATCCAACCCCACCTCCCCCACAACAAAATTGGAAAGTATAGAACATAAAAATCTAAGAGTACTTTATTTTCCCTCTAATAACAAAAAGAAATAACTTACTTTCCTTTCACACTAGTAACCACAAACATTAATATAGTGTTAGTTGTCTCTAATTTACACATCAAGGCACTACTACATATAAGACTAAATTTCGATGACATAGTTTGATAGTTTGGTCCATATTGTCGCAAAGGTCAAGAAAAATGTCATTTTTTAAAATTTTGTTTGTGAAAATTCCCTATGTTCGTCAGAATTCTGACAACATATTTCTAAGGAGTCAGAATTTCAAGAACTGATTTCTAGGTCATCAGAATTTAGATGGCTTAGAAATCACTCATCAGGATTTCGATGACGAGGTGTAAAAATTTCGATGGCTACTTCTAGAGATGGAATTTCTCTTCTAACAACTATATGAACATTCCATATCGCGTCGAAATTCCAACGAAAAATATATATGGAGTTGGTATTCCAAAAAGAATTTGATTTTTTGTTTGACTGGTCATTTTTTAATTTGACTATTCAACTAATGCTAGAATTTTGATAAAAAAATAAATATATAAATATTCTACATGTAAGACATGTTGTGACATATTTTTTATAGCTATAATAGTTCTTAAAGGTTACAAGGTTATGTGGTATAATGGTCGTAAATTTCGCATCAAAAAGTTGGATGAAAAGAGGAAAACTTCTAATTGTGGGATAATTGTAGTTTTTTAGGTCACTAATGTTTCCTATAGAAGTGACACACGTACACAAGTCTTTGAAAATCGATACTATGCGTATTTGGATGACATATTTGAGAGTGACTTTGATTCCTTAAAATTGGTTTTATTTTATGTGAAATGGAATTGGATACGAATGAATGAACATGATCCCAATAGAAATATTATTCAGCATGATAATGGATTTAACATGGTTAATACAAGGGCATTTGAGCTAGGATCTGATTGCTATGTTTGTCCAAGCCAATGCGAACAGGTCTTTTACTCAGAGGTTCTAGGTAGAGTGGGTTGGTCATAGATATGACCCAAGAGGAAGGCCAGTAGAGTATAATGTAGCAGAAGAAGATGATAATGTTGAAGAGGATGGTGATGTAGAGGAGAATTTAGTTTATGATCATGTGTCAGATCATAAAGATGTCGAATAAGTTCAAGCAGATGTTCGAGACAATGTTCTTTATGAAGATGATATTTATGATGTATTGTCAGATGAAGAAGTTGAAGAAGTTGAACCAAATGTAGGAGATGGTTTTCTTCATTTTGATATCGACGATGATATGATTATTGTAAATGATGAAATTGATGGTGATGCTTAAATCACTGATCATTTCAATGTCATTTTTGAACTCGGATGACATAAATTTTGATATGTTGGATGCAGAATAAGATTAATGATATTGAAATGTTGTAATGTATAAGGTATGCATTTATATGTTTCCAGTTGCAAATTTGTTCTATTTCATGTAACTTAAATATTTTTTCTTAGTAATTTATATATATGCTTTATTCTTACTATGTTGCTTTCAAATAGATTATAGTAGATAAATTAGGTATTGGGAATATTGAGAGTGATGTGGGGTGGGGGGGGGGGGGGGGGGGGGGTTATATGAGCTTCCACCTTCACATGGTTGGCCTTGTTCAATAGAGGATATTATATTATTCTTGAAACCAAGAGAAACTCACTATTTGCACTGATCTCAAGCTTGTTGTCATGGCCAATTCATGACATTATTTATTATCTCTCTTATGCTCCTACTTCCAATCTTAAAGTATATGAGTGATCCCCATGAATGCAAAAAATATGGCTAGGAACTAGTAATCTGCACCTATCTCAGGCTTATTGTTACCAATTGTCGGCCTACCCTAGCTAAGCACCAATCCAACGCTTAAAATTTACAAATAATTAGTGGCCGAAATTATGTTGTAATTAATTGACCCTGAACATAGAGACCTGTAAATGGGGCCAATGTTGAATTTTTTTAAATTTGTTCTTGTACAGACTAAAATTTGACATGGATATAGTAGATGCATGCATTGATGGTGTGGCAGGTTTTCCAGACTCAAATACGACTCACAAAAATAATTTGACAATCAAGGGAGATCACCCATATTTCGTCATTGTGATTCACTGTGAACAAGGAGAAACAGGTATTTGCATATATTTTTCAAATATAAAAGTGTTAACATTTTATTGTATACTTTAATGTTTTTCATTCTCTCTATCATCTGCAAGTTTTAGTGAATTGATTTCAAGAGGGTCGTATAAGTGTCTTGAGCTCACCACGACGTGACTTATGAATGGGTCTAATGTTGGTTTTTTTTCATTTTGTGCTCATTAGCACTAAAATTTGACATGGATATGGTAGATGCATGCATTGAAGGTATGGGAGGGTTTCAAGAACCAAATACTACTAACAGAAAGAATTCAAAAAGAAAATGACAAAATTATAACATAAATGTGAAGGAAATGAAATTATTTATTACTATTTTCCATTTGTGGGCCCACCCTAGCTAAGGACCAATCCACCACTTAAAATTTACTAATAATTACTGGCGTAAATTATGCTCTAATTAATTTATCCCACACATAGTTACTTGCGAATGTGGCCAACATTGATTTTTGTTTTCATTTTTTTCTCGTACGCACTAAAATTAGGTATGGATATAGTATATGCATGTATTAATAGCGTGGGAGGGTTTCCAGACTTAAATAAGACTCACAAAAAACCACAAACCTTAATATGTTTCCACATAAAGAACAAAAAATCTAGCTAACCAAACTTTAAAAGAGGCAGACCTTCAATTTTTCTTGTCAAGGGCACACAATTCATATTCCTTCGAGTTTCAAACTCAACTTTGATGAGACATGAATAGTGAAAAAAAATTAGCCGAAGATTCCACCTGGCCTAAGGTCCTTTCTCCACGTTTGATCCCCTACAATCATGAGACAAACCCACCTGGCCTAAGTTTCTTTTTCCACATTTGATCCCCTGCATTTGTGAGACGAAGAGGTCCTTGCTCCGCATTTGATCCCCCACAATCGTGAGATGAAGAGCCTACATTGCACCCACCCATTTGAGCGTCGCGTCAGAGGAGACAATGAAAGGCTGAGAGAAAAATTGTAATGTCAATGGTACCCTATAATTTCCATGAGTATTTTGATACTAATTTTGTTTAATTGAAATGTGATTGCAATTACAGTCTCTAGTAAAATAACCCTTTATGCCTTTACCACACATGTTTTATGCCTTTACCCTCTATTTGTGAATACAATCACTGGTAAAATAACTCGTTATTCCTTTACCATTCTCTTGTATCTTTGTGGGTCCTAGTAAAAAAATGAGAAGCTCCACCACTATCTTACGGCAAGAAGGTGAAGATGAAACTGCACCAGCAAATGAAAAAGCATGAACCCTTTAGCAAGAAGGAAAAAATGAAAGCCTTGTTATCATTTTTTTTTTATGTACCATTGTAAGCCTAGTTGAGATTAAGACCAATAGGCATGTCTTTCATGTATTATTTTTATCCATTTCTCCATTAAGGGGGATACTTGGAATAATGGAGAAATATACGGTGTTTTGGATTAGTTGTCAGTTGAGATTATGGGTCATATTTATTTCTTGGATCCTATTTATGACGAAGTAGTTGTAACTTCTCAACATATATATAATCTTATATATGTATGAACATTGTAATTGATTGAATAGTAGTGTCTTGCACAGACACTCTTCAGTTTGAGCTAGGCTCACCTTAAAGTTTCTCATTTCCTCCATATTATGTCTCTCCTAAATTTTAGTTTGAGGACTCGGAAACTCCAATGCTCATGTAACTATGTACAAGAAATTCAAGTCTCCAATCAGAAAATCCTTGATTCCTTGCTTTGAAACCTTGATCACCACTTCTTGAGATCCTCTTAATCTAGCATCATGGACCTGTGTGATTAAAGTTGAAGCAATTGACACCATATCAATATGTTCATAGATATTTTCCAATGGTTTCTTGAGCTATAAGAATATAAACTCCTAGGATATATCCATTAGGAACGATCTATAAAAAAGCTTTTAGCTAACCCTTTAGAATTTTTCTTACCATTCAATTTTCCACTAAGTTGTACACCAAACAACTTTACCCTTTTCCCCCATAAACTGCAATTCTAAGTGTAGAAATTATTTTGCAACACGATGGATTGATGTCTTCAAATAAGAAACAAGATGAATGAATTCCATGCACTTGAACACCATCAAATACATGATTTGAAAGAAGAAGCTTCCTAGTTTCAATATCATATAGGAGGAGTTGTGATCTTATGCTAAGAAAAGTATCAAAATATGTTGTTGGTTTATCTTCAAAAATCATTGATGGGTTGAAAATCATTTCAAAAGAAATTGAAAGGACTTTCTGGCTCCCTTTGGGTGATTCTTCATTGGTTTGATCTGGTGTCAAAGTCACCAATGCATCAATCTTAAACACAACTCGCAACTTTGGACCAATCCTATGAGCCATTTCTTATGCTTGCAAATCGACCTAAGGATTTATTTAGTGTCAACTATGATGATTGTATAAAAAATTTACAGATTCATTCCAACACCTCATGTTCAGATGCTAAGTAGAAATAAGAATTCATCATAATCAGGTCCGTTGAACTACTCAATGAGGACTCCTCTATCGAATCCATAAGTGTGACCATCTAGAAAAAGATAAAATTTCCATTTTTGGTAGTATTTAAATACATCTAGTAGCGGGGCCATTGTTAAGAAAAGAAATAATTGATGGCCAGATGCTTTAAGCTTAGGTATTATGCAATCTAGGATCTCCATATTTGCACAAAATCTGACAATTGGTCATAGATACTGTAGAGGCAACAAACCTTCAACCCCATATGCATGCAGTTGGATTATATATGGATGGTTGCAAATATTTTGAAGCTCCATTACGATATTATGTACCGGCCCTTAGAATGTCCAAGAGATCCAAGATTATCTTCAACTCTCATCATGAGAAGCTTCTGATATTCAAATTCGTTACACCTTATCAAACGCTCAATCTTCTCAGGTAGTTCAAACTCAAGTGATGAAGCATGATTTGCGACAAACTTAGACATTTCTCATGGATGTGTTAGTTTGGAAACATATGGTCCATGTAATATTTGTGTAAAAATTACATGGGATAAACCATTATAGGAAGGTTTAAGCTTTTCCTAGTACTTGGTCTTTAGCAATTCTTCAATAAACTCTGTGACAATGTATGGTGGCCTTGCGCAAACCCCAATAAACTGAGCTATATTTTTATGTATGATTTTCCTAGAATTTTACACTTCTTGGAAAACATCTTGACCCGAGTAGGAACCAGGTGGCATTTTATAATTAAACTTGCCATTAATTTCTCTAATTTGCATTGATTTTTTGTGATTAGTGTCTAAGAGAAAAAATATTCTATCTACATCTTATTTATTTTCTTATGGATGCAATTTCTCCCTAATTGTCTTTGGTGGTTTGATCATAGTCTTCACCTTTAACCATCATCTCGCCCACATCTGCAACATGGGTGCTAGGATTTTGTTTAGCAGTTGCACTCTTTTTTTCTTCCACTATTGTTCCATATCCTACAAATTTACAATTTCAATTTTCCTTCGTTGCTTCTGTTAAAGCTCATGTTTCAACTTGATCTATCACTTGTGTCAAGTTCTTATTATATTCTTCAAATGTTTGAAGGAATTTTGCAAAAAAAAAAAATCAATTAAACCATCCAAGCTAGTAGGAAAACCAACTCTGATATCACTGTAATCTTTATTATTATTATTATTATTTAATTTCCCAAAAAATATTATCAAATTAAAACCAATATTTACAAATCTAGTTGAAAATTTGCACTGTAAATCCCAACTATTTATTATTGAGAGGGAAATTACATCAAACTAATATTGAAAAGGAATATGAAAAATAGATAAGTTGGAGAAATATTCTTTGGCTAGACTCCCTATTTTCAAAAGTGCACTACTTCAGCCTTTTAACAAACACTCCAAAATCTTGATCTTCCTCACTAAGAACCAATGAGGAATCTGGTTGATCCCTCCAAATGCCTAGCTAAGGTGCACCAAAACTAGTTTTGATCCCTAGGGAGGATAATATCAACCCCAAAAATGATCCACACTCAAGGTTGCAAACACTTACACAAAGCTCAGATTTACACAAAATATATTTACCAAATCATGCCCCTATATGAACTCGCATCTATGATGTGATTTCTCAGAAGAATTTATTTGAAAATTAATTTGGATCACAGAAGTTTACACTCTCAAATATTTTTTTTTATAATTTTTTTCATCCAAATACCATGGGTTACTGAAATACCATGCGTTAATTTTTAATAATAATAGAGTGAGTCTATAATTTTTGTTAATTAAGTCAAGAGTCGCTTAATAGTCTCATTTTTTAATTAAATTACTCACTATCATTTGTAAGATAATTGCACAGAGAGACACTCTCCAACCTAACATGGAAGATATGTTGTAAGGCTATAGAAAATTGAACATTTTGACTCTATTAAATTACATAAAAATAAAATTAATTAGAATTGATCATTATAATTATTAATTAAAACAATTTGATTTGGTCAAATTACATAAAATAATAAGAATAAAAAAATAAAAAAATAATATTTATAATTATTAATTATTAATAATTAAACGAGCATAGATCCATGTTAACTCTTTATTTATCAAACCTCAAGAGGGATCAAATTTCTCAAGGTGTAAACCTCTTTATGAGCCCAAAATTTGTTGAAACATTTGCACCTCGAGATATTTGATCCCTTAGAACACTTCGTAGATTCAGAGTTAAAATAGATCTATATCGTGTATATTTGGATTGCAGGTTGAAGGTTGTTGGATATACTCTTTTTGTTATAAGGTAGCCACGAGGGTTTATCCTGGACATCCCCTATATTAGTCCAAATATTTATCGATTCACCATGGTTAATCTGGCTTGCAGGTTGCTGGATATGCTCTTGGTGTTGTAAGGTAGCCATGAGGGTTAAACATGGAAATCCCCTAGATTAGTCCAAATGGTTTCCGATTCACCATGGTTAATATATATATATATATATATATATATATATATATATACAAGTTATGATCCGCGAAAATTAGAAACATGATATGAATTTTTCAATGAATTCTATTTTTTACAATAATTTAATTTATTAGTTACAAGTAGAAAAATCTTTCCTATCTTATTGATTACTTAAAGATTTGAGGCCACATTATGTAATATAATTAGTTCCTAATTTAGAGGACTCGCGAGTTAATAAATTAATATAATAATCTATCTTCTTTGAATAAGGTTCATTAGTTAGTACTGGATAGTTATTTGATGTAAAAGGATCCATTTTATTAAATAAATCCCAGTGTGTAGTTGATACTCTTTGATAAGGGGAATATAAGTAGTCAGGATTTTTCTTTTGAGAAACTATTTAAAGGGTAAGGAGACTATGGTATGTTTGGTCAAATATTATTGCATTTGGAGATTTTCTTCAGAAAATATTTCCCCACCTTAAGAAGCAAATGAATGTTGGTTTTTCCCTTTTTGTTATGATAATACAAAGGTAAATTTCATGTATTTCATATTATTTGTCTCTTACATATTATTTATAATATATGTATACCAAGTTTGAATTTCAAGTCTATGGGTTATGAACTTACTACACCCAACCTAGTGAGTTTGTATCAAGGTTGTTACTAAAATAATTCCCCTATCTAAAATCCAAATAAAAAAAATTTGATGCATAATTTCTAAATTAATAAAGAAATTTTTTTACATTAAGAATCATAAAAAAATGAAGTTCACTTAATACTTATATGTTTCAAATTGCTTTGACAATGTCCAACCTACCAGTGCAAACTAGTCTTTAGCACCAATGGAAATATTAGGGGAATCACATTCTAAGTATGATTTTCCTCCAAAACAATGTGCACACCTAGAAATTAGTGATGGCCCCAACTCAATGAGAATAATCAACAGTTTATTCACCTAAGGGTAAACTAAAAAAGAAACACCTATAAGAAACACCTATAACCAGGAATTAACAACAACTATCTGCAATATCAAACTATTACGAGGAACTATATGGCGGAGATGCCTAAAGGCTACAACAAAAAATTTCCTCTATGTCATCCAGTGTGAAAAAACTCTACCCACACTTTCTCTTATTATTGCAACACGTCCAACTATGGGGCTCTACTTAATAATGTAGGGCGCAAACATGCAATATACCTTTTGTAGGCTAGGTATTCCCCAAAAAACATCTTACCCACTGAGATAGTGCTGGAGTGTGTAGTATCCCAAAAGGGAGAATGCAGTGATACTAAAACACAATATAAGAACTGCAGCAAAGTAAAAATTTAATCTAAATACACCATCAAAATGTATAGAATAGTTGAGCCATTTTATTATATAGGAGGTGGATAAATAGTACAACAGTGCTCAAAATATGAGATTCAAGCCAAAGAGATGGCCTAGAATGACCCTGGAATGATCCCACAAGAGGGACTACGCAACTATTAGATTGCTTCAAGGGAAACTGCGTTGTCCCTGCTACAAATTTCGGGACTGCAACTGCTGGAAATATGTAGCAGTGTAGATCTGGAAATTTTGGAGCTCCAATGATACTAAAATTTAGATCTAGGATCTATGATAGATACCCAAGATAACCCAAAAAGGATTTTCTAGATCTATCAATCTAAGAAAATCACCCTCTTAGGGCTTGCACTATGTGGCTATTGGGTATGCAGACATGAAGCAAGATTTGACAAAAATATGGATGCAATATGATACACAATCAGATCTATGCTTGAGGGGTTGATCCCTTCACTAGATCCTCAAGCTAGAAGCTCAAGATCTAGCTCCTCTATCCTTCTCCATTGATTGCAGCTGCTGCTATGCAACTGCTGCCAAAAACTGTGCTGTCAAGGATGGAGGCTCTATACCCTGATACTGTATGTTTCAATGTAGTTCAAGGATGATGTAAATAGTATGACCAAGGTGAAGTAATGGTCCCTCACAGGATTTCCAACTAAAATATTGGAAACTTCCCTCCTCCAATGGATCTACAAGACTGTATTGCGCAATCCTTGAGGGGACTGCTACTGCATGGAGGTATGAAATGTTGGCCTAAATGCCAGATATGAATATACATCTCCTGGAAGGTTGAACATGAATCACAAGGTGAAAGGATGAATCCTCCACCGGTTTCCTAGCTGAAGTGCTAGAAACAACCACCGCCTCTCAAACCCTCAAGCATGAATGTGTTATTCCTGTGACTAAATGTGCATATGATAGTGGTTGAATGTGGCACCAATTCCTGATGATGAATGGAGCTCAATATAAACCTTCCCGAAGTAGGCACTCGAAGTCCCTCGTGGGTAAGGGTAGGATTTCTGCTCGGAAACACCCGTGTGCTAAATAGCACTGTAGACTTAGCTAAATAGCATAAGCGTGAATAGAAATTTCACATGAAAAATCTATACCTAAACAAATCAGAAATAATAATACAAAGCTTGCCTTCTATTGTGCCTTCATCTTCATTATATAGATTATGAGCCTTCCATAGCCCGGGCGCACCTCATAACTGCGTTGTACATGTGGCCACTAGCCTCCATGAAAACTGTGTTGTCTCTCCATGATCTCCATCATGTATGCATTTAATTCCCACTCTCTCCATCATGTGTGCATTAGATTCACCAATTCCTCTACTATCTCATCATAAGTGCTTTATGATCTTACTTTGAATGCACCATGATCTCAGTTGACCTCCTCCAAGATCCTCATGATTTTACATTAAAGATCCATGATCTCCACTCTTCCTTCATTTAAGAAGCCGCTCCAATACTCCATAATGTAGATCTAGCTATAAAATATCCACATACAAACATCAAAAGTGGATTGTTTTCATCTATTGGGTTTATGGGTCCCTCCACCCTCTTATTTACTTAATTAATTAAGAAAATTAGGAACTCTAATATTCCAATTATCTGATGGAAAATTTGGGAATATTACAGTCCTCCCCACAAAAATGTTTCTTGTCCTAAAACAACTGCAAAAGTGGATGCTACAAAAAACATCCTCCCTCCAAAAGGAATCCTCATATGGAAGGCCTCCCCATCTGCCACAATGTGTAATGCATGCCCAACTCCAAAGATGCCTCTCTAGAATGTCTACAATGGCCTCCAACTGAAAAGTTATATACCCTTCCTCATCAATGAATCTCCAAGTGGCAACCATATGATGTTCAAATATCTCCTCTATACATGAGATACATGAAATGAAGTGGTTCCTTCCCAAAGTAGAAAGTCCCAACTCATGAACTATCTCTCCAACCCATGATACATAGAGTAGATTGCATCTATCAATGCTCTCATCATTAGCCCTATTGGCCATGTAGGATCCAAACATAACATCAACATAGTGGAAAAAAAGAAGTCGAGACATATGGATGAACATGTACAATGTCAAACCATATTCTCCCAATAACAACCACCGCAACAAAGACTTCTGCTGCCATGCTAGATTATCATGAAAACAAGAAAGAGATCCATACTCTCTCAATAGAAGCCACATCAACAATGCTTCTTGCTTCCATTACAAATAAGCACCAATATGTATATGAGAGCCATAATCTCTAAAAAGAAGCCACCGTATAAATGCCTCTTGCTGCCACACCACATCATCATTGTACCAAATGTAGTGGCCATATTCTCTCAATAGAAGCCACCGCAGCAATGCCTCTTGCTGCCCCATCACATAATCATCATATCAAGTACAATGACCATAATCACCCAACAGAAGCAAATGTTGTAAGGCCTCTTGTTTCCATCCTCCATCAATGTCATGCAATGTATGAGAAGAATTCAGCCCATACTCTCCCAAAAGTAACCAAAGAAATAGGGATTCTTGTTGCCTTCTTACATCATCATGATGCAAGTCATGGGGAAACAACATACTGATTGACATGTGGAATGTCACATGAGAACAATACAAACAATCTCCCTACAACCACATCATGTGAGAGTGATGCCTAGTCCCAAAACCAAGTATATACATGAACATAAGATATATCACAAACAGAAGTACATGTAAAGAGATGAGACATATCCCAAATAAAAGAAAATATACGGACATAAGATACATCATGAGATTTCCAAACTCTCTCATCAATAACCAGCGCAACCATGCTTCCTGCTGCTGCATGTCATCAGTGATATACATGGCATGGATCCTTCAAATGTGAGACGTTGGGTAATATCCATACTCACCCAAAAGCAACCAGCACAACCATGCTTCTTGCTGCCCGGTGTTGTTTCTCATTTGCAATATCCTTTATTTTAATTTTTCAAAAATACAAAAAAATGGAAAAATATATAAATATGTTAAAGTAGAGCTTCCTCATTCTTAAAATAAAGTTGTAATGTTTTTGTAAATTTAAAGTTCAACACTTTGAAGGATCCACAAAGGTGGGTCCTAATGCTTCGATTAATGTTCGAGCAAGTAATCGAGCGAGATCCAAGTATTTTCTTGTTGTAGGATAAAGATGGCAACCCGCGGGCACATTCAACGCACGGGTTAATGGAAAGGGTGCCTCTGCAGTTGACCTCGTTGACTTACCAGCCGATCTTGATTAATGGTCTAGATTCAATACGGGGGCAAGGCCTCGATGAGTGCTCCGTACCCGAGAGGCCTCCCGCAGTGACGTAAGCTGCTGGTTGGTGACGGCTTTCAGCCACGTAATGGTATCGTTTAATGGTCTCTTGTGTTTCAAATCAACATTTAATTTCAAGACCCTGCACCATCTATTTAAACATGTTTTTCTTTTCAAAAGTTAAATGTTATTTCTTTGTATTTGTTAACCCTGATTGCACCAATGTTTTCCATTGCTATTCACCACCCTGATCTGTATCATGGTGAAACATCCATCCCTCTCTGGCTCATCTAGTCATATTCCTCTCATGGATACTAAGAGGGATATTCAAGATACCATTTTATCTCTAAAAAACCTCCCATTCTATCAACAGGTCTGCTTGAATGACAAATCATGTCCTATTTTCTCTTCCATGGCCAAGTCAGGCGTACTGTCTGTATGTATCTGTAGGACTCATATTTTTCCTGAGTTTGTGCACTGGCTAGTATCTGTTGTGTATCCCGATAAATGTTTTGTAATTAATTTCCTAGGAGAGAATGTTCTACAAGTCTTAGCCTAGTTAATTCCTCAAGCCTTATGTTACCCAGAGTATGAATCTTATGTTAAATTCACTGACAAATCATTGGTAGCATATTATGATAATATTGCAGGACAATAATTCACCTAGTTCACCTTCTTCCTAAGGCCAGACACAAATCGGTTTGCACCAGATAGTAAATAATTCTCCATAGAAGTTTTTGATGCAGAGGTTCGGCCAGTGTTGAGGTGTATATTAAAGATATTGGGAAAGGAGGATGACAACTTAATTGATAAATCAGTACTAGGATTATTTGCGTTGATGATGAAGCTGAGAGTAGTGCTAGATATCCCTTCTTACTGGTAGGAGGTTGTCAATACTCAACTCATGAGTTTATAACTCACTGGGTCATTCAGGTTCACTTCTCTTATCATTTATCTCTTTTTGTATCAAAATGTGGAAGAATTCTTGCATTTGGGGTTGAACATCATGGATATAAATAAAAAGAGGTAGTCAGTAGTGTTTTGGATTGATGTAGTAAGAGAGGAACAAAATGAGGAGGGGCTATTTGATTTTGAAAATCATTTCATGTCTACTGCCTATAATATTCTGAATGGGGTTTCTCCCCATGTTTCTTGCCAAAGGCTCAAGAATTTCTTCAGTTGGGTACAAATTGTAAATTTGGATATTGGTATGTGTATGAAGATTACTTAGAGATCAGACTTTATGGGGTTGGGATAGAACCATATAGGCTTCCCACATTTGTTCCTATGATATTATTTTCCTTAGAATTAATTAGGAAGAGTTTGAATGTAGACCAAATACATTTTGTACCAATGGAAAAAGGTCACATGTTTAAATTACCTATGTCTGTGGGTCCATTTATAGTCAACATGAGGCAAGCATCTGATGAGGTTAATAAGATGTTAGATGGTATGCACTTTTTTTTAGGAGATAAATGGGCTTATGATCCTCATAAAGTAATTTAAATAGGAGAGTTGAAAATGGTTACTCAGCATTTGTTCATGATAGTAGACCTGACATAGAGAAGTTAGCCAACAAGAATTTTGCAGTTTCTGCTAGTTCTAGCATACAGACTCCTATCATATCTGAAAAATAAAGTAAGAGGAGTAAAGAGGTGGTTGTAGATTCAAAATACAAAGAGCAGAGAGCCGAAAAGAGAACAAAATTCAATGAAGACATAACAGGTGCTCAACCTAGTTTCTTACTTCAACTAGGAGATGAACAGAATGTTACAGCCTCACCAAGAAGACATGGAGATGCACAGGAGAAAATACCTTTAATTAAACAAGTATTTTCTCAAATTGCTGAAAGGAATCAAAAGATGAAGGCTAGCATGGAGGCACAAGCCGAATATCAAGTAACTCCGAACTAGACAAGATTTTTGACTGCCATGGATCTAGAAAAAGACCAGTTTAAAATTTATCTTTCTCACCCTTCTAATATGACTATAGGGTCATCAAGTAATTTCAATACTGTAAATTTAACTGTTGATGTGAGAAATATTGCTTTGCTTGATATTAAATTAATAGTGGATGATCTGACCAAAACTAATGAAATGGCTCTTAAGGCAAATAGTATGCTAGGGAAGGTGATCAAGCAACTGAAATTGGAGAAATCCAACTCCAGGGCCTTAACAACCCAAAATGAAGAACTAAAGAAGATAATTGTGAAGATTGGAGTAGATCCAAATGATAGGTCTGTCGTGCAGAAGTTACTACAAAGTGCAGAATCAGATATTTTTTTGTTAAAGAAAAAGTTGAAATTACCTACAGGGGAGCATTCGATGGCAGAAGTGGAAAGTGAAAAGGAAAGCTTTCTTCAGCAGCTCTTACAGAAAGAAGAAGAAATTTCTAAGTTGAAAGAAATTGTACTGAAATTGCAAAGACAGATTGATTCCCATTCCTGTACTATCATTTTTCCATCTAGAAATAATGATCCAGCAACACAGTTATCTCAATTAAACACTAAATTAAAAATGGCAGAGAGAGATCTCAAAAAGGCATAGAATGATCTGGAAACAGTAAAAAAAATAATGCAGGCCAAGGATGGAGAAATTGATAAGTACATGACATATTGTCAAACATCTATCACTGAAATTAAGAGTCTAAAGGAGAAATTGAAGGAAATATAACTTTGATACAGGCTAAAGATATCATCTTGAATGAAATCATTGGAGAGATGAAAGCAGGCTGGGGATCTTTAACTATTGTATCATAAGAGAAAAGCATTTTCAGATATTTTGAGGAGAAAGTTATGGCAGATAAGTAGAAGACCATTAACAAAGCCATATGGGCAAAGAAGTTTATTGATTTCATTGATTCAAAGACTTATCAGGAGTTAGAGGAAAATGATATTAAAGATAGGATCCTATATGCTGTAGATATTAACAAGTTGATTGTTAAAAATACTTGCAGGAAGACCACTGAAAAGAAGTTGACAAAGATTAAAGAAGCAGTGAACAGATTTGATAATTTGTATGACAAGAGAGCCAGGGTAGGATTGCCATCATGCTGGGACCTTAAAGGCAATATTTTATCATGGGATTCCTATGAACCATTATTGGTATTGGAAAAAAGTGAGGTGGATAACACTCATGAGAATACTCAGGTCCTAAAAGGAACAACAATTATTAACTTTCTTCAGAGGCATTTTCAGTTATTATGGATGGTGAAGACTTTATTTACAGAGCGACCAACATTCAACAGAATTATTGCCTTTAGGCTGGAATACAACAAGCTAATCAACTCTCCTAAGACAAAAATTGAAGCATGGAAGAAATGTAGAGCGTGGATGGTTGTTCTACCTAATGATCCCTCATCTTCTAAGAAAGAAAAATCAGCCAATCACGATAATGTAGCAGTAGTGGAGCCAATTCATATTCAGCAAATAGATTAGAGTTTTAGTTTTATTTTATCTTTTTAAGAGAGTTCAATTGTAATGAGATACTGTGATAACATGTAATAGGTAATTTAAACATTTTCAAGTAGTTAGAGGAGTTAAGAGTAGTTTCAGCAGTTACAAATTGCTTTACATTGTATTTAAAGAGGAATAGAAGAAAGGAAAAGGTTCTGAGTTTTGGACTACTGCAAATTTTGTAGTCAATTTTTTGATGATTAATGAATGAAGATCAAGATTCTTTCATCTGTTGTTGTTGATATGTTTTCCTATTTCCATTCTGTCTTTTCCTTCTATGAATAAAATGAAGTAATGTAGTTGTAGGTCTCTTTTTACATATGTGAATAAGATTTAAATATCCTTAATGGGCGCTCCTTCATTTTAACTATTCCACACACATAAAATTCTTCTGAAGTTTAAAGTGATAGATCCTATCTATAAGCATATCAGTTTGAGATTCCTTCATGTTCTTCCTTTCACTCCAATTAATATCAATAGATAATGGCATTGTGAAGCATTTATTACATCAGATTCTTGAGGGTTTTAATAATTAATTTCTGAAGGTGATTAAGCAAAGACTATCTGATATCATATTTTTGTGACATATCTATATCTATATATATATATATATATATATATATATATATGTGTGTGTGTCTTAAGCAATGATTCCTTACCACAGCCAAGGGATTGTTTCTTAAGATACAACACTTTTTGGTGCCATTTCCAGGGACGAGGAAGCGAAGTTCATTCCCTAGGTTCTTGTTATATTTCCTCTGGTTTTTCAGAGAGGAGGAAATATCAGGCTATGTTTTTATTCCATAATTCTGGCATATAAAAGACCTCATACGAGGTCAGATACCTCGCAAAAGAAAGTTCCTATTCTATCAGATCCCGAAAAATTAGTTTCTAAAAAGGCTCAGAAACCAAGAACTCCTTCCACACCTGATCCTACACTGCCTGCACCTGGCAGCAGTTCACATAACCCTTCATCTAAGTATATTTCTCGGAAACTCACTTTCTTGGAACAAGGATCCTTTTCCTCACCTGTACATTTTCAAGAACCAAGGTTAGAAGAAAAATCCTTTGAGTTTGTTTCATTTACCTTCACACAAGCTCAACCAAATACAGCTGCTGGTTCTTCTGCCATCGTTCATCAACCCCTTCCCATATCAGTCGTTTCACCCCCTTCATTCACATTCACAACTGGTTCACTAACCCCACCTACTAAAGGAGCAGTTAACCAAGGCATAAACATGGTGGCCCCTACTTTCTTAATGAACAACTATGCACCTTTAAATCTTCCACAACCTATGAATGCCATGCCCCAAGAATACCTCAAGTTACTTCCTCGTTTTACTGGTGAAGATGAAGTGACTGCAGAACAACACTTGCCATTGTTTTTCACTTTTGCTGAGAATCTAAATGTAGAACATATGGATGTAGTGATGAGACTTTTTGTACAGTAATTGAATGGAGAAGCAAGAAAATGGTTTAAAGGTTTACCAAATGCCTCAATTAATAATTGGGAGGAATTAGAAACACATTTTACCTGAAGATGGAGTGAAAAAAGAGATCATGGTTACTCATTAACAGAGTTTAATGCAATCAAGAAAAATTATAATGAAAACATGACTGATTTTATTAAAATATTTAATAAAATGTATAATAGTTTACCCATAGAGATGAAACCCCCTCCTATTGGAGCAAGGGTAGTTTTTGCTGGAGCTTTTGAGTCAGACTTTAGTTTCACTTTAAGAGAAAGGAGATCTCCTACTCTTGAACAAATTCAAACTTATGCTTTGCAAATTGAAGAAAATATGACTGCTGCTGGGAAAACATAAGAAAAGCATTCAATTCAAGAGAAAGGCAAGGCCAAAGAAGAATCACCACAGGATCAGAGGATTGATGACATGACAAAAGTTATCAAGAATTTATCGAATAAGTTAGTGAAGATGGAGTTAGAGAATAAAAACTCCCAAACGCTTGCACAACAAAACAAAGGAGTTTTCAATCCTCAATTAGAAATCATCCCCTGCAAATCTTGCAGAGGAAGAGAAAAGATCAAGACCAAGTTCAGGCACTAATTTATATAGAAGCAGCACCTTCACAGTCTACCAAATATGATCAAAGGGAAGTCAAAGATCAGATATATGCCATGTACATGAAAGAAGATGAGGAATAGGAAGAATGTGAAGAAGAATATACCGAAGCTAAGGTGTCGTTTGACCAAGAAGAGATGGATGATTATTATAGGAAATTTACAGATTTTATGCAAGCAGAGCTGCATAAGAAATATGATTTAAGATCAAGAAATATATCAAGGACGCGGGATGATGAAGAACAACAGCAAGATTCAGTACCTTTTCTAATGGTGACTCCATAATCAAAGAACTCAGTAAAACGATCAGATAAGGGGAAACAACCTATGAATCCAGTAAGTGGAACATAAATACAACAGGCTGAGACTTCCCGAAACAAGTCTATTGATACTAGTAATTTGGAGAAGGTCGTTACTGTGCCTGAACAGATTTCTAATCCTTGCAGAAATCAAGAAGAACCTGAGAAAATTGTCAAACAAAATCAAGCTTTCAGTTTATCGAAAGAGCTAGAAAAGGTCAAAATCCAAGTACCCCTTCTTGAGCTAGCTAAGACACCAGGTTATAAGAAAGAAATTGCAGAATAAATTAACCTTTCTCAGTCTGATGACATTGGTGATACTGTGAATTTGCAAGAAGAGAAGCCAGTGGTCATTTTTGGTCCACATGTGGAGGAGGTAGATTCTTCTATTCCCCCATTTATATATCAATGCTTCTTCATGATTTCATTCTTCATAATTGTATGTTAGACTCAGGTGCTTCACATAATCTCACGCCATTATCTGTAATGAAAGAATTGAATTTACAAATTACTAAACCCTATAGAGACCTATATTCATTTGATTCAAAAAGGGTGAAGTGTGTTGGGCTTATCAAATACATGGTGGTATCCTTGGCCCAAATTCAAGCCAAAAGTATCATGATGGATGTAGTGGTTGCAGATATTCCGGCCAGGTTTGGTATGATTTTGTCCAGATCTTGGGAAGCAAAGCTTGGAGGAGTTTTAAAATTGGACTTCACATATGCTATTATTCTTTTTTTTAATGGGGAAGAAAGAAGGTTATATAGAGAAACAAGATTTGTTAAAACTACCACAAAGAAAGATGCAGGAAATTCCCCTATTTATGGTCAAGAAAAAGATTATCTTTCCTGTTTTACGCTGCATGAAGATGCAGAGTTTGTTGAATACTTAGAGAAGCATATCTCTTCAGCATTTGTGCATAATTAGTTGTGTTCAAACAAAATTTGGAAGGGTTATTTTGATAGTGACTATTCAAAAGATGGCACAGGAGATGGATTTTTACTGATATCTCCAGAAGGTAATCTTTTACCTTTTTCTTTTAAGCTTGAATTTGAATCAACAAATAATGTATGAGGCATTAATTTTAAGTCTTCAAACTGCTAAACAAATGGGAATCCAGTGTATTTCCATTTTTGGTGATTCTGAGTTGATTATAAGACATATTAAAAATATTTGTCAAACGAAGCATCCAAGGCTAAGATCATATAGGAATGAAGTATGGGACTTGATTGAAAATTATTTTGAAGCTTTGAATATTCAATTCATTCCAAGGGAAGAAAAAAGAATGGCAGATTCACTGGTAGTTGCAGCTAGTACTTTCAAGCCACCTATAAAACCGAAACTAAGATATGAAATTGAAATGAAGCACAAACCCTCTATTCCTGAAAATGTTAAGCACTGGCAGGTATTTGAAGATGAAGAGCAGATAAATAATTTTCTGACAATGATTGAAAGTTTTGAAGATATTGAAATAGACCAAGAAAGTGAACAGATTGATCAGAATGAACACTTGAAAAATATTAAGAAATCAATAGGTGATCGAAAATAATCCAGTTGAAAGATAACATATTTCCCAAAGGATTACTTCCTCTTGAAATATTATTTGATTCAAATGATGTAGCACTGGATCCAAAGAAGGTACCTTCAGAGGGTTAGATGGAAAATTTTAATCTGGGAACTCAATAGGAGCTCAAGGTTGTCAAGTTATTCAAGGGTGTCCCTAAGAATTATAAAGAAAGGTACATTGACCTTTTAAAAAAATATATGGATGTGTTTGCATGGTCCTATGAGGATTTGAAAACATATGACCTAGACATAATTCAACACAAGATATCGTTGAAGGATGGGATCAAGCCTCACAGACAGAAATTTAGACAGATCAATCCACTGTTCCTTGATCCAATTGAAAAAGAAGTGAAGAAATTGCCGCAGGAAAAAATTATAGTCCCACTTAGATATTCATAATGGGTTTCTAATATAGTTCCTATGAGGAAAAAGAATGGAGAAATAAGGTTATGTGTTGACATCAGGAATTTAAACAGGGCATCACTTAAAGATAATTATCCTTTGCCTAAGATGGACTATGTTTTACAGAAAGTGACAGGAGCATATAGATTTTCTATGGTTGATGGTTTCTCTAGATACAATCAGGTAACGGTTGAAAAACAAGATCAGAAGAAAGCAACTTTCACCACACCCCGGGGAATGTTCATGTACAAGAATGCCATTTGGTCTTATGAACGCAGGTGCCACTTTTCAAAGGGAAATGGACATAGAATTTGTGGGTGATAAGTTTGTAGTTATATATTTGGATGATGCAGTGACCATTTTTTCAGGTTTAGATGATGAACACTTGGAGCATTTACAAAAGGCTTTGCTGAAATGCAGAAAATTTGGGTTGTCATTGAATCCCAAAAAAAAATTATTTGCTTTGGAGGAAGGAAAGTTGTTAGGACATATAGTTTCAAATCAGGGAGTAAAAATTGATCCAGCAAGAGTAGAAGCTATTCAGGAAATTCCCTTGCCCAGGAATAAAAAGGATATTCAGAGGTTTCTGGGAAAAATAAATTTCATGAGAAGATTTGTCCTGAACTATGCTGAAATTGTCAGAAACATAACATATATGCTGAAGAAGAATACAGAAGTAAAGTGGGATAAGGATGCTAGAGAATCCTTTGCTAGGATTAAAGAATCCCTTCAGGAAGCTCTAGTTCTAATCAGTCCAGACTATCAAAAGGATTTTCAAGTATTTTCATTTTCATCACCTACTACCATTGCTCTTGTGCTATTGTAGAAGAATGAAAATGGTAAAGAACAACCTGTGGCATTTTTCATTAAAGTTCTCAGGGACGCTGAACTCAAATATAACATTTTGGAAAAAAAGGTGTATGCTTTAGTTAAATATTTAAAAGCATTCGGGACTTATGTGCTGCAGTCTCAAATAGTCGCTTATGTTCCTAACTCTGTTGTGAAAGATGTGTTAGTTCAAAGTGATGTTGAAGGTAAAAGAGGAAAGTGGATAGCTAAAATCCAAGAGTATGACTTAGATATCAAGCCTACCAAATTTGTCAAAGGTCAGGGTTTGGAAAAACTGTTGACAGGGTCAAATTTTCAAGCTTTGGGGATTAGTTTGCTGGAACCCTTAGATGAAGCTATTGATGAAAGGAGTCAGAGCATTACAAAGGCAGCAATTAAATACAAATTCTTGTGCTCTGATTGGTATAAGGATATTGTTCATTACTTATGTTTTTTCTCTTGTCCAACCTCACTAAACAGAACAAAATACAAAGCTCTTAAGCTCAAATCCCAACCATATGTCATAATTGATGCTAAGTTATATTGGAAGGATCCTACTGGCATCTTGTTGTTGTGCTTGACAGAAGGTGAATCAATGGAAGTTGTAAAATAATATCATGAGAATCTATGTGGAGGTCATTATAGTTGGAAGGTTACTGCTCATAAAATCCTCAAATCAGGTTTTTACTGGCCCTCCTTGTTTTTTGATGTATACAGACTAGTTAGAAGCTGCCATAAATGTCAGTTATTTGTAGAAAATAAAAGGTTATCTCCTCTACCTCTTCTCCCAATGTTCATTGAAGAACCTTTAGGCAATGGGGATTATTTTTTATTGGAGAAATTAATCCACCATCAAGTGGACAGTTCAAATGGATTCTGACTTCTACTGACTATTTCACAAAGTGGGTGGAGGAAATACCTACCAGAAAGGCTAATGACTAGGTAGTAATGAAATTTCTGGAAGAAAACATCTTCAGTAGGTTTGGGTGTCCAATCAAGATTGTAACTAACAATGCTCAGGTATTCAATTCAGTTTGATTCATTATTTTTTGTCAAACATATAATGTCATTCTATCTCATTCTACAACATATCATCCTCAAGGGAATGGGCTAGCTGAATCTTCCAACAAGACATTGGACAAGATTTTGAAGAAGACAATTAATGAAAATCAGAAAAACTGGGATTCAAAATTGACATTTGCTCTTTGGGCAGTACGAGTAACTACTAGAAGATCTACAGGCAAGTCCCCTTATGAACTAGTTTATGGAACTCAATATTTATTTCCTACTCAGTTGGCTAGACTAGTGATTTATTTTCTTCAAGAAGCACAAGAAGAACCTAATGCGTTGGTGAGAAGGTTGAACAAGGTTATAGAATCAAATGACAGTAGGAACAAAGTCAGAGAAAATTTGATCACCTATCAAGAAAATATGAATTCTATTTTTGATAAAAAAGAAAAAGAGATTCTTTTTCAAACTAGAGATTTAGTATTCAGATGGGATACCAGAAGAGAAGAGAAGGGAAAACATGGTAAGTTCGACCCACTCTGTATGGCCCATACAATATTGTTGAGGTTAGATCAAATAACACATTTATTCTAGAAAATCTTGATGGAGAGATAGTATAGCTGCTTGTGAATGGGCAGTATCTCAAGCATTATTTCCAACATTGAGATTTTATGGTCCACCATTGTACATATTTGGATTTCTCATTGTTCATATTTCATCAAACAAAATTTGACTCCATACCTAAAGTGAAGGCACTAATCTGCAGTTCTTAGTGTTTCGTGGAAAAAAACACTACACCCAGGTGGAGCCAGATGTTGTGGCTCATTTGCAATATCCTTTATTTTAATTTTTTAAAAATACAAAAAAATGGAAAAATATATAAATATGTTAAAGTAGAGCTTCTTCATACTTTAACTAAAGTTGTAATGTTTTTGTAAATTTAAAGTTCAACACTTTGAAGGATCCGCGAAGGTGGGTCCTAATGCTTCGGTTAATGTTTAAGCAAGTAATCGAGTGGGATCCGAGAATTTTCTTATCAGAGGATAAAGACGGCAGCACATTCAACGCATGAGTTAATGGGAAGGGTGCCTCCACAGTTGACCCTATTGACTGACCAGTCGATCTTGATCGACGGTCTGGATTCACTGCAAGGGAAAGGCCCCGATGAGCGCTCTGTACCCCAGAGGCATCCCATAGTGACATAAGCTGCTAGTTGGTGACAAATTTCAGCCATGTCACGATATCATTTAATGGTATCTTGTGCGTCAAATCAACATTTAATTTCAAGACCCTGGGCCATCTATTTAAACCTGTTTTTCTTTTCAAAAGTTAAATGTTATTCCTTTGTATTTTTCAACCCTGATTGCACCATTGTTTTCCATTGTTGTTCACCACCCTGAGCTGTATCACGGCGAAACTTCCATCCCTCTCTGGCTCATCTAGTCATATTCCTCTCATGGACACTGAGAGGGATATTCGAGATACTATTTTCTCTATAGAACACCTCCCATTTTATCATCAGGTCTGTTTGAATGACAAATCATGTCCTATTTTCTCTGCCATGGCCAAGTCAGGCATACTATTTGTTTGTATCCCTAGGACTCATCTTTTTCCTGAGTTTGTGCACTGGCTGGTATCTGTTATGTATCTCAGTAAATGTTTTGTAATGAATTGCCTAGGAGAGAATGTTCTACAAGTCTCGGCCTAGTTAATTCGTCAAGCATTATGTTACCCAGAGTCTGAATCTTATGTTCAATTCACTAACGAATCATTGGCAACGTATTATGATAATCTTGCAGGACAAGAATTCACCTAGTTTGCCTTCTTCCTAAGGCCAGGCATGAAGCGGTTTGCACCAGATAGTAAAGAATTCTCCATAGAATTTTTTGATGCAGAGGTTCGGCCAGTGTTGAGGTGTATATTAAAGATATTGGGAAAGGAGGATGACAACTTAATTGATAAATCGGTACTGGGATTATTTGCGTTGATGATGAAGCCGAGAGTAGTGCTGGATATCCCTTCTTACTGGCAAGAGGTCGTCAATACTCAACTCATGATTTTATCACTCACTGGGTCATTCAGGTTCCCTTCTCTTATCATTTATCTCTTTTTATATAAAAATGTGGAATAATTCTTGCATTTGGGGTTGAACATCATGGATATAAATAAAAAGAGGCAGTCAGTAGTGTTTTGGACTAATGTAGTAAGAGAGGAAGAAAATGAGGAGGGGTTGTTTGATTTTTCAAATCATTTCATGTCTATTGCCTATAATATTTTTAATGGGGTTTCCCCCCATGTTTCTTGCCAAAGGCTCAAGAATTTCTTCAGTTGGGTACAATTGTAAATTTGGAGATTGGTATGTGTATGAATATTACTCAGAGATCAGACTTTATGGGGCTAGGATAGAACCATATAGGCTTCCCACATTTTTTCCTATGATATTATTTACCTTAGAATTCATTAGGAGAAGTTTGGATGTAGACCAAATACATTTTATACCAATGAAAAAGGGTCACATGTTTAAATTATGTTGTCTGTGGGTCCATTTATAGTCAACATGAGGTAAGCAGCTGATGAGGTTAATAAGATGTTAGATGGTATGCAATTGTTGTTAGGAGATAAATGGGCTTATGATCCTCATAAATTAATTTCAAACAGGAGAGTTGAAAATGGTTACTCAACATTTGTTCATGATAGTAGACCTGACATAGAGAAGTTAGCCAATAAGAGTTTTGCAGGTTCTGCTAGTTCTAGCATACAAAAGCCTATCATATCTGAAAAATCAAGTAAGAGGAGTAAAGAGGTGATTGTAGATTCAAAAGACGAAGAGCAGAGAGCCGAAAAGAGAACAAAATTCAATGAATACATAACAGGTGCTCAAGATGGTTTCTTGCTTCAACTAGGAGATGAACATAATGTTCCAGCCTCACTAAGAAGACATGGAGATGCTTAGGAGAAAATACCTTTGATTAAACAAGTATTTGCTTAAATTGCTGAAAGGAATAAAAAGATGAAGGCTAGCATGGAGGCACATGCCGAATATCAAGTAACTCTGGACTAGACAAGATTGTTGATTGCCATGGATCTAGAAAAAGATCGGTTTAAAATTTCTCTTTATCAGCCTTCTGATATGACTATAGGGTCATAAAGTAATTTCAATACTGTAAATTTAACTGTTGATGTGAGAAATATTCCCTTTTATGATAAAGTCAATTTACACATCCAAACAGGTCAATTAATAGTGAATGATCTGACCAAAACTAATGCAATGTCTCTTAAGGTAGAGAATATGCTAGGGAAGTTGATCAAGCAACTGAAATTAGAGAAATCCAACTCCAGAGCCTTAACAACCCAAAATGAAGAACTAAAGAAGATAATTGTGAAGATTGGAATAGATCCAAAAGATAGGTTTGCCGTGTAGAAGTTACTATAAAGTGTAGAATCAGAGATTTCTGTGTTAAAGAAAAATTTTAAATTACCTACAGGGGAGCATTCAATGGAAGCAGAGGTGGCAGAAGTGGAAAGTGAAAAGGAAATCCTTCTTCAGCAGCTCTTACAAAAAGAAGAAGAAATTCTAAGTTGAAAGAAACTGTACTGAAATTGCAAAGCCAAATTGATTCTCATTCCTGTACTATCATTTTTCCATCTGGAAATGATGATCCAGCAGCACAGTTATCTCAATTAAACATTGAACTGAAAATGGAAGAGAGAGATCTCAAAAAGGCACAGAATGATCTGGAAACAATAACAAAAATAATGCAGGTCAAGGATGGATAAATTGATAAGTACAGGATAGATTGTTAAAAAACTAATGCTGAAATCAAGAGTCTAAAGGAGAAATTGAAGGGAAATATAACTTTGATACAGGCTAAAGATATCATCTAGAATGAAATCATTGGAGAGATAAAAGCAGCCTGGGGATATTTAAATATTGTATCAAAAGAGAAAAGCATTGTCAGAGATTTTGAGGAGAAATTTATGGAAGATAAGGAGAAGACCATTAACAGAGCCATATGGGCAAAGAAGTTTATTGATCTCATTGATTCAAAGACTGATCAGGAGTTAGAGGAAAGTGATATTAAAGATAGGAACCTATATGCTGTAGAGATTAACAAGTTGATTGTTAAAAATACTTGTAGTAAGACCACTGAAAAGAAGTTGACAGAGATTAAAGAAGTAGTGAACAGATTTGATAATTTGTATGACAAGAGAGCCATTGCAGGATTGCCATAATGCTGGGACCTTAAAGGCAGTCTTTTATCATGGGATTCCTATGAACTATTATTGGTATTGGAAAAAATTAAGGTGGATAATACTCATGAGAAGACTTAGATCCTAAAAGGAACAACAATTATTAGCTTTTTTCAGAGGCATTTTCAGTTATTATGGATGGTGAAGACTTTATTTACAGAGTGACCAACATTCAACAGGGTCACTGCCTTTATGCTAGAATACCACAAGCTAATCAACTCTCCTAAGATAAACATTGAAGTATGGAAGAAATGAAGAGCGTGGATGGTTGTTCTACCTAACGATCCCTCATCTTCTAAGAAAGACAAGTCATCCAATCAGGAGAATGTAGCAGCAACGGAGCCAATTCATATTCAGCAAATAGATTAGAGTTTTAGTTTTATTTTATCTTTTTAAGAGAGTTCAATTGTAATGAGATATTGTGATAAGATGTAATAGGTAGTTTAAACAGTTTCAAGTAGTTAGAGCAGGTAAGATTAGTTTCAGCAGTTACAAACTGCTTTACATTGTATTTAAAGAGGAAGAGAAGAAATGAAAAGGTTTCGAGTTTTGTACCTTTGGACTACTGCAAATTTTGTACTCAATTTTGTGATGATTAATGAATGAAGATCAAGATTCTTGCATCTATTTTTGTTGATATGTTTGCTTGTTTCCATTCTATCTTTTCCTTCTATGAATGAAATGAAATAATGTAGTTGCAGGTCTCTTTTTACATATGTGAATAAGAGTTAAATATTCTTAATCGGTGCTCCTTCATTTTAACTATTCCACACACATAAAATTATTCTGAAGTTTAAAGTGATAGATCCTGTCTATCAGCATATCAGTTTGAGCTTCCTTCATGTTCTTCCTTTCACTCCAATTAATATCAATAGATAATGGCATTGTGAAGCATTTATTACATCATATTCTTAAGGGTTTCAATAATTAATATTTGAAGGTGATTAAGCAAAGACTATCTGATATCATATTTTTGTGACATATATATATATATATATATATATATATATATATATATATATATATATATATATATATATATATATATATATATATATATATATATATATATATATATATATATATATATATAAATGTCTTGAGCATTGATTCCTTACCACATCCAAGGGATTGTTTCTTAAGATACAACACCTGGTATCATAGATCTGTAGGAAGGTAGGCAACCTCCTACTCCTCATTCGAATCCATTCATCCCAATGTGGACGATGAATCATGCCAAACTCAATCTTTGTCTCCACCCATTATTGAATACCAACATCCTCCATATGAATAGCTTGGAACTCCATGAAATGTTGAAGTGCACCTACATTGAGGTCTCTCCATGAGATCCTCTCATCAATGGCCCATTGGAACCCATAAGGCTCCATACATGTTGTAGGTAGAGATTCCTCTTTGAGCTGTGAAGAGCTCATCAAGAAAAAATCATATTGACAATGGAAAGTACTCTCCATCACAATATGTCTACCATTTATCATCTGTCCCTCTAGTGCTTCATGAATGAAACGACCTTTGGAATGCTCTAAGAATAATGGGGCCCTCTTCTCATCACTGCTGCTAAGTGACAACACTATAGATCTGCATGGTGATTCATGTGTTGTCCCATGGCAACATACAATGCTAAACTCATAGTCTAGCATTATACTGAATAGGATTGTGCTCCTCCCATATTCTGCAACTCCACACTTCAACACAAAGTGTTGGGTGTGGCTCAACCATGACAAACTGGGATAGAAATACATCTTCTCCTTGATCAAATCAAGGGTCCTCTGTGCAGTGATAATTTTTTGCTCCAAATTAGCAAGGTTCTCTAATCCTTGGTTATGAAATTTCCCAGATGGCATGGTATGACAAATATCAATATGAGGTACTGAAATAATATGAGATGAAAGTATGTGCAAACCTTGGATATCCTGAATCTTGGGAACATCTTGCACATCTACAAGCGTTCCTCAAACCAATGCAATGTATCGGCGCTGGTATCTACCTCCTCCTCCTCATTCATCTCATGGATCATGCATGGGGCTCCAAATGTCAAGAGCTTTAGACCATCTTGAAAAGATGCAAGTAATCCTCGTCCTGATGTAAGTACATCTGCAACTGGTGGTGGTGGTAGAGGCTCCTCCTCCTCAGTGATAATGAGGACATATTCCTTGGGCTCTTCATGTATTAACTCCTCAATGATGTGAGATTTCACTATGTGATATGTCTCCAGTTTCTTTCTACCAAACTTATTCTTCAATCTTAGAACAAAATATGCATAAGAATACACTCTCATGTGTGACAAGTGACTGAACCACCAATCTCCTGCTTCACCTTCTAGGTGCAGCATTGGAATCTCCATAGCCTCTCTTTCTGCTACAGGACATTGTAGAAATAATGTAGCTAATTCTTCCCTCCAAGCCCTAAATGTTCTTGTGGAATATACATCAAATGTAGGCAAGAAGAATATATGCCTTTGTCTTCTATTTTTTCTTCGGGATCACCTTTCTTATTTGAGTTGAAAAACTGTTTGAGAGAGAGAGATTCTCCTTCAATTCTCTAGGTTGTGCTTTTTAATCAGACATATATTTACTTAGGGTCTCATGCCTTAAGTATCCTTCATATTCACACCATTCCCTTTCCTTTTCAAAGGAAGTGGATCTAGTAGAATAATGTGAAGCTCTTTGCTTCTCCGCTTGATTCTCATGTTGATAGGAAGTGCTAGGACCTTCCTCATCAAATCTTCTCAGATCCTTCCTTTGCCTTTCTCTCTTCATTTTATTGACCTCCTTGGAGAGATCTTGCATGGATCTAAAGAGAAGAGTGGCAAAACTGCAATCCTCCTTCATGATAGATCTCTACTCTCTGCTTCTTCTTTTGATGCAAAAGATGAAGTGCCCATAAGTTGAACCAAAGATCATGCTCTGATACCACTGTAGTATCCCAAAAGGGAGAATATAGTATTAATAAAACACAATATAAGAACTGCAGAAAAGTACAAATTTAATCTAAATACACCATCAAAATGTATAGAATAGCTGATCCATTTTATTATATAGGAGGTGGATAAATAGTACAACAATGCTTAAAATATGAGACACTCAAGCCAAAGAGATGGCCTAGAATGACCCTGAAATGATCCCACAAGAGGGACTGCATAACTGCTAAACTGATGGAAGGGAAAATGCGATGTCCCTGCTGCAAATGTTGGGGCTGCAACTGTTGGAAAGATGTAGCAGTGTAGATATGGAAGTTCTGGAGCTCTGATGATGCTGAAACTTTAGATAGGGGCTCTATTATGGATACCCAAGATAACCCAGAAAGTGTTTTCCAGATCTATCAATCTAAGAAAATCACCCTCTTAGGGATTACACTATGTAGCGGTTGGGTATGCAGATCAGAAGAAATATCTGACAAAAATATGGCTCCAATATGATACACAATTAGATCTATGCTTGGAGGGTTGATCCCTTCACTAGATCCTCAAGCTAGAAGCTCAAGATCTAGCTCCTCTATCCTTCTCCACTGATTGCAATTGCTACTACACAACTACTGCCAAAAACTGCACTGTCAAGGATGGAGGCTCTATACCCTGATAGTGGATGCTGAAATGTAGCTCAAGAATGATGGAAATAGTATGCCCAAGGTGAAGGAATGGTCCCTCACAGGGTTTCCAGCTGAAAAAATGAAAACATCCCTCCTCCAATGGATCTACAATACTGGACTGTGCAATCCTTGAGGGGACTGCTACTACATGGAGGTATGAAATGTTTTTCTGAATGCTGGATATGAATATACAAGTCCTGGAAGGTTGAACATGAAGCACAAGGTGAAAGGATGAATCCTCTGCCGGTTTCCTGGCTGAAGTGCTATAAACAACCACCACCTTTCAAACCCTCAAGCAGGAATGCATTATTCCTGTCACTGAATGTGCATAAGAGAGTGGTTGAATGTGGCACCAATATTTGATGATGAATGGAGCTCAATAGAAACCTTCCCAAAGTAGGAAATCGAAGTCCCCCATGGGTAAGGGTGGGATTTCCACTTAGAAACAACCGTAGGCTAAACAACACTGCAGACTTAACTAAACAACATAAGCATGCATAGAAATGTCACATGACAAATCTAGATCTAAACAGGTCAGAAATAATAATACAAAGCTTGCCTTCTGTTGTACCTTCATCTTCATTATATAGATTATGATCCTCCCATAGCCCTGGCCCACCTCATAACTGCATTGTACTTGTGACCACTAGCCTCCATGAAGACTGTGTTGTCTCTTCATGATCTCCATCATGTCTGAATTTAATTCTCACTCTCTCCATCATGTGTGCATTAGATGCACCACTTCCTCCACTATCTCATCATAAGTGCTTTATGATATTACTTTGAATGTACCATGATCTCAGTTGACCTCCTCCAAGATCCTCATGATTTTACATTAAGGATCCATGATCTCCACTCTTCCTTCATTTAAGAAGTTTCTCCATGTTGGAAATATGATTCTTATGTCTTAATATGTTGTCCTTGATGGAAACTCTCTGGTAAAATATGGAGCATATGTCTTCTGGAGAAGCTCAGTAGTTTGCAAAAGGTCTATCAGAAGAAATGTGTAATGTCCAGCAGAAGATTGATTAATATTCATATTGCAGGTTCTATACACGGGTTTGTATAGGCCAAGTCGTGTATACACACAGATAAGAACGATCCAAGTCGCGTATACCTTTTGTGCTCTAAAAAGATGATACCAGGGGCCATTGCCATGGTATTAGCCAACAGTATTGAGTGTTGTGTCGTCTATTTTGATTCCGTCCAAGAATACCATCGGCCGTTGTGTGGTTTTGACTCATGGTATTGGTAAACGATAAATCTATATAAGGAGAAGAATATCATAGTGCAAGGTGTGCATGGGTAAGGGTTGTCACTAAATAATTATCTCTGAAATATATCTGCATGGGATGAAATCTGTTTTATTGGTAGATCTGAATCTATGATGCACCCTTGGATACAATGATGGTTTAGGATCTCTAGACCTAAAATGACTATGTTCCTGCATGATCTATTGAAGTGATGATTAGATCTGTGATCTGGCGCATGTTTGCTGAAGTGAAATGAAGAAATATGGGTCAGTTCTATAGATCTTATACATACTGCAAAGTCAATATTTACAGATCTATACGCTAGTTCGTCTTGGTAAAAGCACATATATATGTGACTTTGTCTTAGAAAAGGCGCGTATGGAAGTAAGGGTTTTTTGAAGCTTATTGTAGAGGTTTTCTGTTTATTGTTGTTGTATTTTTGCTATCTGTCAATGAAGTCTTCATGTAGATCTGGGATGCTTGAATGTTGTATATGCTGCTAAGTTGATTATGTACAAATCTTATTAATGAGTGAGTAAGTATGTTTTATGATGTCTGACTGATCAAGGGTTCTACAATACTAAAAGGATATATGACTGAAAGCCTCAGATCTAGATCTGAGACTGACCATATTCTGGAATATCAATATTCATAGATCTATACGCAGGTTGGTGTGAAGGAAAGTGCGTATACATGAGGGTTCAGTAAAAAAAAGTAGCTTATGAATTTTAAGATAATGAATGTTCAGGGTTGAGTTTGATTCTGCATACTGATTCTGAAATATGGGTTATTAATGCGTTCTAGTTACAGTGATCTCACTTTTATGATTGAAGTATTGGGTGAAGTTTATTATTGTTGTTCTTTAGGAAGAGTCGTGTTGAAGTTGTGTGATCCAGTATGAAAATTGATGAAACATGGTCTGCATTGGTTCTGAGGGTTGAAGCCTTCAATGTGGAAGTAGAAGCTGGTGTTTTGATCAGGGGGTTGAAGCTCCCTTGTAGTAGTGGCTGGTAAAAGATATCAAGGGGTTGTATCTCCCTTCCAGTTGCAGCTGGAAAATGAGAGAAGGTTGCAGCCTTCTCCAAGTAGATGCCTGCGTACTGATATGAGCCTACATCAGTACAAAATTGTAAATATTTTTCCATATAATAAATATTGAAGACAGAGACGAAAGCAGCGGTGGTTTTCTCTCGAATTGGGTTTCCAACTTAAATCTTGGTGTTCATGTGTGATGCTCTTATGTGATGATTTATTATGCGGCTATTTCACATACTTACTTCTTAACTAACTGATGCATAACTGATACGCTAAGTTAAATTTTGTTTCTGAAAGTTTATCTAACAATAAATGTATCTCAGTATACACAAGTTTATGTTGGTATATCCGCGTGCATACACAAGTTGGGTTCATTAAAGTTGCATATGGAATTCAGTAAAGAAAAGGTTAAAATTATCAGTAAGCTCTAAATACTGATTCACCGCCCCCCCCTCTCAGTATTTTTCCCAAAAATTGGTATCAGAGAAAGTCCTTCTGAAGATGCTTAATCACTAGAAGGAAGATCACCTAAGATGAGAAATCAAGATGGGACAACATCTATCAAGCCTCCTCTCTTCAACGGAAACAACTCAATCTTCTGGAAGACAAGGACAAGATCCTATGTTTAGTCTCTTGGAGCAGATGTATGGGCTATAGTTGAAGGAGGTTATCAATATCCAGCTTCACTTCCAACAGATGTAGCAGCAAGAAAGAACTATGAAACCAATGCAAAGGTAGTCAATGCATTATTGGGAAGTTTGACTGAATCATAATTTGTCAAAGTCATGCAGTTGAATACAGCAAAGGAGATATGGGACAAAATAATTCTAAGCTATGAAGGTGATGCCAAGGTAAAAGGTGCTGAACTCCAAAATCTCAGAATTCAATATGAAAAAATCAGAATGCATAATGAGGAAAGCATTGCCACTTTCTTTTTACGTCTAGATGATATTGTAAATTTTATGAGAAATCTGGGTGAAACCATAACTAACACTACTCTGGTAGAAAAGGTTTTAAGATCTCTAACTCCCAAATTCAAGTCAAAAGTGTCTGTTATTGAAGAGAAGCAGTATCTACAAACTCTTACTATTGTTCAACTTCATGGGATTCTGACTTCTTTTGAAATGAGAAAAGGAGGTCCATCTGAAGTCAAAGAAGCTGTCTTCAGAGCTACTGAAAAGGGAAAGGAGGCAGAAGAACAAGAAGGATCAGGATATGTTTCAAAAGAAGATGAGATAAATTTTGTAAAGAAGCTACAACTTGGCACTGGAAGGTTCAGAGGTAAGCTTCCTTTTAAATGTTTTGCTTGTGGAAGAGTTGGTCATTATGCTGCTAAATTTCCCCATAAAGATAGTCATGAAAAGGGAAAGGAAGTGGCTAAAGGAAATAAGAAATGGTTTATCAATAGAAAAAGTTATTATACTCATGAAGATAGTGATGGTCTATCAAATAGTGAAGAAGGAGAATCCAATCAAGATATTAGACTACTCATGGCTTTTGAAAAAGACTCTAGTGAGGCTAAAGATACTTTTATGGATGCATTAGAAGAAAATGACTTTCTTGAAGAAATAAATCATCTCAAAATATGTTTGGAAGAAAACAAAATTTCCATAGATACTCTAAAGAATCATCTTATAGAAAAGGAGAAGCACAATGAGAAATTATAATGTGAAATAGTAAGTCTAAGAAAGGAAATTGAGAAAGTGAAAACTTTAAATCTTAGATTTTCTAAAGGATCTGAAACCTTAGATGAAATTATCAAGGTACAATGCTCTCCTCTTATAAATACAGGTCTTGGATATATTGGAGAATCATCTCAGTCTTCAGCACCAAGCTATCTAAATGCAACAAAAGCCAACCTGCAACATTCTGTCTCTCAGCAAAAGAACAAAGAAACTACACAGGTAAAGCATGACCACTTTAATACAAGGAAGAAAAATAACAGAAATATCAATCAACAGGTAAACATAAATAGAAGGTTTCATGATCACATAAATTTCTTCTTTAATGGACAATGTTTCTCATGTCATAATTTTGGTCATAAGGCTGCTCAATGTGTTACATGCAAAACCATCATGACTAGAGAAGCAAGAAAGTAAAGAAATGAGACTGGAATAAAGAAGAATACTTATAACAAATTTTCTCCTCTTCAAAATGAAATTGAATGTGCATATTGCAATAAATTTGGTCATGAAGAATCTGAATGCAGGAGAAAACTTCAGCCAAAAGAGCATATACCTTAAAATTCCAAGGTATGGAGAAAGAAGGACTTACAGGTTGAAAGCTATGGCATAGCTTTATTTGCAGAAGGGTAATAAAATCAATAGTACATTGATAGAGGATGCTCAAAACACATGACAGGTGATAAAAATAAACTCCTTTCATACAATGCTCTAGAGAAAGATAAGAATGTTACCTTTGGAAATGACTCTCCTGCTGTCATTAAAGGAAAAGGTGAAAGCTAAGAATGTTATGTATGTGGATGGATTGAAGCATAACCTTTTAAGTGTGAGTCAAATGTGTAATCAAGGAAATGAAGTTGTCTTTAGTTGAAAATAATGTGTAGTACATGAACTTGACACAGGAAAAACAATAATAAAAGGAACTAGAACACCAAGCAATCTGTATGTATTGAAAGGTGGCCAAGAACAATGCTACTTGGGTAAATCTTCAGAAAATTGGTTATGGCACAGAAGGTTGGGACATTTACGCTTCTCTCAAATAAGTAAATCCAACAGACTCAAAGTTGTTCGTGATCTTCCCGGCATCACTCTACCTGAAAGTACCATATGCAAATCATGCCAATTTGGTAAGCAAACTAGGGTGCAATTCAATGCTAAAGAAGGATCAGAAAGTAAGCCTCTTGAACTTATACATACTGATCTATGTGATCTTGTAAGGAAAAATTCACCCTGTGGAGAACAATACTATATTTTATTTATTGATGACTTCTCTAGAATGTGTTGGATCGGTTTATTGAAACATAAAGATGAAGCATTTGAAAAATTTAAGATCTTCAAAGATTTGGTTGAAAATGAATTAGATATAAAAATCAAATGTCTTATATCTAACCAAGGAGGACAATATATATCAGATGAATTCTTTGATTTCTATGAACATCATGGCATAAAAAGACAGTTTTTTGTAGCTGGAACCCCACAACAAAATCGCGTGGTAGAAAGGATGAATAGAACAGCTCAACAAATGGCTCAGGCTATGCTTGATGAATCTGGAACTCCCGATACCTTTTGGGGAGAAGTAGCACATACTGCAGTAAATATTCTAAATAAGGCTCATGTTCGTGTGAACAGTGATAAAACTCCTTATGAACTCTGGTATGGCAATCTTCCCACCGTAAAGCATTTTCGAGTTTTCAGAAGCAAATGTTTTATCAAGAACAATGATGAAAAAATTGGTAAGTTTGAACCTAGAGCAGATGAAGGAATATTTCTTGGTTACTCTTCTAGAAGTAAATCATATAAATTTTACAATAAAAGACTTCAGAAGATTGTTGAAAGTATTAATATTGTAATTGACAAGTCTCTCTCGGCTCCTAAAAGGGAAATAACAACAAAAAATGAAGATAATGATGATGCATATTTTCCCTCATCAAATAGCAACAATATAGAATGTGAACCCAATGAAGTAATAGAAGAAGCTCTATCTGAAAAGGCTCCATCCAGGTATGTTCAAAAGAATCATCCAAAATATCAAATTTTGGGAGAAAAGGGACAAAGTGTCCAAACAAGAAGAACTCTTGTAGGATATCCTAGCTATCTGGCATTCCTATCCACTATTGAACCATAGAATGTAAATCAAGCTAGTAAAGATGAATGTTGGATTCAAGCCATGAATGAAGAACTTGATCAGATTTAAAAGAATCATACTTGGGAATTGGTTCCAAGACCTCATGATAAAAATGTTATTGGAACAAAATGGATATTCAAAAACAAGTTAAATGAAAATGGAGATGTTCTTATAAACAAAGCTAGACTTGTTTGTAAAGGGTATGCTCAACAGGAAGGTATATACATTGAAGAAACATTTGCTCCTGTAGCTAGACTTGAATCCATAAGAATGTTTCTTGCTTTTTCAAGTTTTCAACAATTGAAAGTTTGTCAAATGGATGTTAAATCTGCTTTCCTCAATGGTGATCTAGAAGAAGAAGTTTATATATAACAACCAGAAGGATTCATTTTGGGAAATGATGAAAAACTTGTTTGCAAACTTAAAAGGGCTTTATATGGTCTCAAACAAGCTGCTCGGGCATGATACTATCGTCTTGACAAATATCTTCATTAACAAGGTTTTACAAAGGGATCTGCTGATAGTAACTTATACACAAAAATTGAGAATGATAAACTGTTGATTGTAGTTGTTATGTTCATGACATCATTTTTGGAAGTAATGAAGAGTCCATGAGTCAGAAATTTGCTTCTGTTATGCAGCAAGAATTTGAAATGTCTTTACTTGGGGAACTAACATTTTTTCTTGGCTTACAAGTGAAACAAGCAATAGATGGCATATTTTTATCACAAGAAAAATATCTTAAGAAAATTATAAAGAAGTATGGGATAAAATACTGCAAACCTGTGAGTAATCCAATGGTAACTGGATGTAACCTCAGTTCTCATGATTATTCTCTCATGGTGAATCAACCAAAATATAGATCCATGATTGGAAGTCTGCTTTATCTAACCGAGACAAGACCATACATTATGCATGCAGTTGGGATTGTTGGATGATTCCAAGCTAATCCAAAAGAGTCTCACCTTCAGGCTGTAAAAAGAATATTCAAATATCTACAAGGGAATCAAGACTTTGGTCTATGGTATCCAAAGAATGCTGATCTCACTCTTCATGCTTACACAGATGCGGATTGGGCTGGAAATTTTGATGATCGAAAAAGCACTAGTGGTGGTTCATTTTATATGGGGCCCCGATTAGTATCTTGGTTCAGCAAGAAACAAAGTTCTATTGCCTTATCTATAGTGGAAGCAGAATATGTGGCTTCCGCATCATGTTGCACACAACTCCTTTGGATGATGTAGACTCTACAAGACATTCAAATCAAATGTTCACCTCCCATATCCATTTTATGTGATAATAAAAGTGCCATTAGTATCTCAAAGAATCTTGTTATGCATTCTAAGACCAAGAACATTCCTATCAAGTATCACTTCCTACGTGAACAAGTTCTTGAACAAAATGTTAAATTGGAGTATGTTCCCTCCAAAGAACAAGTTGCTAATATATTTACTAAACCTCTTCCCAAGGAAAAATTTGAATATCTCAAACAGAAGCTGGGAGTTATCTCTTCTTCTTTGATCAAATATGCTTATTTTCAGAAGTTTAAATTTGATACGCTGGTTTCATAAAGGCGAATCGCGTATATACACAAGTTTCTGTGCATAAAACCGCGTATGGGTTTTTCTGACAAAAATCCTCTGGGTCAACATTCAGAACAGTTGTGGTACTGCTGGGTAATATTTGTTGATGTTCCAGTATTCTGTGATATTTATCTCCTTCATGAAGATGCTTTGATGAATCGGTTGTTGAAGGTGTTCAGGATGCACAAGCTTAGGGGGAGCACCTGCCTTGTAGAAAAGGATGCATTATTGGAATTCTGATTGGTTTCTGATATATCATCTCTCTCTTGAGATTTTTTGGTCCTGATTATGAAACATCATTTCTGTAATTTGATGAAAAGGGAATGTTGATACTCATGATGTAAATTTTTATATTCAGTCATGTAAGGACTTGTTCAAATTTTTAAACCCACTTGGTTGGATAGTTGAGTCAATTATGTAATTCCACTTGGTTGGATCATTGATGTAAGTGTGAGTCCTTGGTGATAGGAAAGGTCATTCAGCATGAACTTAGGGGGAGCATGGTCAAAATAGTGCCCTTTTCCCTTGATGTCAAAGGGGAAGAGTATTTTTGGTGTTTGAATAATGGTTATGTTTAATGTATCTAACTGTTTTGGTGATCAAACACCATCATGGTTGCCATCAAGTCCAAAGGGGGAGATTTTTGGCAATATGATTCTTATGTCTTAATATGTTGTCCTTGATGGAAACTCTCTGGTAAAATATGGAGCATATGTCTTCTAGAGAAGCTCAGTAGTTTGCAGAAGGTCTATCAGAAGAAATGTGTAATGTCCAGTAGAAGATTGGTTAATATTCATATTGCAGGTTCTATACGTGGGTTACCATGGTATTAGCCTACAATATTGAGTGCTATGTCGTCTATTTTGATTCCGTCCAAGAATACCATCGGCAGTTGTGTGGTTTTGACTCATGGCATTGTTAAAGGATAAATCTATATAAGGAGAAGAAGACCATAGTGCAAGGTGTGCATGGGTAAGGGCTGTCACTAAATACTTCTCTCTGAAGTATATCTACATGGGATGAACTCTGTTTTATTGGTAGCTATGAATCTATGATGCACCCTTGGATACAATGATGGATCAGGATCTCTAGACCTAAAATGACTATGTTCCTGCATGATCTACTGAAGAGATGATTAGATCTGTGATCTAGCGCATGTTTGCTGAAGTGAAATGAAGAAATCTAGGTAAGTTCTATAGATATGATACACTCTGCAAAGTTAATATTTACAGATCTATACGCTATTTCGTCTTGGTAAAAGCACGTATATACACGACTTTGTCTCAGAAAAGGCACGTATGGAAGTTAGGGTTTTCTTAAGCTTATTGCAGAGGTTTTCTGTTTATTGCTGTTGTATTTCTACTATCTGTCAATGAATTCTTCATGTATATCTAGGATGCTTGAATGTTGTATATGCTGCTAAGTTGATTACGTACAAATCTAATCAGTGAGTGAGTAAATATGTTTTATGATGTCTGACTGATCAAGGGTTCTGCAATACTGAAAAGATATCTGACTGAAAGCCTCAGATCTAGATCTGAGACTGACCATATTCTAGAAGATCAGTATTCACATATATATATATGCAGGTTGGTGTGAAGGAAAGTGCGTATACACGCAGGTTCATTAAAGCAAAGTAGCGTATGCATTTTAAGATAATGAATGTTCAGGGTTGAGTTTGATTTTGCATACTGATTCTGAAATCTAGGTTATTACTGTGTTCTAGTTATAGTGATCTCACTGTTCTGATTGAAGTATTGGGTGAAGTTTATTATTGTTGTTCTTTAATAAGAGTTGTGTTGAAGCTGTGTGATCCAGTATAAAAATTGATGAAATGTGGTCTGCAGTGGTTCTGAGGGTTGAAGCCTTCAGTGTGGAAGTAGAAGCTTCCTGCCAGTAGAAGCTAGTGTTCTGATCAGGGGGTTGAAGATCCCTTCCAGTAGTGGCTGGTAAACAAGATCAGGGGGTTGTAGCTCCCTTCCAGTTGCAGCTGGAAAACAAGAGAAGGTTGCAGCCTTCTGCAGGTAAATGCCTGCATACTGATATGAGTCTGCATCAGTACAAAATTTTAAACAGTTTTCCATTTAATAAATATTGAAGATAGAGACGACAACAGTGGTGGTTTTCTCTCGAGTTGGGTTTCCACCTTAAATATTGGTGTTCATGTGTGATGCTCTTATGTGATGATTTATTATGTGGTTACTGAACATATTTAATGCTTAACTAACAAATGCATAACTGATAAGCTGAGTTAAAGTTTGTTTTTGAAATTTTATCTAACAATAAAGTTATCTGTTGGTATATCCACGTGCATACACAAGTTGGGTTCATTAAAGTCGCGTATGGAATTCAGTAAAGAAAAAGTTAAAATTATCAGTAAGCTCTAAATACTAATTCGCACCCCCCCTCCCAATATTTTTCCCAAAACTCCACTACTCCATAATGTAGATCTAGCTCTAAAATATCAACATCCGCACACATCAAAATGGATTTTATTCATCTATGGGGTTTGTGGGTCCCTCCATCCTCTTATTTACCTAATTAATTAATAAAGTTAAGAACTCTAATATTCCAATTATCTGATGGAAAATTTGGGAATATTACAGAGTGGTTCTCAATTAATTCAATAATTTCCATATTCTAGGTTATACTTCACCCTTCGAAGGTAAATAAAACCATAATCAACAACAAATAAGCTTGATTTTCCTACACTTAAATGTTTTGTCCATACTAGTATATTTGAAATGACAACCAAATTCCTCACATGCTTATTCCTACGACTATCATCCAACCCCACCTTACCCGCAACACAATTAGAAAGTATAGCACATAAATATCTAAGAGTACTTTCTTTTCCCTCTAATAACCAAAAGAAGTAAATTACTTTCCTTTCACACTAGTAACCACAAACATCAATTTAATGTTATTTGTCTCTAATATACACATCAAGGCACTATTACATACAATACTAAATTTCATGACATAATTTATTATCTCTCTTACACTCCTTCTTCCAATCTCAAATTAGATGAGTGATCCCCATGAATGCAAAAATTGTGGATAGGAACTAATAATCTACACCTATTTCAAACTTATTGTTACAAATTGTCGGCCTACCCTAGCTAAGGACCAATCCAACACTTAAAATTTACTAATAATTAGTGGCTGAAATTATGCTCTAATTAATTGACCCTACACATAATGATTTGTAAATGGGGCCAATGTTGAATTTTTTTCAATTTGTGCTTGTACAGACTAAAATTTGACACGGATATAGTAGATGCATGCATTGATGGTGTGGTAGGGTTTCTAGACTCAAATATGACTCACAAAAAGAATTTGGAAATCAAGGAAGATCACCCATATTTCACCATTGTGCTTCACCGTGAACAAGGAGAAAGAGGTATTTGCATATATTTTTCAAATATAAAAGTGTTATGAGTTTATTGTATACTTTAATGTTTTGAATTCTCTCTATCATCTACAAGTTTTAGTGAATGGATTTCGAGAGGATCGTATAAGTGCCTTGAGCTCACCGCGATGTGAAATGTGACCGGGTCTAATGTTGAATTTTTTTCATTTTGTGCTCATAAGCACTGAAATTTGACATGGATATAGTAGATGCATGCATTGACGGTATGGGAGGGTTTATAGAATCAAATACTTCTAATAGAAAGAATTCAAAAATAAAATGAAAAAATTATAACATAAATGTGAAGGCGATGAAATTATTTATTACTATCTTCCAGTTGTGGGCCTACCCTAGCTAAGGACCAATCCACCACTTAAAATTTACTAATAATTAGTGGCATAAATTAAGCTCTAATTAATTGACCCCACACACAGTTACTTCCGATTATGGCCAACATTGATTTTTTTTTCAATTTTTTCTCGTACGCATTAAAATTAGGCATGGATATAGTAGATGCATGTATTGATGATGTGGGAGGGTTTCCAGACTTAAATATGACTCACAGAAAACCACCAACCCTAATATGTTTCCACATAAAGAACAAAAAATCCTTCTAACCAAAATTTAAATGAGGTAGACCTTCGATTTTTCTTTCCAAGGGTGCACAATTCATATTCATTCAAGTTTCAAACTCAACTCTGATGAGACATGAATAGTGAAAAACATTTAGCCGCAGATTCCACCTCGCCTAAGGTCATTTATTCACGTTTGATCCCCTACAATCATGAGACAAACTAGTCACCTGGCCTAAGTTTATGTCTCCACATTCGATCCCCTGCAATTGTGAGATGAAGAGTTCCTTTCTCTTTGTTTGATCTCCTACAATCGTGAGATGAAGAGCCTACATTGCACCCGCCCGTTCAAGCGTCGTGTCAGAGGAGACAACGAAAGGTTGAGAGAAAATTTTTAATGTAAATGATACCCTATAATTTCTGTGAGTATTTTGATACTAATTTTTTTTTAATTGAAATGTGATTGAAATTACAGTCTCTAGTAAAATAAAACTTTATGCATTTACCACACACATTTTATGCTTTCACCCTCTCATTGGGACTTTAGTCACTGATAAAAGAACTCATTACTCCTTTACCATTCTCTCGTATATTCAAATGAGAGAAATTACTGCTCTTCAACTTAGAGAAGGCTTCAGTATGGACCTAGATCATGATTTTGTACCACAAAGACTTGTCATTCATTGGAAGCGTTGATATTAGAAAATGAATTCATGACTTGAAGATTTTATAACTTTGACCTTTTTTTTCCTTGGATGCTTTAATCTGTTCTTGGATGATAACTTAGATAACGAATTTGCTCCAATTCCAAAACTTCATGTAGCTTCAAGGCTACCTTCACAAATCCATCCATAGGGTTTGTTACACTAAATGTTTTCACCATGATTGTCGATTCAGATCCTTTTCCATATTATGAAGTGTCTCAGGTGAATCCCCTATGAAGCTTGAAGTAAAAAAATACTAGGGACAATGGGAATTTTGGTTTTCACTACTTAAAACCCTTTTTTAGAATCTGCATAGTTTTCCTGAACAAAACTTGTGCATGCACAATTTCTTCCATTGTGAAATACGCAGATATGCATAATTTCTTCCACTAAAAACTGCGCAGGTCTGTTCACGCAAGTAAAAATAAAAAAGTAACTTCTAGAAGCTTTGTTGGGTGAGGGATCTTATCCAAATCATAAATCTCGAACCACTACATACCTGTGCCTCATCCCTTGGTACATGGAACTAATATCCTTTTCTTAAGGATCATATCCCTTGAGAAGTGGAACTAGAAACTTCCTCATCCTTCCTATAAATTGAGAATATGACTAAAGGAATGAGAGACTTGGATTTGTAAACTCATGTTGCTGGTTTTGGGTATGAAGATATTATCATCAAGGGAAGGAAATAAGACCATTGGAATAGGCTTGTGACATCAAGGCAACCAGGTTGTAAGCTTATTCTGCTTTGAATTTAATACAAAGTCAATTTTTCTTTCCTAATTGCATTTATTTTGATGTTATTTGCAGGATTCCGTGATCACTCACATGGTTTATAACTAATTATTGATTCAATTATATGTTGTATGATAAATTAAGGACTTCATTTACATTTATTTCATATGAGAGATGCTTTGATCCCTTTGAATGTTTTTGTCTATGCATATCTCTTTTGGAGCATCATCGAGAAGTTGTGAAAAGAATTCAGAAAGCATCTAAGGCATTGAGGGAAATGTGGTTGTAGAAAGTGTTGAAATTACTTCTACAAGCACTTCGTTAATAGGTAAGTGATCCTCCACATACTACATGTTTCATGTTTTGGTTATAGGCTAAGGAAAGAGCTATTGATTTGTCTGTTTGTTTCTAGTTTTCCTTTAGGATTCTAGGGAGATCGCTTTTGTCCGCACAAGAGATTTATCTGTGTAACAAATTGGCAACCATACTGGGGAACGAGAGTTCTACTTTGTGTCCTTTTCTGACCTTTGATGCCTTTTCACCCTTTTAAGAATTGAAATTTCTTGTTTGAGACCTTTGTTTTTTATTTTTTCTTAATTTTCTTGATCTGCACAGTTTCTGTTCAGACACAGAGTGCATATCTGTGCATTTTTTCTTCAAAAATAGTGTGCATTCGCACTAAACTCTATTTTCTACCTATGCAACCTTGTGAAATTTTTGAAAAGTCGAGATTTCTCTTATTTAAGTCTAGATTGTTTGTTTTACTGATCCTTTGGCTTGTTTACAATCTCATTAAGTCTCTATTAAGTTGATTGGGTGTATTGAATTTTATTTTTGAAAAATTCTTATTTTGATTTCCTTTGGTCATTACTCAGAGGTTTGTCTCAGTTTTTAAACAATTTTTTCATGTTTTTTCTTTCATTTTTGCAACAAAAAAATCCCCCTCATTCGTCGGGGGGCTAAATTGTGTATGAGTGTTAATCTCCTTTGAGTGTTTTTACTTTTAACCTTTGGAATTTGCACCCAATTTTCTTTACTAACACTTGATTGGTTCTTTAGATTACATTGGTGAAGGAAAATAGTCTTGTTGTTCTTTCACTGATTTGGAATCATCTTGTTTTTATTTTGAAGAATTATCTTGTATATATTACATTTACATAGTTATAATTCTCATTTTCATAATATGAATGAAAATTTTTCATTGATTAAATTTGCATAGTTTTCAAGTGAATTGTGCATAGATTACAGTTGCATAGTTTACATTCTTGAAAAGTCAGCCATAGATTTCAATCAGTATCTTTGATTGTCTTTTTGAGGAAAATCACTTATCTTTACAGTTTCGGGTTTTGAATTTTTGTTGGTCTCTTGTATCAAAAAATAGTCTTTCGCTTCTGGAATTGGTTGTGTAATTCTCTTTTCTTTCAGTGAATCTCATCATATATTCATTTATGCCTATTGTAAAGAGTTATTTCATCGATTGAAAAGATAATGTCTCTCATTGAAAGATATTCCTCATTAGAATTTGCATGTTTTTATGCTTTTTTTAAACATGAAAATAAAAAAATTTCTTGGAATTTATTAGCATTAGTATTTTCTTGCTGAAATTAGTGCATTAGAGAATTTGTTATATTTTCTCTTATCACTAGTAGAAAATGATGAAATTAGTGACTAGGTGACTAAAAAAGTTAGTCACTGCAATTATTTCAAGTGAATTACTACTAAATTTGAGCAATTTTAAGTGACCAAACAAAAAATGACTAACTTAAATGACTAATTTAGTCTAGGGATAAAATATATGACTAGATAATAAGTAACCAAACTAAAAACGACTAACTTAAATGACTAATTTAGTCCAGGACTAAAATATATGACTAGATAATAAGTGATCAAATTAATAATGATTAAATTAAAGGACTACTATAGTCCAATAATAAAAATATGATCAAATAACAAGTACAAGTATATGAATTACTCATTTATGTTACTAATTTTTAATTATGTCACTCCGGAA